>JAWLRI010000436.1:507184-613457 GCA_034781795.1 Crypturellus tataupa | reverse complement strand
GGCAGCGGCGGGGGCGGCACTGAGCATGCGCGTACGCCGCCGCTGCTGGCGCCGCCGCCGCTGCTGGCGCCGCGTGCCCTGGCGCGGCCGTTAGCGCGGCCGGTGTTGGCCGAGGTTGTGGCGTGGGGGCTCGGCATGTGCTGGCTCCGAGCCCGGCCTGCGCTGAGGAAGCGGCCGGTGCAGGAGTCCAGCCCAGGTGTGAAGTCCCGCTGCAGCCCCCGCACCGGAAGGTAGAGGGAGAGGCCTCAGTGGTCTCTCTGGGGCAGGACGCAATGATGTCTTTGTGTTGAGTCCGGGGAAGCAACGGCCTGGCCTGTGGCAGGGGTTGATAAGCCAGTCAACACACAGTTTTAATGGTGAGGGCATGTGCAACCGTGGGTGTTCTTTACTAAGCCTGTTTACCGTACTTAAGAGTGAGTCATGGTGAGGAAGGTAGAGGAATTGTAGGAGCAGGAGTTCTTGAAGGCTATTGCACTCTGTGTGTAGGATTGTATTCCAGGTTCAGGGCCATAGAATGATGTAGGTTGGAAAGGTCCAGTGGAAGTCATCTAGTCCAGCTCCAAAGCAGGGCTAGCTCAGAGCAAATTGTGGAGAGTGTGAGCCTTGTCCAGTTTTGTTTTGAGTATCTGCAAGGATGGGAATTCCACAGCCTCCCTCAGCTTCTGATCCAAGATTTGGTTACTCGCATGTTAAGGAGAGATTCCTAATATTAAAAAGCAACATGTCACCAACTGCTTTGCATTTGAGGCTACAGGATTTCAGCACATGGACTTGTGACAATCTAGGAAAAGCCTGGAGAAAAGCAGAAATTAATTTCAGTTAATGTCAGCTGATGGACAAAATGATACCAAATACAATAATTCTGGGACCAGAACTGTAAAGTGTTTCCCCTATGCTGTTGAGAAGCTATAGAGCTATGACACAAGTAACAACTTTGCTTGGCTGGTAAAGCTGTCTTATTTTGACAGTAGAAATACAATTGATAAGAAATCAGCCTTATAGAAAATTACTTGAATTATTAACATTTTCTATTAGGAGCAGTTCCACTGACTTCAGCAAGTCTGGATCCTTCAGCAAGACAAATATATGTCAGTCTTTGTAGGAGTACAAGGTAAGAGAAGAGAAACAGGACAACAAACTTGGCTATTCTGACTGTTTTTACTGATGCCTTGTCAGAGAGTGTATTAACATTGCATTGTGTTACTTCTTATATGGAGTTTTCTGCGTGTAAAATTACAGCAATTGCTTAGCTTTTATGAGTTGTTACTACTGCAGTTATGAGTTAAAGTATTTGTGGGATATTGTTGATTTATGGAATTACTTCTCTTTTTTTTTTCTGATTGTTTGAATATTGAGATGCTGATCATCTAGCTAATGAGCTGTCCAGGGGTGATGCAAATCAAGCTGCCAATTTATTTTCTTCACAATCCCTGGTGGCTTCTGTACATCATTTTTCTTTATGAAGCCTTCGTATGACCTTATTTTTAACATAACTTAGATTTATATAAATATGCATGCTTCTAGGTCTATAAATACCAAACATTATTAAAATACGTAGACTTTCCAAAGTACAGAAAGCTATTTCTATACTATAGAAATGTAATTAAAAGCTGAAGAACCAGAAGTTTGCAGAAGTGTTCAAGCTTTTCAGAACCCTCCAGTCCTGCTGTGTTCTTTCCCATAGAGGGCTGCAAGACCAAGGTTTGTATCTTTGTGCTTTCTGTTCCATTTTGATTTGGTTTCAGTGCCAAGCTGGGATTCTCTTAAGGAGGTTAACTGAAGGAACAGAGACACCTTCTGCAGAGAGAGGGGGAGGGAAAAGTTTTCTTGATTTAATTCCAGAAAAGTGTGTTCTGGGAACAAAATATAAAAATAGAAAGACTATGAGGAAATTTACTTGCTTGGCTTTGTATGTCCTTGACTGCGAGGCATGGTATTACAGAGATTTGTTCAAATTTGTCTTTATGTGGGTTAGGATCCTGAGACCCACCCTGAATATCAAAGAGGTTTTAAAATATTTGTTTTAAGTTGAACTTGGGCTTGTTTTGACCAGTCTGCTGAGCTTCTCAGTGCTTGCCATATAGCTAGTCCATAAACATGGAACAGTGGTAGCCAAACCATGACTAACCCCTATAGATGGATTTTGATGGATTCAATCTAGGAAAAAAAATGTTTTTTTTTTTTTTATTATAAATTCTTATTTATTTAATCAATATTTTTTATTTTTTTTTATTTTTTATGAGTATAGTCCCCTCTGTGACTTGGTATACTTGAGAAGATTTGGTTGAGAAATACAAACTCTATTAATCTTGATTACCTATGGAAAGATTTTCCCACCACTGGAAGAAATATATCCAACATTTTTATTTTATATAGTTCCTTTCCTTCCGATTCATTTCACCATCTGTGCAGATACAGAGCTATGTCTCATTAGTAAGTAAATGCTGTCAAGTAGAATGAAACCCATGAAATAAAATAGTTGGTGCTAGAACCCTTGTCCGCACTCTGTGTGTTAGAGATTTTAGGCAGACTTGGTTTTGTTCTGTGCTGTAGACTGAATTCCCTCTAGGTGTACTCATGGAGTACATCTTCTGCTCAGTAGAATTCAACTGCAAATTCAAAATTCAGGAAAGGGATTGACATAAATTGTACATACAATTGACTATTTATGTACAAAGTCATGAGCTTGGCCAGAGTGTGTGTTTAAAAGACTCTTAAGAACTCACAAAAAAGTTTATTTGCTAAGGGGTTATCTCTTTTTTCTTGTACCACCTCCTATAATGTAGTTTGTTCACATCATTTTGGGTTGTTAATTCTGAAACAGAAGGAAAATGGTTACTTTCCACGTGCTCCACCGTCACTTGCTAATAATCTTCTCCATTCCCTCACATTACCTGATGTTACCTCATGCCGTTTCTAACAGGCCATGTGAGTGTGGTGGACATCTTAAAATGTGATAAGATTGCAATGTGATAAAGTAATATCAAAGCCTTTCTAGGATATGCAAAGGAGATTGTAACCTCTTTGGAGTATATCAAGTTCTCTATTTTTTTTTTGAGCAAGAGTAGGTGTTAACAGATATGCGTGTTTAATACAAGTATGCTAACTGAACTGTAAACTGATCCATTTTCCAGGGACTAAATTGCTTGCAAGCCAAGGTAAACTTCTTGTCAAGAGATGTATTTTGCTTTACTATTGCTTACACTAAACATGCCAATGTAGTGCCTGAAATTGTAGCATAGCTGTAATTTTTAGGAAGAAGGGGGAGGACCAGTTCTTTGTTTGCAAATACAATATGGCTACAATAACATGTCAGTCCTAGTTTTTGGTTCTTTCTGCTCTTTATGCCAATGCATCAGTCACCGTTCACTTACATATTTTATCGTTAAATGATTCAGACAGCAGCCTTCTGCAACGTATACCTTGGTAAGGCCTTGAGGCCATTATTCTCTTGCCTATATCCCTGAAGCTATTACAGAAAATAGGCCCCTCAGTAGGAAAGAAAATACGTAAAATTGAGTTGTCTCCCCTAACTACCCTCCTTTCTTCAGGACTGGAATCGTATATGCTTATATCAGTGATCTGAGGAGTAATTTATGAGGTCAATAAAGTTTTATGTGTGTTTAGCTGATATAATGGGAGGCAGAAACAAGCATGACTTAATGGTGATTGAGGTTACAGGGAATTGCGTTTCTGCTTGGAACAGAACTGAAGGGAAAATAATTCTTTGGTTGAACTGAGGGGCTGGAAGAAGCTTGCTTGCTAGGCAGTATCAAGCATATCATCAAGTTACTGATCAGTGTGGCAGACACTATCGTGTTTCCCTGGCTCTTGGAAAATCTATCACAGCTTCCACTAGCCATAAATTCTCGTGTGTGGCTGCATTCCAGATCTAATAATAACTAGAAACCCTCTGGAAATGATCTTCATAGGGTGGAAGGAGACTTTTCTGGTGATTTTACTGATTAAAGTCTTTTTGATTTGATACTGTAACTTAAAGTCTTTTAATTAAAATAATTGTAACACAAACTTTGAAGTATTTCTTTTGGATAGACAGAAATAAACAAGCTAGGTCTGTATATGTATAAAAAACTTTGACTTGAGAAAGATAGGCAAAGGTTGTATTTGTAACTCTCTGTGTACACCCAAGGTAGGTCTAGTTTGCCACTAAAACATCAGGGAGAATATGGAAGACAAACAGAGGTGGTGAAAGATGCAAGAAAAAAACAGTTACTTCATTGCCGAGTTGTGTGATGGGTTGTGGTGTTTTTGATGTTTATTATGTATTGCTGTAGAAAGTCAGCAAGAAAGCTGGATTTCAAAGACCATACAGCTCTTGGAATAAAACAGGAAAATGTCTCATGGTTACTGTGATTTTAGTCTTTTATTATGATGTGACATTTATTAGGCTGGGAAATAAGATACTGTGTATATAAGTTAGCTATTTATTATTATGAAAAGATACCTGTACCAGACAAACTACTGAGAGAGTAGATGTTATAGGTGTACTGTGTCACAGCTGTGAGTTATGTTGTTTAATGCATTTGGAGAACCTAGTAATCAGAGCATAGGGCTGTGGCCTTTAGGGACTTGGATATAATAAGCAAAACCAAGAGTGTTGTGTACCAGATGCCTTATCTTTCATAGCAGGGATGTAAACGCTAAAAGAGAAAGTATGAAACTGAGGAATGGGGAGGAGTTAAAAGTGATCAATAAGGAACACACTTTGTGACACAGCATGATTTTTCTTATTGTAGTATATGCTCTTCTAATCAGCTCCCTCAATTGCCTCTGTTATTCAAGCAACTTGCAAGCGATGGAACAGCAGTAGATCTCATGGAGCATAACTGCCCATTCCCAACCTGCAGCTCTTTGAAACTTCTACGTACTTTTTCAGCTTGCTAGTTGCTGTTTTTATTTTATTTTTTTTTTTATTTTTATTTTTTTTTTGAAATGCTAAGATGAATCACAGCTCTTTCCCTGGTAAAGTAATAGTGTAATTTCTATCTAGATGCTGTAAGCATAAACTTGAAAACTCTCTTTTCCCTGGCCATTAAAGGCAGTGTCACTTCTTCACTGCTTTCTTTAACATTGTATATCAAATATCTTCCAATTCAGAATTAATTTATTTGCTCTATAACTAATATCAAATACAAACCCATATATTAAATGAACATAAAGGTCACAAGGCTATAAATGGTGAGTTTTGCCAGAATTGAAGTTTTCCAAGCAACCTTAATTCTGCTACTTAGTGGGTATGATCGTACAGACTTGAATTACTTAGTCACGAGCTGCTTTTCTTCAGAAATGGTGCTGTATTTAATGCATAGGTTAAACTATGCTTTACAGCATTATGATTTCTCTTTTTTTATTCAGTAAGGTTTGTTGCATGCTGTAGAAACCTGTTCCCAGATTTATATTTTGATTTTTGACTGTAGTCATCATAGTATTTTTATCTGAGTTCTTAAAAATCTATTTGGGAATTCATTTTTGTATATATCCTTGTATTTTGTATATATCCTTGTATATATCCTTGAATATTGTGTGATGTCTACAGAAAGCAAGCTAAGGTATATGCTCAAAAATGCTCTTAGTTCCGATTCCTCCTCCAGTGGATTTTAGAATAATGGATGCTGATACTAGAGCATTTTGTCTCTTCTGTAAAGTGCTTTATGGTATGGAATTACCTACCCTCTTTTTACCAGCTGAGTAGGCCTTGGGCCTTGAAACTTTAGCCCAAGCAGAATCCTGTTTTTCCTGGTGTTTCCATGTCCACATTGTTTTAGCCATTCTCTGCTGCAATTGAAAGTGCAGTCTGTGACTCAGAAGAGTCTGAGTGCTACTTTGACCAGTAGTGCCTTAAGTGATTAAAAAAAAAAAAAAAATCAGCAAACTTAGAGCCTGGGCTACTCTATTTGTCTAATTCTCCATAGATGGTCTGCTTGTCAAGGTAATCTATGAAGAAAGGGGGAACTGTTGAGCCTCGAGAAAGAAGGAAAAAGTCTCTTGGTACTCCAGAAGCTCATGCATAGCATGGTAGTTTCCCCTAGAGAAGGCTAAGAGACGTTTGAAGCCACTCATTTGAGCTGCAAATAAGGTTTCTGCTGAATGCTTCTGTTAGGGGAAAAGAGGCCAGAAAAACATGGACTAAGGCTCTCTCAGCTAAAAGATGATTTCTGGAGTTGACTATAAATATCTGTGGAGTTGCACAGCCTGTAGATGTACTCACCTTTGTCCCAGTTCCGGGCTCGGCCCATGGCAATTATTGTCCTCGTGAGCTTGTGAAAAGCACCCAGGACAAAACCTGACATGAAGGATTGTGAATTCAGTTCAAATATGAAATGCAAGAAGATTATGGTTATTCCAGTTTTAACTCCAGAATGTAGCAGAAAACTGCACTGCGTATTAACACAGCTCCACTGCATTTGTGCTGAAGACAAATTGGCTTCAAAATGAATGAAAGTGGGAATGCTCTCGGCTCCCCCTTTGCTTATGCTAAATGAAACCCACATGAAGAGAGGCAAGCCAGGTACAAGAGCCATTACCAGAACTAGTTTATTGCTGATGATGATTTTATGAGCATCCAGTTTCATATTGGAACGTATGATGCACAAAACTGATACCTGTTGCTCTTCAGATAAGAATATGACCGAAGTTAGCAGGAGAGATCACAGATAGACAGAGAGCATTTTTCTTCAGAGAAGGAATGGGAAAATCCAGACCATATTGCTTAAATGTCAGGCACAGCAGGAACACTGCTCATTCACTCAGTGCTGATTCTCCGTACATCTGAGTGTCCACGTAAAACTTTACTGATCAAACTGCAAGAACAACTGTTCTGGAAGAGGAAAACTTGCACTGTACATATCACAAAGAGAATGTAAAACCCTATCCTTGTTTAGCAGTAATTCAAGTTCAGCTGATGCTGCTTTATGCAGGCATGAATTTACCCCTTCTACTGAGCTTTGTATTACCCCTGTGGAATGAAGAAGTAGTTGCTACTCACTTTTACAGATGGGCCATGCATGCAACCAAGTTACTTTTCTGAGCAGATTGGTATAATCGGACTGACAATGAAATTACAGTGAGGTATCTGGAAGGAGAAAGGAGTCTGGAGAGACTGCAACTTGTCTAAGGTCATTCAGTGAATCAGTACAACTGCTGAGTTCAGAACCAGCCGTGTCTGATTTGCTGCGCCCATATCCTGTGCCTGTAATCACTGCCTCATGCCACAGTGATTTGAAACCTGCCAGGTATCCTGTGTCCTGTAGATAATTATTGTCTGGAAATTTTGACTTAGTTGGCAGTGTTTCTAGATAGAGAAATATATATTGTCCATGTATCATTGTCTAGCACACACTTCTGTTCTCTGAAATATATATTGTCCATGTATCATTGTCTAGCACACATTTCTGTTCTCTTGGTGTCACTCAAACTATTCCTGAATAATGTGCGGTTTTTAGAAAATAATCTGGGTTAATTGGTTATGGGCATAGGTGGACTCACTAAGGATTTTTTAAACTGCTCATGTTCATGAAGTACAAACTGCTTATAGGTGTGGGCTTGAGCACTGCACTAGACCCCCAATTTCTTGCTTTTTTGTGTAAGTAATAACTAACATTAACTAGCAGCAGCTGCTGGGATTCTGAGAGTACATGACAGTTCTTCTGAAGCTTTGTAATAGGCTCTGCTGTGCTTGCAGTCCTGCCCCATTCTCATCACCAAGTCATTTTTGAAATCCTGGCTCTGTCTCGCCAATTTTCCAGTCTTACTCCAGCACTATTTGTGGTTACCCCACCTGTTACCATGTGTATTATATTGTAACTGTCTGCATATTGCTACAACTCCCCTCTACTAACAGGCTGACTGTGTTGCATATAAATTGTCATATACATCTGCCAGTTTTTCCTTTGCTATTACATTTTTAATCCATGCAAAGCATTTATCAAAGCTTCTGATTTTGCTTACTTTGTGATACATCTTTTTGAATTGCATCTACTCAAGAACCCTTAAATAAAAGAGGCATCATCAAGAGACTAGCTCAAGTGAAATGGGAGGTCAGATATAGCCATTTCTTATGGAATATTTGATAGGAATATATAAGAGTATAAGGGCTGAGGACTCTTCTCATTCCTGAAAGGAAAGATGTTGTGCAGTGCTGTCTGGCTGTAGTCATCACTGGAGGATTCATCCTCTCGTATGTTACAGCTTCCAGGACTCAGACCGGAGTCTGAGATTATTACTATATGTCATAGTACTTCACAGCAGCACTGTGGCAGACACCAAATGTTACATGTTTCCTGACAATATCTGCCTTGAAACCTCCCAGGGAACCAGGTCCAGGTACCTGTGCATGTACAGGCTGCAGATGTGGCCCTAGGAATGGCAGGGACCTCTCATCCAGAGCATAAGGGACCCAAATGCCCTAGGAAGTCTCACTTATGAGCACATTGCCAAGCGTGTCTGGGAACAGACTGCACATAGACCTGTGAGAGAAATGTGGAGATGAAGAGCAAAGGGAAGTCAAGTGCACTGTAATTATAAGTGTTCTATAGGGTAATCAGGGTTTTTAAAATAGAGAAGAAAAAACCTTTATGCTGTGAGGTCAAGATGGATTTTAGATGAGTCTGAAGATGGATCTCTTTTAGAGAGAACCAACACTTTGCCTTTTGGGAAAATTTCACCTGAAGTAACTGTCGGAAGGTCATGTAGGGTGTCTTAAGCCAGTCTGGATTGCCCAGTGTCACAGCCCCATGATTTTCCTTCCTCTCAAAGAGCTGACGAAATCCAGTGATGTCAGTGCAGGCATCATTTTCTCCGTATTCCTGAAGCTGAAACTATGCTTTGGTAGTATTTGTTCTATAAATACTTTTTACTACACTTCATCCGCAGCTACATGTCAGCGGCAGCCTAAGTTGTTTCTATAAATAGCTGCTGAAGCGCTTCGAAATCTTCTGACAATGTTGGCCATTACTATGAAGCCACAAGTGCCGTTTTGAGCTCTTCCTGCATTTGTATTTCCCAACATGTCATTTGAAACAACATACATTTTATTAGTCTTATTTGAAAATATGCTTATCTTTTTTTTCAGCTAATACCACCACACCATGAGTAGGACAGGGACTTTTAGGAGTCTGAAGTTGGGTCTCTTCATGCTAGATATGGCAGGTCTCAGATGCTTATTGCCTATTGTGGTGCTCTTGTTTAGCTCAGAACCAGACAGAGTTTTGGTTCTTGAATGTTTCTTTCTCTATTTGCTGCATGCTCATTTCATGAATATGAAGCCTATTTAACATTTGTTCACTGTCTTTCCATATAGATTTAATTTATTGGTTTTCTTCTGAAATTACAAAATAGTAAATGTTTTTTTACATTGAAGAAGGCAGTTTGCTTTTATTACATGAATAATGTCCTCCCAAATGCTAATAAAAATACATTTTATTATACATATCCCTTTTCTGCTAGGGTTTGAGCAGTTCATGAATTATTTTTAACAGAATTCAATGTTCTGGCCCAACCTGAATGATTCAAATTGTCATTAAATACTTCTAATTTTTATAGATTAGACTTTGAAGTAGTGGATATTTGCTACAAGCAGAAGAGCATTATAAGCAGCAATTATGATATGATTTGAAAATAGAAGGGCTTTTTGATTCCTGTTTTAAGATTTTGTTAACATTTTACACTAGAGAACAGTTACTTTGAATTTCTTTTATTGACATTTCTCTCGAGGAAAGAAAAACAACCCACCAACAACAACAAAACACAAGAAAGAATGATCTTTCTTTTTTTTTTTTTTACCCTGGAGAAATAGGCTGTACCTGCTGCAAGATAATTCCTTAAAGACTCACTTGCCAATTTATGGAGCCCTCAAGGTTCCTCATTTTCCTGTGACCTTTCTGAAACAGCTCAGGCAGATATAAACTATTTTATTCATATACAGAAATGTTAAAGCATAAAACTAATAATGATCATTTTCACAACAGTTTATTGTTTCACAAATGATTGTTAGATATATCTGGCTAATTCTGTATTCTAATCTGACTAAGTTCAGATAGAAGAATAATCTGAAGGAATATTGTGCAATGTTAAACATTTTCGAAGCTTTATCGAAAAGCCTTTATCCTTATTCTAAGATTTTGTGACAGAAGAATAAGGTTGAAGGGATTGAGAGTCTGATGAACAGTGCAAATATGGAGAAGAAAGTTCTCAAGAGAATGATAGGACTGCTTTTGGGGAGCAAATGAGTGCTAAAAGTAAATTGTGTGAAACAATTTTCATTTCATTAAAAATGACACAGGCTGACACAGGAGTGAAAATTCTGCTTCCTTTAGTTAGAAAAACTGCTTGACTTTCAAGGAGCTTAATGGAAAGCATGCCAAGAGGCTTCTACTTAGGCAGTATTAGTTTCATACATTGGAACTAAAATGAAGAAACACTGAATGAGTTCACCTGCAGATCTGCTGCTCCCTTTAGGAAAATGCTGGCCTACTTGGTGCTCCTTATGCTTGGAAAATGGAAATCACATCTTGCCAGCACAGTGTTCTCCTAAGGTGAAGTCATTCTTCCGGGTAAGCCTTCACTAACATTTGTATTAGCATGAACTACATACAAATTCATACCTCTTGTCAAGTAAAAGATAAAAATAGTAGACAATTGTGCACTGCTGTATCCAGTTCTGACCTTCCTGAGCCATGTTATTTCTTCTAATTTGTCTGTCATTTCAACCTCAGGTATAGCTATGGTTTCTCAGTGCCCCTACCAGATTGAAATTCCTTTTCTGTATGGATCACAGTGTATCTGGGACTACTGTTCTTCCTTTCTTGCTCAACTAATTTCTGTTTTTTGATCTGATTTGCTTTTTCCTTAGGGACACACACTTTGTAGCTGTGTGACTTTACTAGCCTCAGTGAAGATTGTCTTATGCTCCCTGCTAGGGGGAGAAGGCAGCTGAAGCGCAGTTCTGCCTGCTCCCAGCCCCTTGCCTCATACTACTGCACTGGGTCTGTAGGTCCATTGGAGGAGGCAGCTCCCTTCCCACTTTGAATCCCATTTTGCCTGTCTGTCTACTACAGAGGTCCATTCATATGCTTCTTGTTGCCATCTGCACAGTTAGTTTATAAAATTCAAGTAGTAAGCAAAATACCAGGTACTCCTCCTAAAGCTCCATGTGTAAATGTCACCCTTGCCTACTCATGCTGCTTGATGAAGGAAAAGTAAGCAGTAAGAGAACCTAAACCAGGCTGCATTACATCGAAATAGGCAGTTCTGTTAAAATCAGAGCATTGCATTTAGCTTCCCATTTCATACTTTAAAAAGCACTGACAAAACTGAAGCTCCCTAATTTGACATTGTCAGAATGAAAATTTTAGTTTTTTTAATTTTGTTTTTTTGTTTAATCCAAAATGAACTATCATGATCTACCAAAGGTTTTTTTTTTTTTTTTTTTTTTTCTTAAACTTTTCCCTTATAGAAGAAAAAATGTGGGTTTATTTGGTTTGGATTTGCTCAGTGCTTCCCATTCTCCATACAGTTCCAACTGTTGGTTCCTTGGAACAATGATGACAATTTTTTTTTTTTCGTGTTACTAAAGTTTATCTATGTGTGTAGTAAACATGAAGAAAAAATGTGCAGTAAATTTGCAGTAATGGCTAGCTGTGTTTTGAGTAAATTCTGTTATCAAAAAACAAAAATGAAGCTTACTATCCTTTCTTTAGAACTCAGGATAATGTGAGGTGATTTCCCTTTGATATAATCTAGATGTGGAGCTTATTCCAGTGCTAATCCCCAACACGATCAGATGCTCTTGGTCATCACAGTGCCTCAGTTCTTGTTCTGTGACACAGACAGCCTGACCTGTTTTAGGTCTGACCTATGGTGAAGGCCGGCAGATAGTGTGTGTCTTGGGACCAGCACGTGTATGCCCTCAGCAGCAGTTAGGCTGGCTTGGTGACATCTGCCTTCATCTGTGTTGGTCACCAGAGACAACAGTACGGAGGAAAAGCACTAAGCTGCTTGCATTGGCCACCTGTAAAAATGCAGCAGTTGGGGGCTGGGTATGCAACAGTATGCGTGAGCACACGCCTAATGTGTGCAAATATGAAATATGTTGCTTTGTAATCACTATTTGACAGGGGCTGAGAGGCCCCTGAGGTAGAACTCATTTGCACTGCAACAATAATTTCAGGCAAAGCATTCATCAAAATTTTCTACTTTAAATATGGGAAGGCAGTAGCAACTTTGAAAATATCTGTAATGAATAGGAGGAAAGCAGGTGACTGACATAGCTTCTTAGGTTTGGATTTTTAGACTGCATCTTCTAGTTTGTGCATCAGTTTTAAGAATTTAAGTTTGCTTTGATGATGAAACATGCTTCTGAGTGGAAATTTGCAACCTCAGTGTTGCATTAATGAAGTTTTTTGTACTGATGTGTGCTATCTGTAAACGCGTATGTTTTCTTCTATACTGTGTAGATTGATGTACTGTATGGGATAGAAGGCAACTTGGCAGCAGAATTTCACTTAGCAGTATGAAGTGCAGGCAAATGCTGTCTAACTGTTGCTTATTTTGGTTATTCAGTCACACTGGCTTAGAGACTGTTAATTTCCCACACTGAACAGTTCTGGCCTCTCTCTTGGACTTAGTCTTTTGTGATTTCCAAAAGCTCAGCATGTGTGAGCATTTTCTCTTTGTAAGTAAGGTTCAAATTGTATCCAGTAAGGACACTGCTAGAGAGGATGACCTTGGCTGGTGACACTGTGCAGGCATTAATGACAGATGAGATGACGAACATAGTAAACTTACCAATTCCCAGAAGAAATACTGTCGCCAGGACAACTGGAATGATATGACCCAGGAGATAAGGGATATACTTGCAGCCTACTTAGTTGCAGTGCTCTTTGCAGATTTAACCCATTCGAAAACACTGATGGATAGTTCTTGACACACATTAAAAAATTACTGCTTCCACACACCTTTGCACGCACCTCTTGGTACATGCTTTTGGAAGCACTGAGCATGTTTCCTGGAAGAAGATGGTATTGCTTTGCCAAGTTGTGCTTCCTTGCTCTATGGTTTAATCCCAGGCCTGATGTCCTGTGCAAAATGTCTCATATTTAGTATACTGTCTTCTGCACTGACTCTTGTGATCCCTTCTCAGTGCAAGAGAGTGGCAAGCAACTCAAAGGTGCACAGACTCTAAGCAAATGCTGAACAGCGTAGTACGTTTGCCAGTCACAGACAGCTCTTAAGTAATAAAGATACATCTAGGTAGAAGAAGAGAGAGAGGCCATTGAGAGCAGTAGTTCAGGTAGGGAGCCCTCGGCAAGGGGCAGCCCTCAGCCAGCCTGGCCCAGCTGGGGATACAGTCTGGCTGCGTGTGCAGGAGCAGCGCCGTGACAGGAGACGCCCGACGCCACGTGACGGCCCTGCGGGGATAATAAGCGGCAGCAAAGAGCTCTGCTGGGCTTCTCCGGAGACTCAGGCGTACGGACCTGCAGCAGCGGCAAGAGGGGAAGAGAAGGAAGGTCACCACAGGTCAGCTCCCACTTGACAGCTTCAGGCTCTGCTCTCTCAGCAGGACTTGTCAAGATTCACATTCTGTCACCTTGGAAAAGAAGAAGAAAAAGAAAAAAGACACGCTGCTACAACCCATCAGCTACTAAATTAAGGCAGCTACAGTTTAAAAGTAGTCAAAGTCACAGAAGTTGAAGCTGATCCTGGGTAGCATGAATCAGATAGAAACAAACATGCAGTACACCTATAACTACGAAGAAGATGAGTACATGACCCAAGAGGAAGAATGGGACAGAGACCTGCTCCTGGACCCAGCATGGGAGAAACAGCAGAGGAAGGTCTGGAATTGAAGTAGTATGTGACTGTGTATGTGCTTCTGTGTGCAATAATGTCCTGCTTTAGTGCCATGCTGCATCTAGTATTGCTGGGAATGGGCAAGAATGAGTTCAGAATCTCTAATTTTATAAAATATTACATTATCCTTTATACAAAATATGTGTATGATATATACATAGTTATGTCCTTTTATCTTGTGAAGAAAGCAGTTGCTTTTTGGATCCTTAAGTGATCACCTATGTAAGATGAGACTGTAATCAATGACAGTTAGTTAGAAGAGGTTTTTCTTATATCTTAGTGGAAATATTCTCTCTGTCATTTACATTTGTATATTAGGTATTAACAAAAATTCCAGTATTTTTTAACTTCACTTCCTGAGTCTTATTCTCTGAATGCAGTCTCTGAAATGATGCATGTGTCTAATTGCTTTTAGAAGACAGTTGCAGATGCAACCAGGAAGATACATAAGATGGTCCAATGGATGTTCAAAAAATCTGCATGCAGTATTTCTGAGTGCAGACTGAGATATCACTGTTGAAATTGTGATGATGTGAATCAACTCCTACCAGAATTTGCTGTCATATCTGATCAAATGATCTGACAAAGAAAATATAGCCTGGAAATAAAGCAGTTTTAAAAACTGTATTTAGTGGCTTCCACATGCCAGTGCACTGTCTAGGAAAAAACCTCTGTAAACTCCTTGAAATACTACAGAGAAAGTACTTCCTACCTTTTAGGTACAAGAAGACTATTTTGCCAGCAGGTACTACCTGTTTCTGAACCTAACCAGAGATTATAATCCTGTCAGCAATCTTGTCAGCGAGTGGGTACTTCAGTAGTAATTACCAATATGTCACATTTAATTTTGTAAAAATATAAAAATAATCTTGTTGCAGAACACTGAGTTTTAAGCAACATGTGGAAGAGAAGAGAGAGAGGAAATATTGTAAAGTACTTGTTGCTTTCTAACATATAAAATGGTGTTGAAGTCAGAACTGACAGATCGGGGATTAAAAGGTTATCCTGGTTAAAGGACTTTAAAAAAAAAAAAAAAAAAAAAAAAAAAAGGAAAGCAATAGACCTCTAGACCATAAAGTCAAATATGCTTTCTGCTGTAGTTGATCAACTCACTTAAGAACCGTAGGTGAACGTTGCCAAATTGTATCTGAAGATAGTCTGGTACCCTGTTAGCATCACAGCTTCACTATGATTGAAAGTAAGAGCTGAGGCCAATGAGTTTACTTTTCCAAGTCAGTGGAGCCTCCCAGTTTTTTACTTGTAGCCTTCCTCCTCTTGGGACTTCTACCTTAGTTTACTCATTTAATTTTCCAGCACTTGCTGGAAAATTCAGACCTTGTTGTTCAGGGTTTGAGAAGTTCATCGTTCTTGATCTGTCCACTGCTATATCTTCTAAGCGAGCAATAAAATGATGCTCATCAATGTTAATTTATTTTAGCTTGATACTTTTCAAATGATGAACTATTTTTTGTGTTTTATAATGAGGATATAAATGATTTCAGTGCTAGTAACATGAAACGACTCAACTGTAACAGATTGTGTTTATAAGTCCCAGAGGTCCAAAGAAGACAAAACCCCATAACTATGTAACCAACTGCATTTTTAACCTAACAGTGCATTCCTGTGCACACACTTTTTGTACCTTCTGTAAACACCATCTAGATTTTAGTTCTTCAGGATAGAATATCTGGACTCAATCAGTTTCTGTGTCTGAAGTGAGTAGGATGGATTGTTCAGCATTTTAGAAGATGCACTGGTTTTGAAATAAGGAAATAAGAGACAGATAGTCAACAATTTCTTAGAAAATTTCTAATTTCTTAGAACATAAGTAAATAATTCAGAGAATTTGGATTCTATAGTCCTGCTTAGGTTTGCAGTAGTTCTGTTGATTTTCACAGTAGGACAGGGAGTAGTTAGTATAAGACCCCATGGCAAATTCTGTACTTCCATTTATCCCAACAGAAAATGATTCAGTGAAAAGTTAACAGTTTCCACATTGGTAAAGTAAAGCTTACCTTCATAGAATAGAGAGATTTTTATTGTGTTACTGTGTGTCCTCAGCACCTGTCTTTGATATTAAAGTGATACCACATTTAAATAAGATCTAGGAAGAGGCATCCTCATTTCTTGAAAAGAGTCTGATTTTGTAATTACATGAAAAATAAGTACTCACAGTAGAGACTGGATTTTATAGAATTTGAAGGCTTCTTTTTTTTCTTCCCCCCTCCCCATAACAGTTGCTTTATTTAACAGTTGTCATTCTTTATTCCTGAAAGTATGAAGAAAAAATTGTAGATACCTGGGCTCAGATCTTTGTTCAAGTTGGTAATATAATATTGAGAGGTGATCTCAGTGGAGCGCTGGCAGTTGGCAGCATATATTTTCTATGAGACAGTCTTGGAACAACCCAAAAATAAATGCCATTGTTTCTATTGTGGGCTGCCCTCTCCAGACTTGCCATTTCAGTGATATGCCTGGTATGAGATCTGTCAACAGATGCTGGTAACACATGATGACGTCCATAGGATTACAATGGATGTGATGCCTAATTATAACTGTAGTTCATAGAGTATTATGGTCTGCAGTAATCCAGACTCCTTGGTGTAGAATTCGTGGTTGGAGATGTCTGAATAAATGTGAGGTGCAAGATATGAAAGGAGGCTGAGTAGTAGTAGGCTGTTCCTCAGTGCATATGAACACCAATTTAAATGCTTTGGTTAGGGGAGCATTTAGACTGTGTGAAATCAAGAAAATACAGCAATTTAGTACATTAAATATGCTGATGGTAAAAGACTTGCACGGGATGCTTGGAATTTCCAAACATGTGTTGGAAACCAACACATGGTTGGAAAGTTCAGGAACCAGTTTTAAAGAAAGCCTAAATAAAGAAATGACTGATTTGTTGTATTCATTATATTTTGCATGGATGTGTCTTTAGTAGGGCTCGTTTACCAAACTACACTTTTGGTGTCCGTTGACCATGGAGATGGGAGCCATGAGCTTGGAAACTGCTGAAGTCTGCTGCTTGAGCCAATATGCTGCCACTGTCAATGTGCACTTCATTTCCTTGTTCATTTGAACAACAACTGGAAGATACATGAAAGTGGCCCTTTCTTTCTTCTCAGAACTCAGAAGAAATCAAAAAGCAGAGGCTGAACAGCTGAGGGGTGGTACAGGCCTGTGGCACTGTTTACAGGCTGAGGTTCCCTCTTGACTATGCTCTTTTACTTAGGCAAGGTCTGTTCGCCTGCTTATACCTCATTTTTTTCCCCTGGTGGAAATAGAGCAATAGTGATGATTTATCACTTTAATATACTTGTGGAAATGGTTGTTTTTATTATTTTGTTTCAAAATTAAAAATACTGTATTGTCTGCTATATATCTGAATTGCCAACACTAATTATTGAGTTGTGTGCTAAATATTGCTTTTTCTTCCCCTCTCTCACTGATGCTAGAAAAAAGTAAGTTTGGAAATTATTTTTCTCAAACTTGAAAATAATCTTTGAAGAATAAGTATGAGGACTCTACAGGGCTTTTTTTTTCCCCCCAATTAATGAGTGTACAGAACTGCATCTGTTTTACTATGCTGCTATGCTCACTAATTAATAAATCCATAGGTAGAAGTGTGTGTCATCAAAATTAGAAACTAGGGCAGAGAATAAATGGTTCTGGCAGTGAATAAATGGTCCTGGCAGTGATGGGTCTTAAAGGAATATCCGGAACATCCAAGATAGAGAAAGGGTATAGAAAGAGGATAGAGAAAGATGATAAAGAAACAACCAAAAGTTCATAAAGAGAACACCATTTCTTTGTCTAGAGTTTCCGTGAAGACAGTTGCAAAGTTCACACTCCTGAATGGAAATACAGCTATGTCCTAAGTAACATTTAGTAAGATTTGTCTGCTGCACTCCGTTTATTTTTACATAACTTTTGTCAGAAATAATAATTTTTAGGACATGCTTCTTAAAAAATCTTTGTCATAAAATGTTGTTTTTTAGTTATTAAAGGAATTTTGAGCCTTCAGGATAGGAAAAAAGGGATATGCAAGTTGTGAAACAGATGCGATCTTTTCTTTGGTACCCCACTTTAAGAGATTAAACAAGCTCCACACATTTCATACTTGTCTTCTGCAGTCTGTGGGACACATCCTGGACACTGTTGTGCTAATATGTCTAAGGAAGGAAGTGTAAACACATTCCTCGCCTTACTGATATATTATTGTAGAGGAAGGGTCTTATTCCAGCTCCCTGTGTGGCCCTGGTGCTACTTTCCACTACCATGTTGGTGCAGCAGGTTCTTAATGTAGTTGCCAATGCATTTTCTGACGATTTTGATGGCTTCTGCCACTGGTACAGAATAAACAACAATACTTTTGTGTTTATTTGCCTCGATATTGTACTCCTTGCAAATGCAACTCTTAATGGCACTGGGTGCTGTGCTTAAGCGAGTACTTCTGACAGGTTTATTTAGGGAAAAAGCTGTATCTTTCTAGTCCTCGGCAGTCACTATAAATTAAATTTTCAGTGTTACCTGTAAGGATTTGTCTGTTACCTCCTTTGGCTGTTAATACAGCTTCTGCTGATCTTGCAAATAAAATAAAATGCATTTTGAGGCTACAAGTACAGAGACTTTTTGGAAGGAGCTGCCAGCAGCGTGAATTATGGACAAAATTGTCCTTTTACTTACTTTGGAGCTGTTTCATAAGTTCAGTGGATTTAAGGGCTTTATTGCAACCTAAAAGAGAAATTGACCTTTTGTTCAATCTGACTGCAGTGTCTATAAATAGACTTATATTATAGTCAATGGCCTGGATTCACTCTGGAGCCTCTGCTGTCTTCTGTGGATGGAACCTAAATCAATCTCTTATCCGAAATCTCTTCCTCAGGGAAATTCTGCTGGTGTGTGGAAGGGAATAGCTTCGTTCTTCAGCCAGGAATGGGAGAGAAATGACCAAGCCTGCATGAATGAGGAAGAACCGTAGAGAAGAAATGTAGTGCCAGGAGAGACTGGTTGTTATCAGCAAAATTCAGTACTGTAGAACCACTCCTCATGGACTGATAAGCTTAAGGCTAAAATAATTTTCATGAATAATATAACGATACTAAACAGTACTTGCAGGGCATTCTAACCGAGGTCTCTGTAGGGTTTTGGAGATGATGCAGAATTATCGCTTCAGGAGTTAGTGTTGGGGTAAAGGTCCCAAAGGTACACAGAGAAACAGTCTGTCTGTTGAAAGGTCTCAGTGAGGTGACACTTTGTACCCACATGGAAACTCCATGGGACCGTTGAGCAGGCACACAGAGTGCCTTCTGCAAGTAAAGCAGGAGAACAGGGTCAATGAGAACTGGTGGAAAAGTAGGATTTGTGAGGCATCAAAAATGTGCACTCTTTTTAGAGGAAGTATTAGGCTTCTCATTACTGATTCTTAGTGCTTACCTGTTACTAGTTGGTTATTTCTTGTAAACATGGATACTCTGGTCTCACTAGCGTTAGGATTAACTTCAGGAGAGGGCTTTATTTGTAAGGAGGACAATCCTCTGTGGGTAGAAGGCAGAAGGATGCTCTGAGGAGAAATTACGTGACATTTTTGAGTCCTGTACTGCAATTCTTGTCTTCCTTGCTTTTTGTCCACAAGATTTGGATAATCTAGATGTCCTGGAATTTTTGTAGTTGAAATACAGGATTTCCTATTGCTAGTAATAGCTACAAAAGCAACAAAAAGTGATCTTTTAGATCTATTTCTCTGCTAGCATTAAACCAGTATGGTGTCTGTCTTCTGCAAAAGAGCAGAGGGATGCCAGATGCTATAGGCGACTGCAGCAGGAAGTATGCTTTATAGCAACATAAGATTTCAGCGCTCTAAGGCCAAATACTTCTTCTGCAGGTGCATCAAGGCTTCTTTCTAAACAGTGAATTGCAGAAGCTCTAGTTCTAGGAGCACGTACACAAAAAATCTGCTGTCTTATATAGGCTGTTCGACTTTTCAGCTTGTACTTGGCATCATGTAGAGTCTGACCCAGAGCTTGCTAGTCGATGGACTCCATTCTTTCTACACTGCATCCTGACTTTTCAGCATATACTTTGATTATAACTGCATTAAATACTAGTCACTTATGCAATGTAAGGACATGTAGTTGCAGTGTCCCTCCTATAGAGAGTTGTCATGAGGGCAAAGATAAAGAAATATGGGCTGTGTTTATGGTTGTTCTGTATGATTGGCCTCTTGGAGATTAGTGCTTGTTAAAATAGTAACACGTTAAATTCCTCTTGCTGATGTTATTTGCGTGGAATGATGTTTGAGAGGAGTGTGCTGAAAGGATGGTGCAACGATCATATTTTGTCAGGGTGTTTCATAGTCGATTTGGAAGCCTATCAATAAGGTGTGCAGCTAAGGAGGCAGTGATTGCTGTGAAACTCGTATGTGAAGGGAAATTCAAATAAAGCTATTACAAAATTCATTTAATTAAAAGTGTGTATGGAGGTGGAATTTTTTAATGAGAAAATCTTTTATCAAAACCAAACGTGAGAAAATAATATTATTTCAATATTATTTTCTTCTGTTTACAGTCAAGCAGCCCTCGGTGTTGACCATTCCAGGCTCTGCATATTTTTGATAGTGCTGTCAAATGGGCAACTCCTGTGGTCTCAGGTTGGATGTTGTTTGCCATCAACTCTCTAATATTTGTTGGCAGCAGAACTGTAAGGTTATGAAAAGAAATGGTAAAGAGTGGGTAAAGAGTAGCCTTCGGGTGGGAAAGCAAAGGGTCTCACTTCACTCCCCACTTAAGGGCATATGCCATGACCTCTCCTGAAATTTGTGAAGTAAAATGTCCGCAGATACACTGATCCAATTAGTGAAACAATACGGATTGGAAGAAAGTGTGGGTCTAAGTGGGTTTCCATAAGCTGAAACCAAGGTGCTTAGCAGCTAGAGGAGAGCTGTGTGTTAATCGGCACTCTTTGCTATAATCCCCTGGGGGAGGGAAGTCTTTGCTTTGTCGGGCAGCTGTGTTAGTGTCATCCATGATCCGAACAGAGAGGTGCGTGGAGGAGAGTTGAGGGTTTTGCCCCCGAGACTGCTTTGAATGGGGAACCTGCACTCATAAGATGACTTTGTAGCTCTGTGCAAGCAAAAGCAGGGTTCAGGTATGTTAACTTGAAACTAATGGGTGCCAGTAAGGAAACTGTGATTACATCACACTTTTCATAAGCCAACTAGGACAACTCTGCAAGCTGAATTTTTGCTTTTTGTCAGTGGGGCAACATAGGTCAAAATCTTCCACTGAAAAAATCAAGTACCACATGCCTAAGATAAATCTCATCACTGCTGCAAATTCTGACTCATTTAATGATGATTAGTTTGCATGGTCATTTTTTTACTGCGCTATGCAGTTTTACTGAATAAATTTCAGTGACTCTGAAACACAGGATTGTCTTTAATGGCAAATACTGTATGAACATTGGTAGTCCATACATTAGATGTTTTGCCACACAGTTTGCTTATAGAAGAATGTGTTAGATTGTTCATCTGCAGCATAGATGGACATGATGCAGGAAGAAACAGTACCATGAAACAGAATGGAATGGAAAGCTGTGCTGCTTAGCTTTGCCCCAAAACAAAAGATGTCCCTCCCACATGTTATTTCATATATTTGCAAGTGAGCAAATCTAAAGGTGTTTACGTCCTTCATGAAATGGAGCCATTTTGGATGGCTTTGATGTGAAGCACACTGTCTTCTGAGCCCTAGTAGTCCAGATAGACCACGTGTATCTGATGTTTCGTTCCTCTCTTGTGTGCAGTGAAATATTACTGGCTGTTGAGTAAATGTGTTTTAATGACAAGGCAGTCTTTTTCTCAGCTGATTGCAGAAGAAATATGTATTCACATCAAGCAGTCTGTTTTCTCTTGAATTAATTTCATTACTAGTAGTTTGGGGCGATTTTTGTGTCTCCAAACTGTTTGAATATCATCCTTTCATGAAAAGCTGTGACGAGCATTTGTTCACAGTGTTATCACTAGATTTACTGAGTTTCAATATGCTTCAAATTGTGAAACCAATGCATAAAGCTGATGATAATTTACAGAGGTTTTGCACAATGCTCTTTTCCTGCCTATTAAAATTGGACCTATGTTTAGAGATAGAAGTTACCTCTTCGGCATTTGCCCAGCAAATGACATGCTCATGTTTACCCTCTGTGGTACCTCTTCCCCCCAGCAGTACAAGTAACTCTTAGATGCAAAGCAGGATGACATGTTTCTGCTAAAACTCACAATGTTGGTGTGAAAAGGTAATAGGGTAGATACTCTTGCAGTACGCTTTTAACTCTGTTATTTTTGTTGCTGGAACAGCACATCTGCAGAAATACCTTGTTCACCCTTTGTGAAAATGTCCACGCTGAAACAGTGACTTGGAGATCCCAGAGAGAGGCAGAAGCTGCCCATTGTGTAGCTAATAATGTTCAGTAGTTATTATATTCATCCCTTAAGCTTCCATGCATCTGCAGAGGTGACAAAAGTAGCCTAGAGTTTATTTGCCTTGTGCAGGAATGGATGCAGCTGTTCCTATGTCTGGCCCCAATTTGTCCTGCTTTTAAGTTATAAGGACACACCATTTTGTCCTTGTCATCATCTCCAAAATAGTGCTTGTATTTCCTATGTGATAACTTTACACCTGTAAAGTGTTAAGTGTTTATTCAAGTTGCTGCAAATTAGGTGCCATTTAATTCAAATGTTTCTTCCCAACTGCTGTTAAACTTGAAATCTGATGGTTGTTTTTTATTCTTTTTTTTTTCCTTCTTCAAAAAGCTGTAACATTAGTCCAACTATCTGCCACTTTATTTGATAACAATTAACTTTATTTGGTAACAACTAACAGACCTTGATTGAGAGCACTTTGCTTCTGCTCTGAACTGCCCCTCTCAAAGCCTGTCCCCCTTCACTACCATAGCAGGAGTCTGGGGAAAGTGACTGTCCTGGGCTAAAATTAGTATCCATGATCATTCCTTAAGTATCTAAGGAAACTCTGGTGTTTTTTATAGATGTTGAACACCCAGTCGTTTCCACTGACGTCAGGAGGAACTTCTATTTAGCACCTCTGAAGATCAGTCTACAGTTTTGGCACTTGCAGAAAGGCTTAACCATCTAGCATTAAGTGACTCTTTTTAGCTGTTTCATGTTTCATCTTGGCCCTAATGTTGCTTTTCAGAACTTCAAGACATAAGGCTTTGCACATTTGCATATGAGGCAAGAAGAAAACTGGCAACCAATTGCATTAAATGCAAATTAAAAAAATACATATATGATTGTGTGGTACTGTGTGTGGTTATTATTTCAGCTAGAGAGCTTTCTTTAGGCTATGGAAAACCTATATGGCCCAATTTAACTCAGCTGTAGTTTCACCATAGGTTTTCTTTGGTAGTGCAGCTGGCTTATAGCTTTCTGTCCACCCTTGACTCTACTCCTAGCCACAGAAGTCCTTTCTTGAAGTCCTCTTCATTTGCTGGCACTACTCTCTTCTGCTCTTCTACCCCAAAACATTGAAATAATTTGGTCAAAAAACCCTACTCCAGGCTGTTCCTACTAGATTTTGGTCCTAAATCATTTCAGTAATGTAGTGTGCAGTGCAGCCCCACAAGCAATTATTATCTCTACACCAATGTGTTATGCATAATGCATGTATTATCCATCTGCCATTAATACGTGAAGTCAAAAAAAACCCCACCACACCTGAGGCTGAAGTTTGCCTGCTTGCTTTTTGCCTGGGGCCTTCATTTCCACAGCAGAGCACAGATCCTGTCCAGAACAGATATGCTATAAACAAAGGACTGTGTGTTGAATTGACAAAAGAGATTTGCTTATCACGAGTGTGGCACTCTTTAATAAAACCAGAGATGTGTTTGCTTTTGGCTGCTATGGCCATCTTTATTATTTCTCCGCCTGTTTTTAACCAAGAACTTAAGAACAAGTTACTTAGTTAAATTGTATATGTATACGTAATGAATCTGACTGTGGACTGGAATGGTTTGCTTTTGTTTTGTTTGTGAGCTCAGTGAAGTGAGTTTGTGAAGCTCAGTAATTCAGAAAGCTACATCTCTCTAAAAAAAATATTTAAGAATTGTTCCAGGTTTCTGGATTTTTTCTGAAAGACTCTGGGCTTATAAGATATTTTAAATGCTTTAGAAAATGTTATTCTGTACCTAATTCCTCATAAAAAAATACAGAGCTTAAAAATCAACCAAACATGTATAATGCATGCCCTTTAGCGGCAGAAGTTAACTTTCTCTACTAGTTTTGGTTGTCTGCAAGTCACCTACGTGCCAGAGCACATAGATGTTAACTTACAGTGTCCGTATCTCAATGTCTGACAGTAAACGTATTTTTTCCCCATCACTTATTGGTATTGGTGGAGACTTAAAACTGAAAGAGGGGTTTGCTGAGGTGTGTGTCACTGAAAACCCTTTCAGGATCTTTTTTAACTTCATCAGGTCGAAGATAGGCTTATGAAATTGTAGAGCATATTGATAACTTGGATAGGAACGTACTTTTATCTCACTCTGAGTGACTGTTTTGACTAACTTGTAATGGATTTACTTACTTACCTGGCAGTGCAATATTTAATTAGTGGATAAAGACAGCACGGTGAAGAAAATGAATAGAGAGAGCAAGAGAAGACATTTGGAAATCCAGTCAACTAAATCCTGGATTAGCCTACTTTAATTAATCCTTCTATTTCCAGAGTGCATACCTTCAGTTTCTTCCATACTGTAATATGTGAATATTTCTTTCATGACTTCTTAAATAGCATCTGCTCATTTATAAATGTTTCTGGAGAAAAGAAGAAAAAGCCACCACTTTCTGTAGCAGTTCAGGAACTCATAGGAAACCAGAACAGGACTGTAGGGCAGAGCTGCTGGAAGAGGACCCAAGACTGGGAAGGAGAGTAGAAACTAAGGTCTCCTGATAAGAAGGTTCTTAACTCTCCACAGGGAGAGGCAAATATAACAGAGGTTCTGCTTTTATTCCGTAATAGCAAAAGAGTTGTACAGATGGGAAGGAACATGGACACAAAAAGCAGAAGGATGACCAGCCTCAAGGCTTTTATTTTGTTTTGTTTTTGTCATCATTGAGCTATTCCTTCCAGTCCTGGTAGCATTTTATTGTGAATTCCTTTTCTCAAGATGCCTCCCGGTTTGTTGCTAATCTTCTGAGGCAGAAATGCTGAGCAGGGAAGGATGTACTTCAGAATTAACTCTTTCTGAGTCATGTGGGAATGAGGGGGTTTCTTTTTGCCCTGCAGTTGTTCAACAGTTCAACTTTTATTTGGCTATTTTGGTTCTGTGACATACTAAATACTTTTCTCTGTCTTCCTATTTCTTAGTTTCTCAGTACTTTCTTAGTTTACAGAAGTTTCTCAGCTTTGAGTAGTTAAATGTTTATGGGATCCAGGCATCAGTACACTGGAGTTCTTAGCAGCCCTACACACTTCATGCTCTGCAAGCTCTTTGCTTAAGTCACTCTCGTCCTACCTAATTTGGAGGGGATATCTTTAAGCCAGTGCTTTAGGAGTTATATATTTCTTACAGAAATATAAAGATACAGTCTTTATTGTAGAGGTGATAAGCAGTCTGTTACAATTCTTCTAAAAACTGGTACATCTCCTTGCTGCGCTCAACTTTGTGCAGTGCAGTGATAAATCTGTTTTAATGCTTTCTCCGAACTGGGAGTGAACTAACTTCCTTTTAGGAATGGGTGGTAAAGAGGTGTGTTTTGTAAGATACTTTGTGATAAGGAAAGCTCTCTGAGGTATTATTTGCTAGAGCTGTACTATTTACTTTGCAGTGTCAGAATGACTTGTTTTAATAGTGCAAATTCAAGCTCTGGAAAGTGCAGTATGTTGGAACAGGTAATATTTGGCTAGTAAGCTTTCAAGTTACTTACCCCCAGAAAATCTTATTTTGCCATGCAAATAGGCAAGCTAGTGCTCAGAGACTGAGTGTGGGAGTGAGGGATGTGGGAGTGTCTGTCAGGTAGATGTGGGTCCTGCGGGTGACGTTTCTACGCTCCTGCAGATTTCAGTAGGAGGAATTTGGCATTGTATTGCAAATAAAGGAAGAGTGTGACCTGTTAAGTGTTAAATTATTGAATACTAGAACAATATGATCTACTGAAAGAGATGAATTTATTCATAGGCTTTTTCTGCTAGGGAAATGCAAATTTTAGTCAATGGCCAAAAGATTTATTCAAAACTCTGCATTTGTGTTGTACAGTTAGTCTCTTTGTTGTTTTTTTTTTGTTTTTAAAGCTTAACTCCCTTTTAACAGCTGTGATTTTGAATGTGCTTGATTTACTGCTTTTTTTTCCACCACTGTTTGTTTATTTGTGCTGCTTGTGAAGTAGAAGCTCATTCACTTGCTTCAGCCTTTTAGATTTGCAGAGCCTCCTTATGAGCACACAAAACTATCCTACTCTCAGTCCGACCAGAGGTCAGCAGAGCCCTCCTAATTCTGCATTTGGAGCCCTCAGCCTCTGTGGCACGTTTAAATCTCAGCTCTGGACTGAATCCTTCGAAGTCCTTACTCACTGGTTGGCTCTTCACTCTCATTAGAAAAGGCAAATTAATACAGGGGGCTAATTGTAAATTATGTGATGCATATTCTTTTTGTGGTAAGAGGGGAGTTAGGGAGGTAAGATTACTACAAACAGCAAAGTATTTCTCTGCATCTAGCTAGAATTAATTATACAGTGCTCTTACAGGACAACGTGATATTGCTGTTTGGTCATAGGCTTCTCAAAGAGGATATTGCCTGGATGCTATTTGTGAGCAGATTTGTTCAAGGATTTGTACATTTAATGTAAATAAGCAAAGCAAAATATGCTGCAAAACCAGTCTATCACATTGAAGAGAAAGCTAACTTGCAAAATTTTACCCCTTGTCATCCCTCAGCAGGTGGTGACAATATTAATTAAAAGCATTTCAGTATTGCCAACCCTTCCAAGTGGATTATTCTAATAGCGCCTTTACCCCGACTCATGATGAAAGACAACCTTGTACTGGATGGACTTCTAATTTATAGGTTGAGATTGGATGGCTGGGGGAACCTTTCACTTCTAGGTCAATGTTTTGAATCCAGGCCAGGTGAATCAGTGACAAGGTTGCTAACACATGCAGGCTGTTTGGTAGTGTCTGGGAGATGAGTTGTAGTCTCAGTTTAGCCCCCGGAGGGACAGGTGCCCATATCACTTAAATGCCCATATCACTTAAACTGCCAGAAATGGCAATTTCATGGAGATGCCCAAAACTGGCCTTAGCAGTGAGGGTCTAGGGCAGAGACTTCTCATTCTAGAGATAAAAGATAAAACAATTCCCTTTATGTAAAGGTGTTTTCTCAAATTACATCTGTGGGGTTACAGCCATTTTTCTTCTTAGAGTTCCTAAACAGAAGACTTCTTTCTCCATACCTCCATGGCTGGAACATTTCATAATTCATTGAGATTTTAAGGACTAGGAGGAAGGATAAAGACCATGCAGCTAGATTTACAGTGGTAGGTAACTGGCTTATGCTAAACACCTAGCTTTGATTTCTTTAAATGTAAAATTAACTTTGGATGACTGAGAACAGATGCTAAATATGCTGGTAATTATTATGTGTTGTTTTCCATCTGTTCACAGTAGGTTCAGATTTTGATTAATTTTCTTCTTTTTCACTTACAGCACTTTTATAGCTTTGTCAGCCTTCTAAATTTTTCTTGCTACTATATCTTTATTAGGCCTTTTTCAGGTAGCATTTGAGCACCTGAAAAGCAGCAGTATTTTTTTTTTTTTGTCATAGGAGTGCTGTGGGATATGAACTGTTTATTATTCTCATTATCCTTGAATACAGAAGAGGGACACTTAAAAGTATTCAGCTATGGCTAACATCTGCTCACATTGATGTTAAATGGCTTCTGGTCACAGATGAAAAATCGTGGATCATAAAATGCTCAGCATTTAGGTCAATAAAAGCATTTTTTTTTTTTTTCTTTTTAATTCCTGTCTTAAATGACTTAACAAAGTCTGGCAAAACTGTGACAAAAACAAGAATATCAAGATTTCCACTTCTGGATCGTAACACAGATCTTGGGAAATGTAATGATTTTTCTAGTACCCATAGAACAGATCAGTGTGTCTACTTTTACTTTCATTTGCAGCATTTTTAAGTTTACCTGAATATTCTTTTGTCCACTGACTTCAAATATTCTTTTTGTTTCCCTCTATCCAGTTACATTTCATTGCCTTTGTTTCGTTATTATTCTGTTTTCACCATTTTGTTTTTCTCCAGTGATTCCACCAAATCTTTCTCAATATTTTCTCAATATTTCTTTTTCCTATGGGAAATCAGAGGATCATATGAAAACAGCAGAGAGAAGAGGTGACCATTAGAGAGCAAATACCCTGAGGGAAGCAAAGTTTACAGCAATTTGTAAAATGTCAAGTACTTGGATTCCTAAAAGAGGATTTTCCCTCTGTAAATGACTTCTTATTTTGAAGTCTTTGGATAACAAGTATGTGGTAAATTTTAGGGCCTCTCTGCCACAGGATCTGGAAGAAAAAATAGTCTTCCTGCGTTGTCTCGCTTTTTAAGGCTGTGGGGTAGATGTCACTTAGGATGGGCATCTTCCATGGACATCACAGAAAATATGACTTGAAGAATTCCCTACTTTCAGGCAGAGTCAGCTGTGCTCCTGCAGTTCTTGACACATTAATGCAACTTTTTCTTGACAATCTCCAAGAATAAGGACTCTCCATTTTCCAACGTCTTCCAATGTTTCACTACTCCTAGAGTTAAAAAGTAAGCTAGATCTTCCTTGCTATTACACCTCATGAGTCCTTGATCTGTCTTCAGGGAACACAGAGAACTATTTAATTCTCTGTTGTCTCTTAAAAGATTGAGAGAATTGCCAGTCTATTTTCAGAATTCTTATGATTAAGCTATGCCAATGATTCTATGGTTTTCATAGATAAACTTTTCTAAAATTTGACGGTGTTTGTGGCTCTTTTGTGGCTTCTCTCCAACCAGTCTCCAACCAGTCCATGTTCTTGTGAATTTTGTGATGAAAAGTGGGGATGATATTCCACCTAAAATCTTTCCAGCAGTGAGTAGAACTGAAGAAATACCTCAGATATCTGGAGACAGTTCTCCTTTTTATGCATTCCAGTGTGATGTTTGCCTTTACAACAGCATTACACATTTGAGTCAGGTTCAGCTGTGATCCATGGCCATTCCCAGATATTTTTTTTTCAGTGTTTCTACCCTGACAGTAGTTCTCTATCCTGTGTTTTTTACAGTTACTTTTTACTGGTGAATTTATCATTAGTATCAATAAACTGCTCTCTGACTTGCTAAACACGCTTTCTTTCTCTTAAGATTTTTAATTCGTGCTCCTCCCAAATAGGAACTACTCCTATAGTTACTAGCTGAACAATATGTGGCCTAAAAGCTGCTGCTCTTCTTCAGAGTCCTGGTGAGATCCTCAAAATATTATCATCACTAGAGGTTAGATAGGCAAAACTGTGAGGAGTGGACATAGATATACCTAAATGTGAGTTTAGAAAGGTAGAACAGTGTAAGCTTTGTACTTGTTTGTCCTTGGAAGTGTCATTTTTTAATTACAGTATTGAATTCCACAAGAACTGGTGGTGTTTAGTGATATTTCCCACTCCTTCTGTGTGAGTAAAATCTTCCAAAACATTTATCAACTGTAACACTCTGCTTTTTATTTATTATGAAATATACTCCATCATTGCTCTGGTTTGCTTAGGAATATGAATGTGCTAAAATATTTAAAATTAAAAAGAACTCATAAAAAGTAGCCAGTATTTTTTTTTCTGAGAGTTCACATTTCTTCATTCTATTAAGGAATCACTCTTCCTCTGAAATAACAAAATAGGTTTCATTTTTATTGTAAAGATGAAGATATCTTGCGATTTTAATTATGGAAGGTAAAACCATACCCGTGCCTTGCCAAAGTTTCTTATTGCAGTCTTGCCCTTTTTCCTTCTGTAGAGTTTTTCTGAGCTAGGTTCTCTTATTTGAGTGGATTCCTGGAATTATAAAAATGAAAAATAGTTTTAGACCATAATTGTCCTATAGATCCTGAGCACTTTCTATTTTCAAAAAGGATTTTAAATATTGCATATGGTCTTATTTTTAAAAATGTTAATGTTTCTGATGAAAAAAAGGTGTATTTAAATTTGCAAAAAATATTTAAAACTAATGAAAATTGACTGGACAACCCTGTGGAACTGAATACTTTTTGAGAAGTCACACATTTGGGTGTTGTACGTACCTGCTGCTGCAAAACTGCTTTTCAGTTTCAGTAATGTCACCGGCAGTAATGTAAAAAGTAAGGAGCTTCCTTTTTAGTGTTATACCCAAGGCCTGCTAAAATCCTGATTTCTTTGAAGACTGTTCCACCTGTGAAGATGCGTTTGGGTGCCTGAAAGTCTTTTCCAACTGTTAAAGGGAGTTTAATAAAATACGGTATTTACCCCCTCCTATAAGGTTTGCTATATTTTAAGTTTACCCCTTCCAAAGGCCTGTTCTCTTAGATCCTTCCTGTTCTTAAGATAAAAAAAAATACTAGTGCAGAATACCCATACTGAATTCCCCTTAAATTCTCCCCCTCCTGAGTTTTCTACTGTCCCATACCAACCGGAGAAGGCAACCCTAGACTGCCTCCTCTGAAAGAAAGAAGTAGGATCACTTTGTAACAAAATGCTCAGTGATCTTGACATTTATCAGAGTTCAGCCTAGCAAGGTTATTTTTGAAGGGATATTTCCATGCTTTGGGGTATTTTGGGATGATAAAAAGCACTGTAAAATGGACATGCAGTCATACAGTGCTGGGAGGGGTGCATGTTTTGAAGGAAACTCTAGCCTTATACAGGATTAAGCAAATGGCTTTGCAAGGACCAAGGTCTTCTCAGGCTGTCCCACATGAGCAGAGCCCAGAGGAATGCTAGGGAGACGTGTGGTGCCCTGTGTGATGAAAGTAACCCTTTGGCTGTGTCTCCTCGGAATGGTAAAATTAAGGAATGGGGGATGTGTTCCCTTAGTTACTGGAGTTAATCTACTGATAATCTACTGGTGAACTCTGATACCAGCTGCTCAACACAATAGATGGACATGCTGGGCAGAATGGGCTTTCTCCAACTTGGATCTGGATCTGCGGATAGATTTCCTGCTAATTTTGTTTGTGAGATGGTTCCATACTATCGTTGTTGTTGTTCCCAGGAATTTGGCTTTGACAAAACATGTGTGGTTTGGGGCTTTCCTTCCAATGGTCTTTTGGAATATTCTGAGCCCTTGTAGCATCCTTTGCTGTGCTGTCATGGTGGTTCAGTTGAATTGCTGCTGAGTCCCGGTGTCTTTAGCTTTAAAATCCCACTCATATTTTAGCATGAATGAGTTGTACTGGAAACCACCTTTCCTATCAGTTATTCTAGTTACTTTATTAGCATGAACCAAGTGCATGTAGGTATGCACTGCATAGAAGAAAAACAACAACAACAACAGAGTAAGGGGGAAGGTAATGGTTCAAACCAGTAAATGTAATATTTAATTTATTTTCCATTAATACTTATTAATGCTTAGCAAGAAAAAGACTAACAGTACAACTGATCTAGATGTTCTAGAAGCATCTGCAGGACGATATATTTACTCATTAACTCATATAATGTTAATTTGTACGTGCTGTCCAATTTTGTGCTGCTTTGCAACTTCATGCTGCCTCTTCTGGGAGCATAATTAAACATTAAAGAAGACAGGGCTAACACAGGCATGGATCCCAAAGTCACTAGAATGATGTATGGACACAGGAGCAGGAGATCGTGTTGCAGGTTCCCAACTTACATTTTTAAATATGGAGAACAGGCAGAGACTGGCGATTCTTCAAAGGGAGAATGAGTCTCCTCTAGCGGGAATGTCCTGGCAGGGCTCCCTGTAACGCTCTTCCCGCGTGCCCAGGACACAGTAATGATGTCCCGTATAACTGCCCAGTGAGTCACTGCTTCTCATTTAGGCTGGCAGCTGAGAGCCGCTCACCCAGCACAAGTGGAGGGGGAAAGTATTTTGGGAGAAGTGCTGTGAAGTTTTAAGAAATGGCCCTGTCTGACTGAGAAGATAAGGAATACTACATATATATGCACATATTAACAAATGTTTGCCAGATTGGGCAGTATTGATTGCTTATATTGGAAGTTAGGTGTGTTCACCTGCTCTGGGCATTAGAAGTTAAAGTCCATCTAAAAAGTAGGTTGTGCCTGTGCTCTACTAAGCCAATGCAGGAAGTATTATGTTTCCCACTAGAGCAGCATTTTCTAGGTTGTCTTTGAATTTCGACTGTCTCTTGTGGAAATGTTACAGAAGGAACTAGAAACACCAAAAGAAAGGACTTGTGCAGGCCTGCACTAGAGGGGCACCAATAATGCGTTTTAAAGCCAATATTACTTTTTAAAACTTGTACATCCTGTGGCACAGAAGTTGTTATGAGTTGGAAGGAGTCAAAAGCAGCACTAACCTTTGTTATGAGATACGCAGACTGAAACAGCACAAGGCCTTTTATGGGGCCTGAGCCATGCTTGATTTCAGATTGGAGTACAAGTGAATAAATGATCGTGAGCTTTCAGAGGGTATCCCCTGTGCATGTCCCTCTACGAGCTCTGCTGTTATTTTGGTGATGCACATTTTAAGATCACTGTCAGTGGCAAGCTATAAATTTACCCTGTGTCTTTGGCAGATATATCAGATTATCTTGTGACCCCTTGGTGAGTAGCTGTATTGGCGAGGGTGGTAACTGATGCTTTGTCAGTTCACTTTATCCCTATTGTCACATGCCCATGTGAGGCTTGTTATTATAGCATCCTTCTTATTTTATTGCCTCAAGGCAACTGCTTCAATGTTTCCCAAGTAAGTTATCACTACGCCCACCTACCGAGCATGTGTGGGCTTAGTCGGGAGTGTGGTACTGTTCAGCTCTCAGAAACATCACTTCTTCCAGCAAAGTATGTCATTCCTTACGTATATATACAAATATTTGCTCTACTAAGCAGACATACTCTATTGTTTTTTGGCATTAACTGCACTTGTTTGATAGTTAATGAGGGATATTTCTTTCTTCTTTCATCTCCTAGATTGCAATTCTGCCTGTCAAGTGTTTGTCAGAATCGAGTGGCCCCAGCAGTTTGTTTCTTGGGGTACACGCTTTCCCATCCCAGATCGGTGAATCCAAGTTATGCAGACTGTGATGGTGGCAGTCTTCACAGTGAGGCCATGGACGCACGGAACATAGAGCACTCTTCTTTTTCTAGAGTCAGCATTTCCAAAATAGAGCTCTAACAGTCGTGGGCAACTGATAGCGCATTAAGAATAAATGAACCCAAGGGACTGCTAATGTTCAGGCTTCCTGCCTGCATCCCCTTCTCTGGGGTTTCTTATCTAAGAATGTCAGCAAACTTTCTTTTGTACTGATAACTTTAGAAAGGAGGATTTTATTTCTTTGGTAGAGGCTACCATTAGTAAATAAATTCTAAAATGAACTCTCGCTTTCCAGGTGCTAGACTTTTGTATCTCTCCTGGTATGCAATTCTGTGCCTTCAGTCCTGCCTTGTTTTTTTCTGGACAATCTGATATGCCTGCACAGTTCAGCAGAAAAGGAATTTGCTTTGTCTAAGTCTTTTAAAAAAAGCTTTAAATCCTAATGGATTATAAATTTGGAGGGTATTATATACTGATTGTATCTTGATCTCCAGGGCTTCAGCATGCTTTGAATTGTTTCTTAATAACTATTAATAGTTATGTTAGTTAAGACCATTTGCAGTTTAGGCCCTAAGCAAGTGGGATTGCAATAAGAATGGAAGGATGGGAGATGTAAAATGTGGCTTGTGCAAAGTATTAAAATATGCAAGTGAAGTTTTGCAGCAGCTTTAGTACAGTGACCTCACTGCAGCAGGTAATAAATACTTTCTTAAGTAGTATCTCTATAACTATGTTTAGACATAGGAAAAAATGCCAGCTTGGAAGTTACCGGCTTGTGAAATTATACGCAGAGTCTTCCTGAAAGTTCTGCAGTTACAGTTTTCATGAGCCACAAGACAACGGTGGTAAATGGATAACAGTATTTCATGGACAGAGGGAATGCGCAGGTAAAACATAGCTCTGAGAAACTGTAATTCAGATGCACAGGTAAAACATATAGCTCTGAGAAACTGTAATTCAGATAGACAATCCTTTTCTTTTAAAGACAAGATAAATCCAGACTATCTAGTTGTAGATAAGTGAAAATTCAGAATCTATGCAGAGTGCAGTTCTTGAGCAGAATTTAATTTATCTCCTGATTGGGGGCTTTGTCAGTAATCAAGCTCTTCATTCAAAATGATACATTTCCAATGACAAACCCCTATTTAGCTGTAAAGAACTGTAAATAATCTACAGATTTAAAAAGGCAACCGCTAATACAGACTTTTTTTTTGAACACAGTTTGATTCAGCTGTAATAGCATCTTTTCCTTGCTTCTATCATAATAAGATTGGCTACTAATTTTCTTTATAAAATGAAGAAAGGTGCATAGATCAGGACAGAATAGGCATTTTTTAGCTACTAGGAGGTGGTACTGAGTGTCGGACCATGAAACCTTTGTTTCTATTTTTGCTACCAAAATCCACTGTGTTTCTGTGCCTTAGTCTGTCCATCAGAAAATTCAGTGCCACAAAAACATCCATTTCTGAGAGGAAATATTTAGATTATTTGTAAACTCTTTGGAATCTTTGGCTAAAATATGTTCTGTATCTGGGCTAAAAATATGTTCTGTTCTGTATCTGTCAGTGTGGTATAGAGGCAATTGAATGTACTATTGTAAAGGCAAAGTAGATTAGAGGGGAGGTTAAAGGTAGACTGATCTGATTTGCTTTTATGGTATTATGTATGAATGTATGAGCTAGGAAGTGTATGATTCTGTTTCCCCTTGAGAAGTTAAGCAAGAAGTAATTTTTATCACTACAGAATCAGATTTTTATTTTATGACCTTTAGGTTGGTGGGATGATTGGCATTGTCCTTAATGAAATGAAAAATGGGAAAACCTCATTTACTTGTGTGATACAAACTGAAAGAGTCCACTCTAAATGCCTAAACGAAGAGATGGAAATGGCTGACGTTTTCTGCCAAGTTACCCTTGGAGTTTCCCTGGGGAGAAGCCATCCTACAGCGTGCAGCAGCATTGCTGCTAGGCGTACACCCGTCCCTTGGGCAGTTTCTGAAAGGCTCATTCATTTACTAGTTCTGCTTTCTAACAGTTACTGCCAAATTGCCATGTAAAGTTCATGTGCTTTTTCCCTTGGATGCTTTCAGCTACTTTTTTTTCTAGATTTTTATAATATTGCTTCTTCAAATGATGCCTGTTATCTTTTCCAGTATTTGCAAATAACTTAAGCTGGTGTTAAGCCTATTAGATACATATCGGTGGAATAGGACACTGCTGGGGCCAAATTAGTATTATAAACTAGATCCTAAACATATAGTGATCCAAACCAAACACCAAATGCCATCCAAAGTCTTCATGGCATCATGGCCAGCCCAGTGGGGAGAGGTGCCTAATATCTCTGCTGTGATGCTTAGCCCAGCCTGGTTTCAAGACTCCCATGAGACTGCCCAGCAGATCCTGTAAATGAAATAAAGGTATAGGAAGAGATTTGCAGAGATCAAGCTGCATGTTACCAGAACAAATCACATGTCCTGCAGGCTGGTCCTTAGCCACTGTGGGAGCTCACTGAGGAAGAAGAGAGCGCAGCAAACTGCAAGAATTCTTCACGTAAATTGAATCAAAGTTAACAACAATCAGAATGCAATTCTCTAACAGAAGTTTGCATTTTTAAGAGTAAACTGCTTTTGAAAATTCAAGCTATATCTTCTTAAAGCATGGAAATTATCCAGACTATTCAATACTTACAATACTTAGTTCCAAGGAGAAGTTTTTGCCTTCATCTACTGGCCTTTCGTATATTGTTTCTGGGATATCCAGAAAATATATAGTCTAAGAAACCAAGCAAAAAAAAAAAAAAAGAAGGGCCAAATTAAATTTCTTACTGAAAAAAAAAAAAAGTTTTAGGGTATATTTTTATTTTGAAACTATTTACATATATGATTTTAAAAAAATCTCATTTGAAATAATAAAAGGGAAGTAAATTTCTGACGATCTGAGGTAGCTCTAGTATAATTTACCAAGATATATAGTCTTGTTATATACCTAGAATTAAATAACCAGGTTGCAAGTATATATATACTTGCTTTTTAATATCCTCACAGTAACTGAAGAGTAAGAAGAATTTTTTACCTGGCGGAGAAATAGTGGGTATTTCAAACAGATTAACATTAACTACTAAAGATGCAGACTGTAGCACAGTATTGCCTCTAATCAAAAAATTCTTTGGATCTTCCTAAACATCAGGGATAGGAATTTTGAACTCACCTATATCTATGAAATGAATGGGATTCGGATATCCAAATCTCTTAGGCAGTTCTGGTAATCTGAGATGCAGAGTTTACTCAAGTGACTTAGCATTTTTGTTTTGGAAAATTACATGTTGACAACTTTGATTATTTTGTTTTGTTTTGTTTTGTTTTGCTCTTACAGACGTTTACAGCCTGGTGTAATTCCCATCTCAGGAAAGCAGGCACACAAATTGAGAACATTGAGGAGGATTTCAGGAATGGCCTCAAACTGATGCTGCTCTTGGAAGTTATCTCAGGTTGGTTAAAATAAAGTTTACTATGTATTTACAGCATGCTAACTGAAACAGTATTTTAAAGAAAAAAATGTTAACAATTCAAAACAATGAACAAAAATCATGTAGGCTTAAAAGGCACAGGTGAAACATGTTGGAAAGCAGAAGGGAGAGGAAAAAAAAGTTTTTCTTGCCTCCAAAGTCTTGTGCTTCCCTGTGAAAATTCATGGAGTCCAGAGTTGGGATAGGAGCTCAGCAGTCTGAACTTACTTTTCTGATATCACAGTGTTGTTGAGCAGATCACAGCCTCAGAAAACCTTGTCTTAGCCCCTAAAAATTAAAGTTTCTATACTTCAGTTACAGATTCATTTTATTTCAATTTTAATGTAAAAGCTTTGTTTTGCTTTTAATGACCTTACTTGATGGACCAACGTCTTCAGAAGCGAATACCTGAAGTAAAATTCCTGAATAAATATTTAGTCACAAGTAAATGGTTTCATTTTTCAGAAGGAACATCCAAGAACTCTTTTTGACTAAGTCATGCAAACTTACTATGTTACCCATGAACCCAAGTTTCAGACACATAATAAAGGTGAAGAGGAAAGAGGATTTTAAGGACATACTTTTAAGGAAAAAAAAAAAAAACAGTTTATATTTTTGCTGGAGGTTTCATTGGGGGCAGAAATATTTCAAATGACCATTATTCATGAAGTGAAGAAATCATTCTTCTTGATGGCCATTTGAGCAGATAAGTTCATCCAAACATAAAAGCCTATGGCAACATTACTCAGAAATTTGCTAGTCTGCTGTATTGGTTAAGGTTGAGGTGAGCCCAGAGGAGACACAAATGCATGTAGCTGGTAGCATTTGGCCTCATCTAGCTCCTACCCAGCCTCTTTTCAGCATATCTCCCAGCAGAGCTCTTGCTTCACCCTTGTTCTGACTTTGTTAAAAGGTCTTGGTCAGATTTGGAAGGATGCCAATCTGATGGATAGAAACCAGCCTCTCTTTGCAGTCTAGCAGGCCAAGGTGATGACTTCCAAGAAAACCTGCCTTATTAATATTTAGCTACTCTGAAGCAAACAGAAATCTGTATGCATAAAGCAGTTATATATCCTCCAGATGTTTAGGGCAAAAAAAATTATGGTTTTACTGTTTTATCAGGAAAATCCAAATCAAATGCTTCAGCATTTGAATTTGCTCTTTGGGCTTTTGTTTAAAGGCATTCAGCATCCTGTCAGAAAAAAATACCTGCTAGAATAGGTGCTAACTTTTAGCCAAAGTTCAACACACATTCACTATGAGTTCTGATCACTTGCGTGTCTGTGCATGTAACCATAAATATCTTATATTTGTTATCCTGCAGGGGAAAGGCTGCCAAAACCAGACAGAGGGAAGATGCGCTTTCACAAAATTGCTAATGTCAACAAAGCTCTGGATTATATTGCCAGCAAAGGAGTTAAACTTGTGTCAATTGGTGCAGAAGGTATGTTGGAGAACTTGACAATATGTCTTAGATCCTAAACAGTCAAGCCTGATAGAGACCACAGGCCAATTTGTGATGTCTATTCTCTGTATTTGGATGACTCAAAAATCTCTGTCTTTTATTTGTGAAAGAAGGAGCGATGGACGTGTGTGGACACCTGGTAAGGGACAGGGGTAGGTTTGGGCTGAGGGACACTCTCAGATAGTTGCACACTGCATTGCGTAATGATTGCCATACAAGGGAGTGATGTTGCTGGTATGATATACAATTTATTTGGATTCCCCAGCCTAAATGATTTGCCCTCCATTTTCATGACAGGCTCTGGCATGACCTTGGAGCAAACTTCTGACTCTAACCTCTCTATCATAATGACAAGCATTAGCTATATTCTACCCCCACATTGTCAGGTCTATTTAAGTGGATTAATCTTCCTTTCATCAGATTTCTTTGGTTTTATATAAATCTTTATTCTGGTTTCTAAACCTTGACCTCAGGGAGCTTACTGTGACTACGACAAGAGCAGGAAGATTCATTATGTTGGATGTGGGCATCTGTAGCAGTAACAGAAACATCTGTCAGTATCTGGTTAAACCACCATGGTTTAAGCAGACTCAGTTGATTCCTCAAGTGGACTTCACCAAATATCTCTTTCTAGGTGCAGAGTTCCAGCTCCCAAGAACTTGGTGTTTTTTGGCAGAGTGCCTGCTTGGGCTCATGCTTAATTCATTTTAGACTGAACTGAACAGTCTGCCTGAGTTCATAATACTCCTATCTATCTTTAGGCACATAAGCAGAGGCATTTTGGGGGAATATATCATCAGAGGGGAGAGCCAGGGAATTTCCCAAGGCAGTTCAGATCTCAGAAGGGCTCTGCTGTTTTGCTTGGAGGTGCCTGGTTCTATCCATTGACTCTACAGAGAGTTAGGCAGCTGGATCCCCTGCTCAGTTAAATGAGGTGCAGTGGAAAAATAAATAACTATGGTAAATATCTGTAGATAAAGGCTGCTCTGAGGGCCACATGATGTCAGACAGACGACAGAGGGCACTGAAGAGATGGTTTATGCGTGGAACTGAAAATCCCACCCAGAGGAGGCTGTTTAATAGCTGATGCAGAAGTACTGACAGTGCATAGCGCGGAGCCAACAAATGGTAGTTTCTGTCCTATCATGCTGGGACTCGAGAGCTTCCTGACAGAAAACAAGATTATAGCAAGGGTAGTGGGATCCTTTGGGACAGAGTAGTCATTCCCTCTGACCCCAGTTTGCACAACGGGCTAATGTTTTCACACTTAAGTTCTTCAAGTAAGGCATTTAAGCTGCAATACATGAGCTCACAGCTGCTGCGGAGAGGAGCAGACTTGCCTTCTGCCATCCCATCCCGTGCATTTTGCCCTGCATATTGCTCGTTACTGTCAGACTGTTCAGCAGGGGAGCAGTGGGAGAGCCATGAATACATCACCTGAGGGCAAAGCACCTGGTATAGCTCAGATCAACCATTAAAATTGTTTAAGCTGCCTCCCTGGCAGTGACTGGAGTGTAATGAGAGGTAATTCCCTCTGGGAGAGAGGCAGTGACAAGCAGCTAGAGGCAAGGCAGTACCCTCTTCCAGCTGCTCAGCCATTTGCTGTAAGGTGACGTCTGTCTATGTCCTAAATATTTTTTCCAGTATTTAACAGCAGGCCTTAGTTAGTAAGCCAGGAGATCAAGGTGATGTTCTTGGCTGTGCTGCAGGCTTTATTGCCTGTTTCTGCCATTCCAGATCTGTAAAATATGGGGATTAGAAGTAAAGCTTCATTCATTAGCATTTAAAACGCCTTTTAAATTCTTGGATGGAAGCGCAGGAGCAAAATCAAGTGTTACTCTCATAGCTTACACACAGAGAGGAACCTGTCATTATAAGACATTGCACTATCTCAGGAATGGTTCCTCACCCGCATTAAGTTACATCCATGTGGGCAGGAGCAGAGGGATTTGGACACCTCCCATTGCTGCTCTAAGCAGGCTGAGCCTGGCTGCTCCTGCCCCGTGCTAGCCGTGCTCCCTGGGCGCAAAAGCAGCCCTAACACAGCCACAGTGCGTGCCCTGGCTGCTCCTGCTGCTACCTTATGCTAGCCATGCTCCCCCCGGGCATGGTGCCGCACACTGCAGCTGCCACCGGCACGTCCCGCAGGCTTGGGCTTCCCCGGGCACCAGCACCTGCATGGGTGGCCCTGGGCTTCCTAGTCCCGCACACCTGCTGAAACCCTGCATTCATCAGCCGTGGCATTTGGGCTCACAACTGTTTCCAAAGCTGCACTGGAAGTTAAACCTTGGCCTAGATTTAAAACACATCCCACATGTTTTCTGGATGTTGTTGTTTATTTTTCCTTTTGTTTCAGTTTTGTGGCACTTAGGACTGGGCAGTCTCTGCGGCCTGAGGATGGCACTGAAAGCGTGGGGGAGGCAGGGCACAGGCTGCCCAGCTTGACTTCTCATCAGAATCCTTAACCTTTAGCTTCATCCCCACGCACTGTAGGAGTGTGGAGCGGGCAGGCTCGTCCCTACCCATCTGTTTTGGCATTCTCCGCGTTACCTCAATGCTTAGGATACTTTTGGCTTTCCAAAGCATGAAAATGTTGTATTTGCATCTGCTGAGGATCATATTTTATTATCTGACACTCTGGTGAAGAGTATTACCTCCAAATACTTTCAATTTTCCGCCTATTTGAGGCATATAAGCTAGGACATGATTATTAATCGTGATGCTAGGATTTTTATTTGAAAAAATCTTTTAAAAGCATTAAAGCTTTTCACAGTTCTGTCCCCAGTACACAAACTAAGTAGCATAAGAAATGTGTTCAACAGGCAAAACAAGTTGCTTTTTATTTATATTTAAATGCAGTTTTGTATTACCATGGTGGCAATCAAAAGGGTACTTCAGACCCTCAAGGCAGAGATTAAACCATGACTCCTGGGGGACTTAAGTACAAAGGCAATTTAATTGGTTTATGGGGTCACAGGTAGTTTTTAAATCCCTCTCTAGTGTCCTGAGGCTGATTTCCTTGAGATGTGTATGGAGTGGATGGAAAGAGATGATCGTGATCCTGAGGTGCCCAGTTTAGGTATCCTGATCTGCCCTGTCGGGGAGTCTTTCTCTCCATTGCAGAAAGAATGAGAGTCAAGAAGCTACAGCTAAACTTGTAAAAATAGCTCTTTGATTCATAGATCAGGAAATACTGAAGTCTTCCCTATTTTTTTTAAAAAAGGTAATGACTGCATTTACAAGGTAATTGTACCCTAAATGATATGAACTGAGATTTGGAGAAGCGCAAAAGATAAGTACCCTGTTAATAGGAAACCCTTCTTCCTTCTTTCCTTGAGAGGGCTAGAAACCAAATGATCTGTGGGTCTTCAGTAGGAAGGTTAAGTTTAAAAAGCATTTATCAAAGCATAATAAGAAATAAAAGCAAAACATTAGAGTTTTTTCATGTTACTCTGCTCAGCTTTTTCCCTAGGCAGTTTTTTATCGTTTCCCCTTCCCTTCTTTTGCCTTCTCTTCCCTTTCAGTGAGACCTGTCTCCCCAAAAAGCAGCAGCTCTGCATGTCAGGCTTTGAGCCATAGGATCTGTATTCCTCCCAGAGCAATATTTTTCCTTGTCTTTCATACATGTCCTTTTTTTTTTGCATCTTATTTTAGTGATAGTGAAAAATTGCAGTGGGCAGATAGTTTGAAAGTTTTCTGGGGGGTGCAACACAGAAAATTCCCTCCCTTCAGCTTTCACTCTGTGTGTGTACCTATGGATATGTAAGTCAAACTGGCAGTGCAGTGGTTATGCAAATCCATGAATTGATTGCCTGCCAATCAGCAAAGCCTCCTGAGTATTTAAAATCATTTATTAAAATTTTGAAGAAATTCCTCTCTGTATATTTACATATCAGACATCCACAGCTATATGCAGTCATTGCTGTTTGGTGTTCTTTGGCTGAAAGAGCTCAGGTTTGAGATTTGTAGAGACTTGAGGGCTTTCAGAAGCAATGTTTTGTACCAGCGCATGGAAAAGTGAGGAGAGAATTCTGGAAAATTAATGTAGAACCCAAAAGGGAAAGCAGAAGAAAGTGAAATAATAGACATTCCTAAATAAACTTGGATTATAATACTGTGACACATTGCATGCCACATTTGTTAATGCCACATGTTCCAATGCCAGCCTGTATCGAGTACTACTACAATTTAACAGGCATCTGCAGCAGCTGACCTGCTCTGTGAAAGATGCTGTGTATTCAGGCAGCTGTTAAGCAGCAGAGCCACGGCCTGGGCAGGCGCCCGGGCGCTCCCCTGCGCGTTTCAGCCTTCCCTCGGCTTCTCTGCGGTGTTGGTTCCTTCTTGAAGGCACTCCATGTTCTTCTGAGTCTCTCACCAGGCCTTTCAGACTGATTGAACATAAGCACTACCTTTAAGTGATTTTGCAGTTCATTTCTTTTGGTGTCACTCTTGTGAGAAATAGCGGTAGCACTGTTTGTTAGTATTTTAAACGATATAAGAGCACTATATTCTGACTTTGCCTTTCGAAAGGACTGCCATATGTGTGTAAGCAGGGATGGAAAAAGCACTTTCCTAATGCCTTTTCTTGTGGGAATACGCAAGCAATCTTAAAACTAATTGAAACCACAGAAGTGAAAAAAATGTTTTACTTTAAAGACACAGAAGTCATCAGAACTTTAAGACAACTACAGTCTTGTAGCCACAAGACTTCTTGTTTCTAGCTCTGCTTGGCAGGAACCCACATAGCTTAGTCTTGGGATGTGCTGTATATCCTGAGCTGTTCTGCATTTCTGGCCCTTGCTAGTTGAATATATTTTTTAAAAGTATCTAAATAATATTGGGAAATTTGAGAAATTAGACACTAGGCAATGAGTGACATTTCATTTTAAAAAATTAGTTTAACTGGAGTGTAGACTTCTAAGTCATTTAACAGTTCTTATGTCTGTTGCTCAATTTTCAGTTTCAGCAAATGACATGTGGTTCCAAAATATTATTATTTTCAGTCCATTGTATTTGAAAACAGCAAGGCTGCCATCATTCAAACTTTCAACACATATTTTCCCTGAGGCTCAGTCTACAAAAGTCAGCCTAAAAGGTAAAAGTTTTAGACAGCTATAGCTAGGTGTATAGAAGCCCTTTTACCATGGAAGTGCTGAGGTTACCTTAACCTCAGTAATGTTTGCTCTTATTGCCAAGATAGCAAAAGCAGGAGTTTGTTGAAAAATGAAGCCATATGAGTGCTGTGTGTATAAATAATTATCCTGAAAATATAATGGGAAAGATACAGAATATTATTTATATAAATGTTCACTTAAAGAAAGAGAAAATTTAGGAAGCACATTCTAAAAAAATCTCTCATAACTTTTTTCACCTCAGAAATTGTTGATGGCAATGTGAAAATGACACTGGGTATGATCTGGACTATTATCCTTCGCTTTGCTATTCAGGATATTTCAGTGGAAGGTAAGAGTAATGCAACTATCTTAAGTGATTAAGAAAAAATATATTCATTGGAATAAACACTTAAATATTATCAAAGTATTTTACATTCTATTGACTATTGCACAGTAACCCTTCCTTAAAGATTTTTTTTTAGTTTGAATTGTACAAAAGATGAGCGTTATAAAAATGATATTTTTTTTTACAGAAAAAAGATATTGCAAATTTCCTGCCTTATGACAAAATCATTTTCTGAAGGGAAAAAGTAATTAGTCTCCTTATCTTGACAGAGATCTTCAGCCAGCTTTCTAAATGACGAGTTTCTGGCCTATCAGAGAAAGAAAAACAGAATGACTATGTTTATGAGCTTCACTAGCCCAATAGTAGTCTGTACTGTAGTCCTACTTCCAGCTTTTCTAGTCCTGTTCCTTTATCTTCTTCTTTACACATATCTGATTATATCCCTTTTCCTACTAAGCCCGTAATTCTTGGGACATAAATTGTGGACTATTTGATCATTGCAATCCCTTACTCGTACATTCATATGGTCATAGATTGCAGGTAATGAAGGTATTTCTTTGGTGTTCATACCTCTCCATAAAAATATGGACCAACACTACAAGCCTGTTTCAACCAGGCACCAACATAACCTTTTATGCCTAATTCATTTTTATGCTTAATATATTTATATTAGGCATTTTGCCTCAGGTGTACATTCTAATAATAAGGCATGCATTCAAGTAATAGAATTTCTTAAACATCTAATATCTCAGAATTACTGTGCAGCCCGAGATTCCTGTTTCAGAGTTGTTCCAGATGATCTAACTTCTATGTCTACATGGGAGTGTCTTTAGTCCATTTGCATGAGTATCTTTTAGGATTAAATGTTAGCTTATGCTAACCAGTTTCAGGTTGTGGATATGAATTACTTGGGCGTTTCTTATGTTTTTCCTTTTTATACTCTCCGATGTCTTTTACAGAGACTTCTGCCAAAGAGGGGCTGCTGCTGTGGTGTCAAAGGAAAACTGCTCCTTACAGAAATGTGAACATTCAGAATTTCCATCTTAGGTAAACTTCCATTATTTCCAGAGCAATAAAAGCAATTGAGAATATTTGGGGTGAAGTTTTTTCTACAGTTGTGTAGAGATATCTGAGAGCAACATTTCACTCTTCATTGTTAACCTAAGCTTTTCTTCAAATTATCAGGCTCTGTCTTCAGAGTCTTACTTTGCCTAGCCTTCTGGATTATTTACCATGGCTTTTGGAATTACTGCTTAGAAGAAAAAAATCCCCACTCATATAAAACAAACATACTACGTTATTAGAGGCCCAGGTATACGCAAACGTCTCAGTACCACAGCACAGTAATGTAGCAAATGCCGCTCCAAATGACTGTATAGTAGATATGGACTGTTGTCAGCAAAATATCAATGTAATGAACATGCAAAATATGCTATTACAATAAATCAGTCTTTTTGACTTTGTAACATAGAAAGAAATAGGAAGCTGCAACCCTTCTACAGCATTTCTAGCAAAAGCTCTGTATTAGAGTTTTGAATTCATTCTTAATGTGCAGCAGCTAAAGATCATTCTTCATTTAGTGACAGAGATGATATAATTCACACATCCATACACAAATAAAAACAATTTGGTAACTTACTGTAGAACATTTGAGAGATCTGAAATTTGGTATATGATCTTTTCCTTGAATATACAGAAATGTGTTTCAGTAGAGTTTTATACAGAGACAAAGAACATTGTAAAGTACTAGATCACAACCTTAGTATTTGAAAATACATGTGCTGACTCTAATATACTTTATGGGGAAAATAATTTAGAACAAGGAAATACTTTTTAATGCTTGGAAAGCCTGCCTTATGTTTTAATCAGATCCTACAAAAATGCTTTACAAAGAGATGTGACAAATCATGTTAGCCAATACCTTTTCATTTAAGGAAAGTGCTTCTTATTAGTTTCTCATTTGATTGCATTTTACCTTTTAGGTTTTACATCACATCTATATATTCTGCTTAGCTATATTACATCATTACAATTGTCTGAATGATCTATGCAGAAGTGTAATTGCTGGGGAGTATAAAACACCTAGGATTACACAATTAATGCACAGGATAGGACCCTAAACCCGCAGCGTCAGTGATCTACTTGGATAAAACGTCTTTCAAAATAAATACTTCTGATTAAAAGGATCCTCTTATAATCTTTGCAAATACATAGCTCATAGCTCTTTTCTTTGCCTATTATAGCCTCCAAAGTTAGTGAGTTCTAAGACATAAAGTTATATGAAAACATCGAGCTCAGTAGTACTAAGACTCTGATCTGTCATATGTGTAGCGTTTTCAGTAAGCTAAGCTAATTTACAATTTCATACATCTGGTTGTGTCATTAAAATTGTCTCAAATAAGTGACAAAGTCAATTGTACAAGCAAGTTAAAGTAGTTGCAGAGTTTTTTCTCTTTATTGTTTAATAAACATGCTGTAAGTGTCATAGGGTATTACACATTTTCATGGATGAATATATATTCTGAGCTGTCTTGGAAGACTGCAGAAATTAAGCAGTTGAAATAGGAGACTGTTTTACATAATATACACTAGTTAGAAAGCATTATAGCATGCTTAGGTACGTATCAACTAGCTGTAGGGTGAGGAGTACAATAACAAAAAGTACGGGATGAGAGATGATAGAACATAATTATAATTGTCAGGATTTGACAGGAGTGTTCCTGCTTGTTTTAAGCCTTGAGCAGGACCAAACTGTAAAATACCATGATTTTATTAACCTTTTATTTTTCCATTCTATTTTTTTCTTACAAAGCTGGAAAGATGGCCTTGGATTATGTGCACTTATCCACAGACACCGACCTGATCTTATTGACTACTCCAAGCTAACTAAGGTCATCAGTCTGGGTGGTACAGCATGCTGTTCTGCAGTGATTTGTCTCACTACCTGTTTGCTTAGCATGTTTGCTAAAAGACAAGCTGAGGGGTGCATACTAATGCTGACTGGCTTTCTAAGCTCCCTCCAGAAACAAACAATTACTTGGAGAAAGGGACCCCTTGAATCTCCTGTGTCCTTTTCTCCTTGCCACTACAAGGGCTTCAGGATTTAATTGCAATTAACCTGGTCCTCAGCTGCCAAGCAGTTGATGAAGTTTTTTATGCTGCACAACACTGATATTAAATCAAATACACTAGAATTCTCCATTCACAGCTGATAATACTGTGCAGTCCATCCAGTTTTATGTCCGGTGTAAATGACTCTGTAGATTGCAAAACAGTAAAGTAGCAGGCTCATCATGATGATTAATCATAAGAGTCCTCAGAATAAACACTGCCCTTGGTAATCAGGAGTATGCAATAAATTGCTAGGCTTATACATTAAACTTACAATGGAAATATTCATCATTTTTTACTTTTCTTTTTCGTTGTATTTCTACCCAGACAAGTGCAAACAAAACTGATACACTAACTTCCTTAGGTAATACCGCATGGGGAATACTGTTGTATTACTGTGGCATATTTTATTACTCATGTACAGATCATGATCTCACTTTTGAGAGATGCGTTTGCATTGAGCGGGAGGAATGAGGGGCAAGTAATAATCTCCGAATTTTTCAGTTCCATTACTGAAGAATAAAACCAGGAAATAAAGTGAAATGTTATAATTTCATACTAGCTGTCATTGCATAAATACCATTTTCTATTATCTGGAATTAGAATGTATCTTGAAGTCTCCCTAAACACCAGTAAAACAGAAAGTTTAATCATGGTTTTAATTTGCTCAGTGCTACTTTTCATTGGTGAGAATGGTAAATCATAGACTGCATTTTCCATTCCCCGCTCCTCCACAGCAAATTGATTTTACCAGTGGAATTGACTGTCACCATAAAACCTTTGGAAGGTTTTCCCATTCCTTTCCCAAGGAAGAAAAATGACAGAATGAAATGAAATGATTTGAAAACATTGTGTGCTTTATATGTATTTAAAATTTATGCTGGAGCCTCCACGGTGGACAGTGATGAAAATCAAATGAATTTATTCCTAAACACATAGGCGTTCATTTTAAGCAGTTGTAAAGGCTTCATTTGGAGCTTATTCTTTCTTGTTTTACTGAGGGGAGGAGGAGAAGTAGTTTTTTTGGTTCCTCAGCTTTCTGCAGCCATGGTGTACAGTTTGGATAGATCCTCCCTGCTCATGCAGTGATCTCCCTCTACAAACCAGAACTGAAGGGCAAAATATTAGTCATCAACACTCAGTTTTAGTCTCTTATTCTATATATATATTCCTCCCTGTGAGCAAAGAGAGCTATGGAATGTACAGGATTCCTGTTTCTTTGTGTAAATATGCTCAAGCATGGAACAAACAGAAGTAAATTTGTTTGAATTTGTGCTTTGAAAAGTGGTACGCAGTACTAATGATCTTCACAGTAAAACCATTCTATTTATGTGTGCTGAAAAAAATGGAATAGAACATAGGCAGATCTGCTTCAGCATCACTATTTCCCTCTTAGAGATTTCCAAAATAAAAGCAGGTCAGGTTTCAAACTGAGACTGAGCTGTGGCACATAAAGCACATGCAGAAAGATCCTAAAATAGGTGTTGCTTTTCTGGCCTGGCTGTGTTTGACTGACTATTCATGTTGGTTGTATTAACAACTGTCTTCGTGTCTTGTTTCTTAGTTTGCTCTCTTCTACATGCTGTCTTTTCTTCTTCTCACCAATGTGTTTTGTGTGAACCTGTAGCTGGAAAGATGGCCTTGCTTTCAACGCCCTTATCCATAGACACAGGCCTGATCTTCTTGACTATGACAAGTTAGATGAGGTATTTCTTTAGCAGTAGCAGAGATTTTTAATTATGGTGGCTTATAGTTTGCTTTAAAAGAATGGGTGATGGAGATCTCCAATTATTCAGAAGCTGATGTGATTTTAATCAAATCCTTTCCTTGTGTAGCACTGCTTACCCGTGGACTTAATACCAAGCACACAAATAGGAGGTGCCCATCACTCATCGCGAGAAAAATGTTTTAACCTCGTCAGTAGGTCTCACTTAGATTTAGTACTTTTGTCTATTTAAATGCAATATGATTTTTGTAGACACACTTAGTAAATGTTCTATTACACATGTGTAATAGCAAAAATGAGTTTATATTGTCCTCATTTTAATTCCTCTTATTTTAAATGATGCACAAAACAGAATGAGAATTTATGATTAGAGACTTTGTATTCTGTTATACCCATATTGTTAGGTTTCAATATGCAAGCCTTTCTTCATAACATATTTTATTGAAAATGTAGCTTTCAAAGAAAAGCTAGCTCATATAGTATGTTTATAGAAAGCTGTACTATGGGCATTACTACTTTTGATCTACTTGTATGTATGATCTACAATCTGATAAACTGATATTGATACCAAGTACATGTATGTGCATGAAGAACAGAATTCTGTGAAACTTAACTTGTTGCTGTAGCACCATAGTAAGTAGTCTTGCTAAGCTCACCGCAAAGCAACAGAAGAATGCCCAAGAAAAGATCCCCCTGTAGGAAGGATTTGTATTCAAATGGCATGCTCTTTGCCTGTCAGCAATAGCTGTCTGTAATGTAAGACATGAAATATGTGCAGTTTGCCAGAGTTGTGCTCACTACTTCTTTTCCTTTTCCTTCAAAGATCAAAATCAAACGTTTCAAACGAGAAGGAATTCTAATTTTTCAAAAATATCCAAAATTTAAATTATAGATATGCTGTAGATTTGGTTGTCCAAGACAAAAATGGGAAGCTTTGCACCTTCTGAGTAGCTGTTTTACTGTCTGTGCTTGCTTGTTCTCGTGTGTCTGACCAGCAGAGAACTCGTTAGCTCAGCCGAGTTCATATCGCTCTAAAATAGTGTCTGTACAAAAACACGGAGGATCAATTTTTGAGCAATCCAGCACAGCCTATTGGACCAATGGCCTTGACTCAGAGTTGACTCTGTACGGGTGTACACTGCATGTGTTAGATATGTCCACCACTGATTACAGAGTAGAGACCTAGTGGCACATAGTACTTACTAATGATTTCTTTTAGAATACAGAAGTCATTAGGCCAAAAGTTCATGTACCTGCACTCTGCTTTCCGAGAATAGCAGTTGCAACTCCAGTTTATGGTTGGCAAAAGCCTCTGCTTTGTGTCAGGCTATGTAAGTTTTCATGTTCCTACTGTAGTGGTCTTGCTTTAAGGAAAACCTCTGTGTTGAACTAGTTTATATTCTCTTTAATGCAGGATGACCCCATAGGAAATATCAATCTTGCTATGGAAATTGCTGAAAAACATTTGGATATTCCTAAGATGTTGGATGCAGAAGGTAAGAGTAATATGTTACCTAAGTTTCTGTCATTCGTAACACTTTTTAGGAAACAATAAAATGTTCATATTTGCAACATCCCAACATTCAAATTTCAACATTCTTTTTACATGAATAATCACCACATGATCTCATTCTTCTGTGTCTTTTTCAAATAATCTTTTCCTTCTTGTTGCCCACGTACTGGATAATTTCACTTACTTCTACTTACTTATGCTTTGTTATTATTTATATTTATTATAGCACTTCAGGCGCTAACCTTAGCAAATTGCCCCCCCGTGGCAGTTCAGGTACAAATGCAGGATCAAAAGCAATCGTCGCCTTGAAGAACTTAAAATCTAAGCCTGATAAAGAGAAATGCACCTGTTAGCAGCTTAAAGCATGTTCACTTTTTAGTTTTGAAACAAAGGCATTAGAAAGAGAAATAGTAGTACTGATCTCCCAGATATGCTACCAATAATATGCCTCTCATGAGAAAGCTAGGTTGAGGGAAGTTTTTCATTTCATTTTGTTTTAATTATAAGCCTTTTTCAGTGATTATTTTCATCAAATAGTTTCATGTTTGGTTCTTCCAATAATCTCTAGGGTTTATCTATAACATAATAGGGAAATATTTGTTAAAATTTCCTTAACTTCTTCAAGGTAGACAATCATTTGAAATCTAGGCAAAAATGATATCAAAATACGGGAATTGGCCTATATTAGTGCAAAGCACACTCTTCTCTAGGTATGCAAACTCTCGTCTGGAGGCTTTCAGTAGAGCAGTGATAAGAGAAGAATTATCCAGAGCATTCAAACTCACTCTCTGCCAACCTTGAACACTTTGGTAGGAAAGTTAGGCAATCCCAGAATGCTTTTGAAAATCCATGTTACAATCTCTTCAGTAAAGAGGTTTCTTGCTTTCACTTGGTTTTCAGTGCTTCAGAGTAATCATTTTCGATTTTGAAACTGTCATTCCACTTTCAGGCGCCACTTGATTGGTTTGCTCTAATATGCTATGCAGGAATTAACGAATGTGCTACTTCCATACCATGGGACAGCTCCTGCTGTCATGCTCCTTTTCTTCATCTCTAGCCTTTACCTCACTATCTTCTCTCTTCGCAAGTGTAAGGGGGCAAAGAAATCTTCCTTCTTCTGACTCTAAGTGTTTGACATCACTTTTTAAGGCAACTATAATCCCAGTAGAAACTTTTCAAGAGTTTGTTCACAACTATGTGAAACGGATGAAAAATCAGTAAGTACATTGGCTCTGAAGTTAGAAGATTTCACTGATAATATTAGAAATTAGAGCTCATCCCTGGATCATTTCACACCAACATCTTCCCGCTTCTGCATCAGCAGGAATCTTTGCAGTTGGCACTGCATCCTTCATCACACACTCATAGTTGGTGTAAAGCCACCTTTTTCTGCTTTGTATTTGAAGTATTAAAAGGATCCATTTTTACCATTGCACCCCCACTTCAATCACTCTCTCTCTATGCTTTTAATCTTCCCTCTCCTAACAGGGATGAAACTATCAATCAGACAAGGCAAACCTTTCTTGGTTTATACTATTAACTAAAAAGATAGTGTGGCTAAAGAAGTGCAAAACTGTTACTATCCAAGCTTTTCTTAGCACAGAATTTATTCCTGGACTTCAGGAGTGCACGTTCTTAAGGGTTCCAATATATGTCAGTTCTCTGTGAGCCTCAGGGACCCTGTGCTAATATGCACCATATGCACTGCTATTTTGTGATTGTCAGTAGCCATGTTTAACTTCGGAATAAGTCTAGTGATGAGGTTACTCTGGAGTGACAGTGAAGCTGGACCCAATAGATCTGCCAGCCATGCCATCTGCCATCCACAAAACCAGAATATAGCAATACCCTTCTGTACAGTCTCTGTTTTCAGATGCTTTAACATTTCAAGGAGAGATACATCTCTTTTCCAATTATTGATTTTTAAAGCTTAGGTACCTATGCACTGATATCAGTAAACAAGTAAACACCTGCAAGCTCAGTGATGATATATTTATTTTTAATCCTTGCAGTGAGGTGGCATCATCAGCATAATCTGTTGGAAGTACCTTGTTGCTAGAATTTCTGAGCAGTTAACCCTCTTCTCTCTACACAGATGTAGTAAACACTGCCAGACCCGATGAAAGAACCATTATGACTTATGTTTCCTGTTACTACCATGCATTTGCTGGTGCTCAGAAGGTGAGGTTGTAGAAGATGTATCAGATCTCATCCTTCACCTTCTGTGTTGTTGTTTCAGCAGTTTTCTGATCTTTTCCTCACTAGTTTCTAGGATAGCATCTTAGTCTTGAGATCATTTCCTGTTGCCTGATTTTCTCTGTGAGCAGCTGTCTCTGTAGGGCCAGTAGTAGTTTTCCCATTTATCTGTAGAAGCAAATCTTCCTGTTTCATCTTCTGTATATACTTACTAATAATGTCCAGTAGGTTTTCAACAGTTGGCCTCTGAACTGGAAGAGGACATTATTCTCGTAAATTGAACTTACGTAAATTGAAGCACCTTAAAATGCAAGATGAAAATAAGCTCACAGAGAAAAAAACAATTTCAATAGCAAAATGCCATCTTTCTCTCCCTGCTGGATATTATTTCTGCTACATTTTCTGTTTCATCATAACAGGTGCTCAGAAAATGAACTGTTCTCTTATGCTTTCAGGATTGTTTTTAAAATGTTAAATGCTTAATGGTAAGTACAGACAGCAACATAAAACATCACTAATATGCAAAATAGACATAGAAACATATTTAGACTTCTCAGAGGAGCACTGGAGTCACGTCCTAGTGAAAAGAAGCACAAATAGAGAAAGCAAGGAAGTTTACAAAATTAAACATATTCTGTAGATGTAGAATTCAGATATTAGTAAAATCAAGAATACTGAATATATAATGCGAAAATGATAACTAATCCAGCGGCAGAGCAGAGGACATTTCCCTAGATCAAAGTGTAGTCTTTTTTTTTCCTAAGCCTTAGTTGAAAAACCATGCTCTGAATCACCAGAGATTTGGATGCCGTGCAACAACTAACAGCCATGCTCACCCCTGGGAACCACTCGGTGTTCTGTGAGCAATTCTGAGGCAGATAGTCCTGGTGAAATGAAGGGAATTCACTCTTTTATGCATGATTAGGCCCATTAAAAAATTAGCTTTTCATAACAGCTCATTCTGAGTTACTAGGATATGGTTTTTGTTTTTTTTTTTTTTTTGCTTTCTCTTTTTCTACCAGCAACAATCAATCTAACAATTTATTACATCTTTGTGTAGTTTCTAAAGTACAGAGCGATCTATGGACAGTAGAACAATCAGAATGACAACTATATTGTGTTTTTATTTGTTCATCCTGTTCTCTACTCCCCGTTTTTTTTTTTCTTTTCATTTCTCCCTTCCACTTGTAGATATTGTGAATACTCCTAAACCTGATGAGAGAGCTATCATGACATATGTGTCCTGCTTCTACCATGCTTTTGCTGGAGCAGAGCAGGTATTATTCAACTGTCCCTTCAGGTTGCTGTGTTTTTGATTGGTTGTTTCACATTTCTACTAGCTTATTAAAAAATTCTGACCTAGTACTTTGTGGTTTTAATTAACAATTGTAAGTACTTGTTTTTAACCAGCACTTGAATCTGATTTAGTTAAATGTTCTGTAGCAAGGTGTATTTTTTTTATTCCAGTGGGCATTACTGCTTCCTATCAGAATAGCTATTTTTGCGTGTATCCTTACTTGGTAATTACAAAGGTTTTTTCAGGAAAACTAGATTTGAAAGTACTGTGTTTGTTGCTATACCAGAAAATGTTTTTGCCTTGCCTTCTCTTCATAGAAGAACGTTTGACCATGGTCACAGCGTTTGGACAGTGACACTGTATGAGTCTTTCTCATGCTGAGTAATAGTTTAGGACTAGATTTTCAAAGAGACCTAAAGATGCAGAGAGACACATAAATGTCTAAACAGTGTTGCTGCCCGATTCCCAATAAAACTAGCAGAATTATTTGTGAAGCAAAGAACTAGTACAAGTATCAAGAACATCCACAGCAAATCTGTCATGCTGAATAGATTTTTCACTTTAAAAAGTCACATTTTCCTCTCCGCTGCTTCATATATTTGTAATCTAGAAATGGACCCAACCCAACTTAGATGAAAAAATGGAATGCCTTAAAGTAACTGATATTTTGCCTCCATCCTCAGAATTTAATTTTCCTTCCAATCTGGCCGGCATCCTATACATTGCCACAGCACAGCTACATATTCTTGCATCCTTTTGCTTCTTACTATGCAGGCTCTTCTTTGTCTCAAGGGGCTCTGTAAGTTATGTTTTTTTTTTTTTTTTTTTTTATTTTTTTATTAATGCAAAAGAGAGTTTCCAAATATCATTTGTAGCACAGGAGTCTGGAAAGATTTTGTTTTAATCTATTGGATTTATTCCAGACTCACATTTGTATGAAAGTATAGATCGGTGATGTCAAACTATTAGTGTCGGTTTTAAATATGGCAGAGCAGTCATGCTTTCACAGATAAGTTTGGGGGGAAGCACAAAAAGGGTTGCTGGCAGTGGCTAAGCTGCGTCCATAGTGAAGGGTATACGTGCATGTAATGTGCAGATATGGAATGGTATGGGGCTCCTAAATCACATGAGATGTCTTTCCAGTGTGGCTAACAAACCTAATATATTTTTTGTGTGCTTTAAAAAAATCTAATAAGATAACTTGAAGAATGTCCTAAACTGCTCTCAAAATGATTTATTAGACAGCTATAATGGTAGTTTGAAATTCTCTCTTGTACAACCAAATGTCTTCTGTGCCTCATTCAGGCCATTGGAATTTGTCAGTGCAGACTTTGCCCCCCAACAGCTGTAAGGTGAGGTAAGGTATATTTGAGTATAATAAGTTATATTTGAGTCACTTAAGAGCACAGATGAGCAACTGTACACAAAATGGTGTACCTTTTATTTGCAGAAGCCACATTTTGTCTCTTTCTCCAAACCTATTCCTGTGTCAGAATGTGATTATGAATCATGTCTTGTTTATTTGTTGTGTTTTATAGGCTGAGACTGCAGCTAACCGGATCTGCAAGGTGCTTGCTGTGAATCAGGAAAATGAAAGGTTGATGGAAGAATACGAGAGACTAGCAAGTGAGGTAAAAACAGCTGTGTCTGTAACACAATGTTAGTTATATGGATGTCACTCCTTTGTCACACACTTCCAGTGTGACCTCCAGCAGGTCTGTCAGTCTCTCTAATGTGCCAACAGGGGTGGGTTTTTTTGTCCTGAGTCTACCCCCAGAACCTGAGTTACTGATCAGTATCTGTCCTGATCTCATAACTATGACTGCTTGAGACATCCAGACCAACACTTTTGAGAGTGGCTAGTAATTTAGCTAGAGATGGCTTACATGTGTGTTCAGCTCTTTCTGAAGAGCACTGTCTTTCTAGAAATATCTTAATTCTAGTCATATTTTAATTTGGGCAAATTAGGAAAGAAAAAAAAAAAATGGTGTCCCATATTATTGTTCCTTTTTTCCTTATGATGCCATTATGGCATTGATATCAACTCAAGGCATTAAAAGTAAGATGGAGCAGAAATGTTTGAGGTTTGTGTATTCAATATTATTTTCATTGGTTGCTCTTTCATTGCCTGTATTTCAATGGTTGTATGCATTTGACAGCTTTTAGAATGGATTCGACGGACAATTCCTTGGCTGGAAAACAGGACCCCAGAAAAAACAATGCAGGCCATGCAGAAGAAATTAGAGGATTTCCGAGACTACCGTCGTAAGCACAAGCCTCCCAAAGTCCAGGAAAAATGTCAGCTGGAGATCAATTTCAACACCCTGCAGACAAAGTTGAGGATCAGCAATCGGCCAGCTTTCATGCCATCGGAGGGAAAAATGGTTTCAGTAAGTAAAAGAGAGATCAATATTCCCTTCTTCTTTAAATCAATATTCTCATGAAAATTTCAATAGAGAGGATGAGATTGCCATTCTAAATCATCTTCAAAAACTTCATTTTGTTGCACTTTATTAAACCATTCTTTCTACACATTCCCTTTCATTCTAAAGTCTTGTTTCACTTCAGCATACTCCTGCCTCTTTCCAGGCTTTCTCTGGTAGCAAATTTTCTTGAGACATGACAAAATACAGACTTCCTACTTGAGGAATGTTATCAATACTTCTCTATCAGGGAGGCCAAGTGCTGTTGTTTATTTAAGAAAAACTCACAGAGATTTCCATTACATTTTGGTCATCAGGCTTACAGAAACAGACATGGATCTGTGTACGTTTCTGCCTTTTTCTAATTTTAAAAATCCACTTGATTTCTACTTATGTCCTTGAAGATAAGAGTAGTCCATATCAGGAATTCTTATCTGTTGCTAAATATTGGGAGTTGAATGTGAGTCAAAACACTTCCTCTGAAATATAGCAAACCTGTGCTAATATTTAGCATTTTAGTTGCTAAGATTTGATAAATACATAATTGCCCTACCTGAAAATTATGACTACAGTTATTTATTCCCTGTACTCAAAAGACGAGGTGCCTCTCAGATCAGTTTACTCCTGATGTCTTTGAATTTCCATAGAATCTCACAAAACATTATGTGCACCACAGAAAGTGAAATTAATATGTATTCCAGATAAAACAAACACTGAATCCTACTTGGTACTAATTACTGTGTTATTTTCAACTTCTGAGAACAAAACACCTTTATTCGGATAACAGACATGCACTTCATAAAAGAACATGCATTTTATAAAATGGAAAGTAAAAGTAATATTTCATGAAGATACTCAACAGATAGCTACATTTGGAAGCCCTTTTTATAAAGGTTCACTTCCTGTATGCTAATACCAGAACCTCAACACCTGAATCACCTGCATAGGATGCTCCATAATGAGCTGGAATTTGGACTATGTGACTTCCAGAGGTGCGTCAGAACCAACATTTCCATGATTCTGTGATTTTAAAAAAATATGTACATCATTTCAAAAATATGAACAAAATTATCAATGAACCCCGAATTTGCAAATTCTGATAAAAAAAAAGATTGCCATTTCATCCCCTGTCTTCCTTGTGTTCTCACAGGATATTGCTGGTGCTTGGCAGAGGCTTGAGCAGGCTGAGAAAGGCTATGAAGAGTGGCTGCTGAATGAAATACGAAGACTGGAAAGACTTGAACACTTGGCTGAGAAATTTAGGCAGAAGGCTTCCACTCATGAACACTGGGCATATGGTGAGCATAGGTGGCTTTTACATTTTTTTACAGTTTAATTTTCAAAGCTGAAGTATTTATGCTGCATATTTACTAGACAGAAATTTAACTGGTAAGCCCTTGGGACAGTTTTAGAAACCTCAAGTAATAACTATTACAATTTCAGGTTTTGTTGGCTACAGTCATGGCTAACTTACAGGTGTGTTGCTAATTAAATTTAATTGTAAAAAAATATATTTTTTTCTATCTAGATAATGGCTAACACTTAATGGCAATATCCAGCATTTGATTAAAGGCTGTTCCTAGTAATGCATTCCTATATGTTTGTATACCAGCAATCCAAGCAAGACAGCACTGAGAACAGAGATCCTTTTTTCTAGCTGAAATTTCAATTCAAAAAATAAATTGGAATCTGTGGTTGGTTAAACATTAAATTGTTAACAGTGGTTTAAAGTTGACTATCATGTGGCCATCATGGTGGTTCTGAATAGTCTACATGAACTGCAAAGGACTCATGGTAACGGACTCAGTTCTGCCGTGCTCTATACCCTTCTGTACTTCACTTACAGGCCTATATTTGTATGACCTCCCAGTCTTATGTGCACTCGTAGCATCTCTGGGCCTGTATGGTTATAGCACTGACAGAAAGTGTGTTGAGGACCTTAAAACAGATCTGTTCTATCATCCTGCTGTTTGTTGTAACAAATGTTTTCACGCTTCTGCCCCGCTCCCAGGCCTGGCTTTTACCGTCTAGAATATCTTCCCACTGTGCAAGTAAACCAGAGTGTCTGTCCCACAACACAGTTGCTGGAAGCACGCAAGGCAGTAAATGGCTGCCAAGAAGATATTAGAAGTGAAACTAAAGTGCTTTTCAGCCCTTAGAGCCTCTTTTCTCTACATACACTGCTCATGGTGATATGTTTTGGCTGTTTCATGGGAGGAACCTCACAAAAGCTGGTACATAGCAAGTGTCTTCACTCCGTAGTCCCTCTGGCTTTAGAATCCACAGATCTGAGTAATACCATGTGGCACGCTGCAGCTGAAGAGACTTTCTCTATAGATTTAGTCATCCAACACAGGAATTACTGAGGAGTAATTGCTTGCTTTCTCATGTCTTCTGTTTATTTCTCTAGTTCTTTATAACCAGGTTGGCGTTTTCTACTTAAAATTCAATAACTGATGAAAAAGATGGTCACACATCTCAACCTTAACTTTTGGGCAGAAGTGCTTAAATGAATAATGAATTGAAGGCACAACATGAAAAAGAATAATAGATCATTAAGGAGAGTGAAGCTGAGCATAGCAGTGTGATTTCTGCTTTCATAAATCAGGAATACATTGCAAAAGACTTACCAGAATAGCTTAGAGCTCCAGTTTTTGCCAATATACCATTTTTATGCCAGTATGCCACTTGCTCAAGCAACTTAGTACTAGTTATTTGAGGCCAAATGGCTATTGCTATAACAGCTATATTTAAGCTGCTGCAAGAGAAAAAGGAATTATTTAAAACTCTTCTTTGAAAAATACATATTCCTAACTAAAACTGTTGCACTGAAAATTAGCCACTGGTTTCAGTGAGGTCAGGATTTCATCACAGTGCGACACTGACAAGAATTGTTTAAATTTGCAAATGTTCTAACTAATAACTCAGTAAAATATACCAATTTTTATTTTTTTCGTTACAGGCAAAGAGCAGATCTTACTTCAGAAGGATTATGAATCTGCTTCTCTGACAGAAGTTCGCGCTATGTTGAGGAAACATGAAGCTTTTGAGAGTGATTTGGCTGCTCACCAAGATAGGGTGGAACAGATCGCTGCCATTGCCCAGGAGCTGAAGTATGTTCCATTTAAAGGCTTGCAGCTGCTGACATTTAACTTTGAGATAAACTCTTTCCAGTGAATTCGATAGTGTCATAGGTACCCATGTAAGAATTCCAGAGATAGCTTCAGAAGGATATTATCTGAGTTGCTCACTGGGACCTTCCCCTCCTCTCCTACCAACCTCTAGACAAATATAGATATTAACTGACCACAGTTACCCCCCTCAAAAAAATAAATTGACTTAACAGTGAGCTTTTAGTATTAGCTCTACTGATGAATAAGTTGATTTTTGTGATGGGGATGTTGGACATGTTAATTTCTTAGTTCGTATGATCTGCTGAGTGGCACTGGCAATGAGTTGTTTGCCTTAGAAAACAATTTCACATGACTCAGGAAAATAACAGATCACACATTTTTACTTGAAATCAAGTATTTTCTCACAATTATACAGGTCATTTTAAAAGGTTCGCATCCCCAAACTATTCCTTCTGTAGTGAGTGGCCCATGCACTACACTTTTATGCTCTGATAAGTTTTTATGTCTCTAGTACACTTACTTTCACAATCTCTTCCTTTGATATTGAGAATTGCTGTTTCTCCCTTTTATAGAAATGGCAGTGGGGCATGTGGAAGGTAACAGACTTGCTTAGGGTTACACAAGCCAGCTGTAGGAAAGCCAGGATTAACACCCAACATAGCACCAACACTTGCTCATTCAACATACTATAACCAAGGAAAGCACATCTGATTTTAAAATCTACTCTAATGGATTGCATTGCTTTTGTCCTGCACATTGGTGGCACTATTCCTGATCTTAACATTTGACAGACACTTAAATTCGTTGTTCACGTGCAGTATAAAACTGCAACACTGAGAGACAAATGAGTGTTTGTGATCAAAACAGGAACCAGCACAAAGGCACTCGGATTCCTATCCCTGGCTTCCTACATCATCTTTCTATAACTCATAAGCAGCTCCAATTCATGAACAGTTAAAATATTAAAGATCTATCTAAAAATGTAGTTTATACCTGGTAGCAGCAGAATCTGTGTCATTAAAATGGATTTAGAAGAAAAATACTCTGTTTTTCAAGTTTATTTAAAGGAGACTAGGTAGGGCACAGTGAGCAGACCAGGTACTTTTAGTTACTGTGAAAGAAGTCTGAAAGATAAAGACTGCAGATTTCACTCACTATTTCAGCTTGTGGAACACCTTGTATTTCACCCTGAGCTATAGGCCTTTCTGGTGTGGAGCTATTGCTACACTTTATATTATAGGAAGTTTGTGAAATACTTTATCCTTGTTAATTCAGCTTAATCTTTGCAAGTCAGGGGAAATTTTGAATACTCAATATACATAATAGAGCAACTGCTACCAGCTTTTTCAGCTCTGTGTGCTTTGCCTCTGCTGAGGCCAGTGAACCCTGTATTCTGTTTTATGGTTCTCTTCTTTCTGTGAAATTGAAACGCTTATTTGTGGCCTGGGTTGCAAAGGGGCTGAAGATTCATTGCCTATAGAGATGCTCTCCTTGGCTTTCTGCTCATCCATACAGTGGGTTGGTCTGTAAGAGCCTGTTTTTTCACTAGGGCTCAGCAGCTGAGGCTTATGCCCTTGGAGAACACTGAATGAAAGATGTTGAACAGAGGCCAAGTTTTATTATTAGCTACAAGCAAATGGACAGCTTCTACTTAGATATTGTTTCTGATTATTTATCCCCAATTTCTCACACCACTGTTAAAATTATGGAGAAAAATGCTTGTTCCTTTCTCTGGTCATTTTTTTTTAGAGAGCTAACTTATGAGTGCTGAGAAATGTGCATTACTACCTGGACCACTGAAGTTAATGATGGTTGTCTTTTTGTTGACTTCTTTGGTCACGGGATCAGGCCCTTACAGAAGCCATAGTCATCGTCTGTGTCTGAATTCCTGGTCAAGGCACCTCCATTCCTTTACTTTTAGTCATTTCTTGGGGATCTGGTGCCGCTGTTGGGAAGGTGAACAGCCCCTGTGTGACCTTGAGCTGTCCTGGTGGCAGTTCACTGTCTCCTCTGGTATCTTTTGCTGCACCAGCTGAGTCTGCTGTGAGCTAAAGGTTAAAGTTGTTAAAAGCTTGTTGATTGATGCTATCTAGATAGAGGATCTGTGTGTGTTCGCACAGGTCATTCTGGTGTGGATGCTATATAGGATTGCTGTGTGCCAGCTTGTATAGATTTGGAAATCCTTGGCTGTGCAGCATGATGGGGCTTGGATGTGGCCGTAGGCAAAGCTGGAAGAAGAGTGAGGGATTTCTAAACTGGGATTTACCATTTATAACATAGTAAAGGCTAAGCAGAACTGGAGCAAGACGTACTACAAGGAGGTAAATTTATTTATGGCCCCGTGTACTTGTTTTTAATCATCAGGACAAAATTTATTGAATGTAGTTTCTTGCATATTCATCACTTTTACCATAGCAACATATTTTCGGCTAAGACAACCATTATGTGAGACTATAACATAGATTGATCTGGAGAGCCCCGTCGCTTGTGGAAACCCGGGCTCACATTGTGCTTCCAGGCACAATCAGTGTAAACCAGGTTCAGAATCAGAGCTCAATGGGTTATCCTTGCATCCCTATCATTCTTCCTAAAGTGAGCTCATACCTAAATGCTTCTGTGCACAGAATTTGCCTATATTTTTAATTCTTTACGGATAAATGACTTGCGAGAACAAAAGAAATAGCGTCCTGAATTTTAAATTCCAGAGCTTGAAGATTTCAAGTAACCAAATAAATAAAAATGACTGTTCCCTTGGAAGCTCTACTAATGCGTGTGTAGCAGCACTCTGTTTATGCATGATAAACCAAACTACTTTTTACAAAAATGTGAAATCTGGTCTTTTCACAGTTTCAATGTTGAGAGAGAAACAAAAATTAACAGGAAAAGGAATATAAAACTGTGCTTTATTTTTATGTAAATAATCTCCTGTTAGTTATTTCTTCCTCTGCTCCTGCTTCAACGTTAAGAATATTCTTTGATGCATATAATGCACTTACTTGAAGTAAACTCTGGCAGGCCCATGGTAGTGGACCTACATAGTGGGAATTAATCAGTCTAGCTGGTGATCTAACTTATGATTTTTGATCCACTAGTGCTCTTTTTAAAAACTGTCTTGATAGTGCTATTGTCTAACTGGTATTTAGAGTTAGGGAGACTTTGTGTAACAACTTCCTCCTTACACACACATAGCAGTTCTGCTTCTATAATTTCTGATTGATTTTGTTGTGTTTTAAAGATGCTATGGTGTTTTATTTTTACTTGTTTTAACATTATTTACTTTTAGTAGTGAGCTGCTCGCAGCCTATCTAAAGACCCCTTGTAACTGAATGGTTCAGATATTTCTTGACTTTTTCTGCCTTTGGCCTGTGTCATAACTTCGCTGAGGAAAACTATCTCTCTTCTCATTTGTCCCCTGCAATTCACTAAGTTACTGAAAAAGTACATTACTCCTGCAGTGGTGTAAAGAGGAATGTTCAAATTCTATTACTTTTGTTAAATTATCACTGTTCTTAAATGTTTCTCTGGATGAGGACCAAATTTGCCTGAATTTTTAATTTAGTGTCTTGTTCAAGCCTTAGAGTAAATCTTAGCTTCATGTTGTCATGCTGTCACGTAAACACAATCTCTGCAACACTTAGTGCTGTGCAAAGTGTCCTCAAGGAGCAGCCAAGAGCTAAATTCAGTGGATGATGACATACTGATAAAAATGAGCTGCCAAACTTGTGTTTCATTATGGTCATGAAGGCTGCAGCAGAACCAAAGGGATTACCTGTCAGTGAGATCCAGACTTGACATGAAACAGATTCAGCCCTGAATTTCAAACAGTACTTTGAAATGTTCTTGCGCATCTTAGAATAGGTCACTTTCTGGCAGCATAACATAAGCCCTCTCAGGAGGTAAGAAATGCTGGTTGCCCTATCCTTGTGTGTGCACTGATTCGTGCTGGTGGCTGCCCCTGGAGATGCCTTTTCCTTCTGAACCAGCCCCAACTAGGCTGTAGCTCTGCAAGGTTTTCCTGGAAAGAATGAAAAAGTTGCTCCCTGTGCCGTAGATCTGGGCAGCTTCTGTGAATGGCCAGGCGTGTGAGGGAGGGATCCTGCATGAAGTGCAAACCGGGCTGTGTTTGTCAGATAAATGATTCAGAGATTATGAGGCTGGAAAGGATCACTAGGTTATTTAAAATGAAACTTATCATGCCTCCATCCATTGAATTTAACACTGTACCAAGCTCTAGGAACCTGACAAAGCCCCAGATTGAAGCATTTGGGGCCTCAGGAGATCAAACTGCTGTTTGCCAAAGGAAAAGCTGAGATGATGATTAGGCACCTTGATTGTCACAGGTGGGCAGCTGATTTTTTCTCGCAACCAAGGAGGTTGATCCCATTCTTGTGCGGTGCTACCTAGAGTGTGGAATGCCTAGATCACACATGGCCATACTGCAACACTTGCCTAGCTGGAGGAGGAATATTGGAAAAAAAAAAGGGGGGGAAGAACTACAAAGGGCCAGTGGCAAAGGATGCAGAATGTGCAACTTGTTCCTGTTTCTCAGCAAGTCACACAGACTTGTATCTTCACTCTCTCTCAGTGAATTGGACTACCATGATGCTGCAAGTGTCAATGATCGATGCCAAAAGATATGTGACCAATGGGACAGACTGGGAACACTTACTCAGAAAAGGAGAGAAGCACTGGAGGTAAAGTGTGCAGCAACAGCCAGCAGCTTAATTGAGGTGGGGGCAAAGAAACCTCTTGTTTGGGATGTGGAGACCGTGCATCAGACAGAGCATGCACTGTGGAACCCACACAGCAATAAACCCTTTCTTCAGATCTCCTTTTCTATTTGCTGTGATTTTATTTGCAAACAGATTGAATTGCTCAGAATAAATTTTACAGTTCTTAGCAGCCAAGGACAGTTATAAAGCAGCAACAAATGGAATGTGGTTTATAGCACCACTCTTTGGGAATTTGATGCCCAGCAATAATAAAATCTATTACGTACTTAGATTTTCTTACTTATCTGAACATAAATTAGGTGAGTTATGGAATAATAGCCACTACAGGGTGAGTTTTTTGGTAATGAGAATTCATAAGCCATCTTCATTAAGAAAAGAGAGTCGCACCTACACATGCCAAGGGGGAAACCAAGGGGATTGGTTTGAAGATAGATTTCAATAACAAAAAATACTTAAAATATCCCAAATTACAAAAAAAAAAAAATTGCCTCTTTCAAAGACTTATGCCCCTTTTAATATGTTTGATTCAAAAGTAACTTCAATGCAATTAGTCCTGTTGCACTGAATGATAATCTTCAGTGTGTCTCAAGCAAGTGGTGAAATCAGTCAAAATCAGGAGCTGTTGAAAAAACAAGGCATGACTTTATGCATGGGTATGTGCTTGGAGTTAGCTTGTGCTTTAGTAACGAAAGAATGTGCCTTTTCCAACTTGTACAGAGGACGGAGAAATTGCTGGAAACAATTGATCAGCTTCACCTGGAGTTTGCCAAAAGAGCTGCTCCTTTCAACAACTGGATGGAAGGTGCTATGGAAGACCTACAGGACATGTTTATTGTTCATAGCATAGAGGAAATTCAGGTACATGGTTTTCTATTTTTGGTGTACAGTCATAAGGGAAGACAAAAAAAAGGAAATGTTTCCTTTTTGTAAATGCAACATGTAAGAAGAAAACAACCCTGGCTTGACATTCTCTTTATGAGGTCTTCTCTATTATAAGTATGTTTTGTTCCTTATTGGTATGGAAGAGTATTCCAGAGATCATGGAGGAAACTATGGGCCTAATAAAATGAGAGGTTTTTCATTAAATTAGACAGACACAGGTAACCAGAGTGTTTGAAAGGATGAGAGGGAAACTGTGCATATTTACAGCAGATCCTAAAGATGTTAGGAGCAACATTAAAGTTTTTGTGCTTTCCCTTTCTTTCTTTTCATTTTAGAGTTTAATCTCTGCACATGATCAGTTTAAAGCTACTTTGCCAGAGGCGGATGGTGAAAGACAGGCCATACTGTCAATCCAGAATGAAGTTGAGAAAGTTATTCAGAGTTACAACATGAGAATAAGCGCAACCAATCCTTATAGCACTGTAACTGTGGAAGAAATCCGTACCAAGTGGGAGAAGGTAGTGTATGCTGAATGCGGAAAGGACATTGTAATAATTATTCTGGTTTAGGAATACTGAGAATATTCAGAGAGCTTTAGAGTAAATCTTTTAATTATTCTAGATCTATTAATTATTCTAGGTCCTCTACATCCTTGAAAACTGTTGGAATTGACACAAAGTAAAAATTAATTCTTAAAAATCTTTACAGATATGGACAGTAGAAAGACATGGCAGCATAAGATTAGTTTATTACCTATTGCATTAAAAGCACATTGAGCAAATTTTGCCTCCTTTACATAAAGTAAAAATAATAGATCATTTGAGTATCTGATGCTGAGATTAAAGAAAATACTGGATTTTATGTTAGTTTGCATGATATAAAACATGTAAAAATATTTCAGCAGTTTCAAATTAATTATAACATAGAATTACAATGTCCTAAATTTAATTGTTTTCTTCAGTCTTGTGGATATAATATAGTGACATGGAAAATATATTGTAGGGACTATTTCTATCAAAGTTAATAGCAAAAGGCACAGAGATTTCACTTTGAGATGGCTATATTTCAGATTTGTATTTAAAGTAAACTCTTCTGTGGACAGTGGAATTAAGTTACTTTTCTATGGATATTTTTCCTCACTCTTAGTCCGGAACCACTTTTATTTCCTTTTTGGGTATGACTAGTCCACCTCATGTTCTGTACATGCCTTTACCACATCACCATGTCCTTGCAGTATCTCTTAATCTACCCTCTCATACATTCTCTAAAACTTTTAACGGTATCGTTTTCTCTGTCCCATGTTTGCTAGTCCCACCTCACAATACCCCCTGCTCCTATTACTCTGTATTATCTATGTCCTCTTTCAGCTTCTTGACTGGGCAATAGAGGCTGGTGGCTATAGTGTTGTGGCAAGGGGAGAACTGGCCTGTGGTTGGGCCAGAGGGTATCCCCAACAGAACAGAAAATGCTGACTTTATTTTTCTCAATGTGAACTCCAGTTTGTGGGTCTTTTCTGCCCTGCAGCTCGGTTTTCTACCCAGTTTCGTGAAACTTGTAAAAAAGTCATGTCTTTGTTCCCCAATGTTCAATCTAATTGGACTGAAACTGGCTAATGCATTAGAAAATTACTGCAGGATGACTAAAGAGAAGCTCCCAGAGTGATCACATAAAGTTTATTTTATTAGAACCAAGACAAAAATATGCTGAGGGTAAATGACTGCACAGAACATACAAATTTACTAGACACATACATTATATGGCAAAGAAGAAGAACGTGCTATTGATGGGTTATAAGAAGCAAGCCATGAGGATAAATGTAAAATCTCCTTGAGCAATCAAGAAGAGTAAGCCATAAAAAAAAAAAATTGCAACCTATTAGAGACCTTTAGATATGCATGATGGACTGAACATGTCTCATGTAATGCTGTCTTAATGGCTATGCTTAAATTAAATGTTTTGTACTGCTGACTCTTAGAGCTATTGCTTAGAGATGAGAATGATCTGTGTTTTAAAAGCAAAACAAAGCAGCTGCTCTAGTAACTGAGTTATAGTTAAATAATCATCTTAATCTTGAATCCCACTGGAGGTGAGAATTTCTCTTCACTCCATGTCAGTCTCTGTGGCCAGGCTGCCCAAGACCACATTAGCAAGTCCTTATGTTAGATGGGTATACATACATTACTTTCTGGCTTATTCTCCTGATACCAGTATTAGACCAACGTGAAAATGAGTAGTTGTAGCCTTCTTAGTTCTTTTTCATTTGAAGAGGTACAGTCGTATCTACTACCACTTTCTTTCCCACTGTGACAGGTGAAACAGCTGGTGCCTCAGAGGGATCAATCCTTGCAGGAGGAACTGGCCCGCCAGCATGCCAACGAGCGCCTGCGTCGCCAGTTTGCTGCTCAGGCCAACGTCATTGGGCCATGGATCCAGACCAAGATGGAGGTCAGTGTCACATCCTCAAGCAGCAGCTGATGAATGGAGTGTTTTACCATTTTCTCTGCTATTTATACAGGACATGGGCTGCCTCCATGACAGGTCACCACTTCTTTGGTCCTTAAGTAATTAGCACCTTGTAAGATGGTCTTGAAAGTCGTGCAAGTTTGTACCAGTGTATCCTGATGGTGACAAAGAGATGTGACTTTGAAAAAATCCATAGCTAGGCGATTATTATTTTGCTTTTGCTCTTTACAGAAAGATCCAGCGATTTTAATATTGATTCCAAAAATAAATGTACCGCATTTATTTTGAAATTTTCTTTCTTTAATAAATTACATAATGTCTTTCATATGAAGGTTTTATTACTATTGCTGCTTAGTCTGAAGATTTTACGTATTTATGTGAGCATTTAGAAAATCAGCAAATCCAAAGCTTAGATTTTGGACGGAGGATATTTTTATCATTTGACAGGAAATTGCCCGCAGCTCTATTGAAATGACGGGGCCTTTGGAGGACCAGATGAATCAGCTGAAGCAATATGAGCACAATATCATCAACTATAAAACCAATATTGACAGACTGGAAGGAGATCATCAGCTTATACAAGAAGCCTTGGTGTTTGACAACAAGCACACCAACTACACTATGGAGGTAGCTATTTAGTCTGCTTTATACTTGTTTATTCTGCCCTCTTGTGTCCTGTAACTATCTCCCCTGCTCTTAAGAAAGTGCAACAGAAGATGAAATTGGGCAGATTTTGCAATAGCTTTACAAACAAGTCTGAGACTTGTAAGGTTCCGGTTGTGCCAGCCATGGCTTATAGCTGAAGTCACAAGACTGCTGCTCTTCTTTTCTAAAACACTATATTTCTTGTCACTTTTCCCCATGCAGATGAGAATTTGCAAAAGCTGAGTAGGGGCTGCTTGCTTATCTGAGGCAGATATTTTGAAGAACTCTTCTGGGACACAGAAAAGACATAGCACAAATTGTTAAATGCTTTTTAATGGGACATAAAGAATACTGCTTAATCGCTATGATAATTTCCTATGGCCAAAAAAATCAAATGAAAATACAGGTTGTCATGACTTGTCTTATTTTCCCTGAACAGAAAGTATTGTTTTGCTTTTGCAAAGCAAAGTTTCTTTTTTACTAGTTTGCCATTAGAATTTCCTAATTATCAGTGAAGACACCAATCCTGATGATGCTTCTATGAGAGATGTTTTACACAGAAAACTTCTGCTCTGTTTTAAAACACACTTCCCATATTTTTAACACAAATTCTGAGACTACTGATTTAAGGAATGCATGAGAACTGGGAATGTGACTCGTTCAAGTGACTCTTCATCATAATATGCTGTCATTCGTACTGAAAAGGTACCATGTAAATATGTAGAGAGTTGTTTTAATTTGTTTTTCTGCTTATTGTGATTTTTATGGTCTTAGAATAATATATTTTGTACTTTTATAAATGAGTGTTTTCTGTCTCCTAGCACATCCGTGTTGGATGGGAGCTCCTACTTACTACCATTGCTCGAACTATCAATGAGGTTGAGACTCAGATTCTCACAAGAGATGCCAAGGGTATCACCCAGGAACAAATGAATGAATTCAGAGCATCTTTCAATCATTTTGACAGGGTACAGTATTCCTCCTTTTTCTCCTCTAACAATATTCATTGTTTCCAGAAGCATTTGATGTTTTTATTCCAAGTGAAATCCTCTTAAAAACACTAAATGTAGTAAGATTAGATCCTTTCAAAAGCACTAATAAAGATCAATAAAAAAATAGGATTTATGTCTTTATAAAATCATAGCATTGTGCAGATACTTTAAAGATTAATTTGTCTTTAAATGTAATGAAAAGTTGTACTTCAGTCAGTATGGTTGAGCATTTGTTCAGATAACAGGCAGGACTGGATACATATGTGTATTTTGAAAAATAATGTACCTCTATTTTAAGGCAGTACAGCGCATTCTTGTGCTTGCCAGTGGTTTCCTTTTCATTAAAAGCAAATGTTAAATTTTCATTTAGATGTAATGATGTGGATTATTAACAATACTTTCTTTAAATAACAACTTGTGTCCCCAAAATAGATTTGTAGATAGTTGGGGAAGTGATAACTACCAAGGAATACCCTATATTTTTCCAAATGAGAGAAGGGAATAGAAAGCTGTATTTGTCAGTCATCAATTTGAGATGAATAAAATGTAGGAATGAAAGTTCTGTTGTGAAGAAACTTAACTCACTAACTCATTCCTATGATTTACACAGTATTTATGGATAAGAAGAAGCTATTGATAGACACAATAACAAAATACATACAGATGGGAAGTGACATTTCCATTTGGATAACCATCTGTACATGATTTTAGTAATTCTGCTGTGTCTGTGCTTTTAAAACCTCTACTTCAAAACCCAGTTCATTTCAAATACTGAGAAAGACAGCACCAAGCTGTTGTCTTTAGCTCAGTACAGATCGCTTGGTTTTTATCAGACTGTGCTTAGCCTTACCTACTAACCCCCATTCTGTTATCAAATGAGTTGACTCCTTCAAATCATCAGAGGCTATAGAAAAATGCCACTTTTCTCCTTCAGTTTTTATCCTCAAGGCTGGCTTTCCTTTTCGCTGACATCCTTTTGGACCAGCTCAATCCAAAATGGTTACCCACCTTAGACTTTGCTTGATGTGTGTTGGGTGCTTTTAGTCATAGTTTGCTAAATATATTTTGGCTGTCCTTAATGGATTAGGAAGCAAAGTGGAATTCCCACATCAATGCTTTTTAAGAAAGCACAGAAAATGTTAGCTACATAGGAATCAGGGACAGATTTTACCCAAAATCTTAGTGTGATTGTAATGCAGAGTAATTCCGTTTAATTTTTGCTAAGGAAGCAGAATATAATATCACAGAAGCAGAGATAAATGTCCAGAGCTGGAAGGAAGTAACATATTAAATGGCTTTCCCAGTGCCTGGAGCAGATAACTGAACAATTAGGGCTACTAAAAGCAGACAGGGACCAGTATTTAAAAGACTATTAATGGAAACCAGAAACTTTGCACAAAGATCTGAAAGTTCCCTAAGGATGAGGAGTCAAGGTTGTTGAATCCTAATATATCTTGCACTAGATAGCCAATTCTGGCATCCCAATATAAGCATAGTTCAGAGATGAGTTCTCTAAGACTGGTTTGGTGACTATATCATTCCACAGAAGAGATAGTATGGGCATCTCTTGGTGCCTCTGAAGGTCTTGCAAGGGCAAGTTTATTCCTGCAACAACCATCCCTACCCTTAGGGATCTTTAGGCTTGGCAGAAGTAAGACTTTGAAAAAAGGATACATCAGAGCAAAGCCTTAGGAGAAGCTGTGAGACAGAGCCTGAAGGAGGTGCTGATGTTACAGAGCTGCAGGCAGGCTGGAGATGAGCTACAGTGCTGGACAACACAGAGCTGCTCCCCAGCTCCTAGATTGCCACCAACCCCTGGCTACTCCCTTTCTGCTGTATGAAATAAGATACAGTTGTGGGCAGCATCCCCTCTGCCCTTGCCTCAGGCGCCTTCTGCCAGCTCTGAGGCATGAGGAGATGCTCCAGCAGGCCTTAACAACCTGCCAAGACTGCAAGCTGAGCTGCACACTTCACCCACCTCCTCTACAGATATAACTTAAAAGCCTTAAAAGAAAGGCTTTTAAGAACTACATTAAAAGATGACCATTTTGCATATTTCCCCCATGATTATACTCCTTTCGTACCAACAATCATAGGAAATTGGTCTAGAAAGCCCTTTGGATGACACAATGTAGTAATTATGTTCTTAGCAGCATCATGCAAGCTTAAAAAAGTTGAAGATCTAAAAGCACTTTGCTGTCAAGCCAGACTTTCTACAGGGGACAGACAGTAGATAAGAGAGTCTTCTACTGAGTAAATTACAGTGTGATTTAATAGGCAGATGTGACCAATCTATGCAGGCTAGATAGAGACTTTGAACGATTTTGTTGGAATGAAGGAGACTTGTTTTTCTTTTTGATGTCCTTCTCTGTCCCATATGAGAACTCCAAACTTGGAATTTAGGTAGAGAGGGCATAAATGGATTCTTTTATGGATGTAATTACTTTAAATACAAATGAAGATGAAACTGGATCACCTGAATGTAAGCATTAAAATAGAGAGCATTGAGTTCTCCCTGTGAGATGTAACTGGCATTTAGCACTGTGTGTAATAATTCTGTTGCTCCTAACAGCATCTCTGAATGCATGAGGTAGTTAAAAATACACTGAGAGACTGCAGTTCACAGTGAGGAGCAGCCAGAAAAGATTCAGAAAATTAATGCTGTCCCTGGCAAGTAGGCTTTAAATGAACAAGCACAGAATCATTTATTCATGCGATAGCTCTGACTTCCATGACATTTCTCCAATTTAAGACAGAACTTAATGTCTAAATCTTTGCTTTGAGGATGCCATCAAAGTATTAATGTGCAGTTGCCCCCTTCTCAATTTTAAAAGAATCTATTCTGATACATATAAACCTAACAGCTTTCTATAGGCTGCTTCTAAAACAACTTCACTTGGTAACAAATCTGAGGAACAACCCTTTCTTCCTCTCTGGAAAGAAAATATACAGAAAATAACAATCTTATAATTTATTATGGGGCTTAATGCTGCAGCTGCCAACTATTTGAAAAGAGTTGAATTGAGTTGGGCTGGGCACCCTAGGGGCCTGTCCTAGGGAGGCTGTTGCTAACTCACTCCTCCTTGCTGCAAGCCCTGCCTGAAGGCACAGTCTCCTTCTAGGTGTAAATATGGTCTGTCAGTAGTGCTGGTGTATTTACCTCCTCAGTGAGAGTGCATAGAGAAGGAAAAAAAATGAAAAGTAGGACACCATGTCTGAATCACAGGAGGAATTTCTGAACTGTTCCAAAACAGTGCCTAGCTGGATTACTGTACACAGACAAACTGGAACCCTGACATCAATATATTGTCACTCACTGGTTTTCAGGTCTTTTTATGCAGAGATTCCTTTTTTGGGTTTCAGCATGTTTAGTGAATTCTAAATAAGACTGCAAAGCATGTGGTATCTGCAGCTGCTCTACATCTACTACCCTAATGGCTGTTAACATTCTGCTATTGATTTTTGTGCAAACTGCAGATTTTAAATACAGGGTCTGCATGCAGAATAATGGCATCATAGTGCCCTACATCTTACTAATAAAAATAGCAGCTCCCTAATAAAAAAGCCTCATGATCAGGTTCATGCGGGTCAATTAACATTCAGAAAACTGAAGCACATATTTGAGAAGTATTATTTCATTCAGATGCTCTTTTTTTTTTTTTTTTTTTTTTGCTGTATAGTATCACACACAAATTACACACGAAAAAATAATAGATTTCTGCGGACTTGTAATCAAACAATATGGAAGATTTCCATGTTTTACCTTGCACTGGCAAGAAATAATGAATACAGCAAAAAAAATTCAAAAAAATACTTTTACGGCATACATCATGCAGATGAAAAAAAATCACTGCAATCAGCACAGTCTTGCTGCAGCATGTGGTGGTGTGGTGAGACTACTGGTGGGGCTCCAGGCTGCCCTGGGCTGCTGTCACCCCATGGCTGCAGCAGCCACCCTGTCAGGTGCTGGCACCACTTCCCTGCATGCGCTACTGGAGCAGCAGGTTCTGCTACCAACTGCCGCAGAAAAGGAGGGACAGGACTTGTCTCTTAGCTCTCATTTTTGTGATGTTTTGCTTTCAGTCATATATGTTTGGCTTCAGAAATAAGGTAGCATTAACTGACATCACACCCAGGCTTACTCCTGCAGCTTGTCCCCGGGATGTTTTGGAGAGTTTCAAGCCAGACAAAATTAGCATTCTCAGAGAATGATGTTATATGTTACTCTGAAATACTGTATGCTGCAGCAGAAATTATCCCATAAAATAGAGCCAATTTTAGAGGAGAAACTTGACTGTAATTATGGCTTTCAAATAAATGCTCCTTCAAATTTGCAGCTTTGCTTTATGTCTTGTCATCAACTTCACACTGCTCCTTTTCATCTTCTCTTTATGAAGCTGGCAGAGGTTGATGCAGAGGGAGTCAGTATAATAACAGCATGAGATAGCATAACATGTCAAAAATGCTTGGCATTATGAATTTAATAAAGCACCAATTTATCCTATTAATTTGTGAAATAAATTAGTATTTTTCAAAAATAAATGCATCATTTAAATCCTTTTCTAATATGTACAAGACATAAAGCCTTGGATCTTGTGCAGACTGTCAGTCTGTCAAAACAATAAAGGTAACAGTTTCCTAATTTAGGAACATCTCCTTAATTGTATACACATTAGCACAGAAAATACATAATGGCAGGTATTAGTTTCTTTGACATCTAGGCAAGAAATCAATTGATTTGTACTTCTACTCTCATTTATTTCTGATACACATATCTAATTGCTAAGTAAAGTTACCTGATCAAGAGAGAAGTAACAAAAATAACTGAGTGAGAAAAAAAGATTTTGTCCAGATTCACTAATCTTCTTAATGCATCTCACATATGCTGCATGGCAACAGAAAAAGAAGGAAGCAAAGGGTAGTTCCGTAAAACAAAAAGGGGCTTGTCAGCAAAAATAGTAAAAATGCATCGATATAGGAAGCAGAGCTTTAATGTTGTCGTTGAAGTAAGAACACTTCTCCCCTAAGAACAACCCTAAAACAAGAGACTGTGAAGGTTGGGCACTTTTTAGCTAACTCATGGCACTGCATTGCCATGCATGCATACAAAAGTTTCCATGAAATTCTAATACAAAAATATGACTATTAATACTAGTGCAGTATGTTCTCTACTAATCAGCTAAGTTAATCTGTGATTTTTCTCTCTTCCCTCTCACCTTCCAAATGCATGACCTGTGATGGGATGCTAGAATGAATCTGGCAAGCTGCAGTCTGATGAATTTAAAGCCTGCCTCATCAGTCTAGGACAGGTTGGAAATGACCTGCAGGTAGAGCAAAATGGTGCTATTCTGTTTTCAAATAGGCCAGTATAATAATAACCAAAGAGACTGTGGGTTTAAATTCTCAAGTATCGATCAGAATGCCTTAAAAAGATCCTGCCTCTGGGAAGACAGCTGGATTAGATGGATTCTCAGCATCCCTCAGAGCCATATTTTCCTATGTGCGTTTAAAAATTTTTTTAAAGTTGTTTTTTCTCCTTCATTTCAGAATACTTATTTGGACTCTCATGAATAGCTGTGGTTAACTGTTACCCTTTTTGCACCCAGACTTTTCTTCATTTTCCTTTCCCTGGTCTTTGCCCAAGCTCTCTGCTGCTCTGTCCTGTTTTAGGATATGTCTCTCTCCAAAACACTGTATTAGACGACAACATCACAACACAGAGGAACTTTTCATATTCCTTCTTACTCTAATGTCCTTTAGTGTTTACTCATCTCTGAGACAGAAATGTCACATACATGCTAGTGCTTAGCAAAATGAGGACTCTCCTGTCCTAAATATCTCCAGTGACACCTTTTCTTCTTCTTGCAAATCTCATCATTTAAGCCCTTGTGCTGTCTTTACTGTAGTCCAAGTCCTGATAGCCTATAAGCAGAAGAAGGAAAATCCCTGAACTTATTTCTCATACTTCAGCACACAGTTCTCCTCCAAGCACCTATGTTAGCCTTGAAATACAGTATTTTTAATTTTCAGTTATATGCTATTTTCAGACAGTTTAACTACACCTGTATTCAGTACACCATCTCATGCAGAACCTTCAAAACACATTGCATATCAGGGAGGCAGGTTGTGCATTTCCTGACTTTGGATATACAGTAACAATTTTTTCTCTTTGACTTTATCTTCTCTGGTTGTGTTTTGTGTCTTCCTGTCTCGTTGACCTCCTCTTCTTCCTTCTGCCTCCCCCGAAATGGTCCTGATTTTACTCCTTGTTGTGCATATGTGTGTTTCCTGTGTGTAATCTGTTAGCTGCTTCTTCTTCCTTTAAAACTGATGATGCTCCTGGGGACCTGCTTGCGTAATATCAATGAATACTGCTCATAAACTGGATCCAATTTCCCAATGGTATAAACTTACTGCCTCTCTGGAAATTACCGTGGATGCCTCAAACCTTCTCTTCTGTATTCCTTGCGTTGTTTTGGTCAATAGAGGAAGAATGGACTGATGGACCACGATGATTTCAGAGCTTGCTTAATTTCCATGGGTTATGATTTGGTATGAATTTTCAGATACAATGAAAATGGGCTTTGCTTACAGCTTATAACATTAACCACAGCAACACCAAAACTTATTTATGCTGGCAGAATACTAATAATGCAATTCATACTTCATACAGTAGTTCCTTTTTTTCTTTTTTTCAAATGGCTGAAAGGAAACTAAAAGTAAAACTAGATACTTGAAAATCACATTCTATGATTTCGTTCTGCTGCATGGCTCTTTGAATTGTAAAGAAATCTAAAATATTGAAATTTAAAGTTCATGAAATTAATATTTTTCTTCTTATATATAAAATTTAACTTTTTATTTGCAGAAGGAAGAATGAGTTTGATGCTTTTTAATTCTCATAGTTATTGTAAGCTAGCTTTGGAGGTGGCATTTTCTTTCCTTCCTCTATTTATGTATTTTAATTTTTGCAAAATATTCATACTTCTTTTATGAGAAAAAAAAAAAAATTAGCCTAAGTTGAACTGTCCTGTATTTGGCATGATATTTTCATAATTGTTTCTCTGCCTTCTTCTGCGGGTCTGCATGTACACAGCTTCACGAAGTATCTTCCCTACATCGCATGCAGTACCTAGATTACAGTGGAAACATAACTTTCTTTTTAGGGAAAAAAAAAAAAAAGGAAGGAATGAGAAATTAAGTGTTAAGTTAGAAGAAGTTAAACAGGGAGGAAGTGCAGAGGGGGAAAAGTTACAGAAAGTTGGTTGAAAGATACCTACTATTTCTTAAGGACAAAGAACCCTTTCTTCAAAAGCATCAGAAGAGGGAGGGAGGCATTTAAGATTCCAGGTGTCACTGGCTGTTTGTGACATTAATGTCCATGTATCAATAAGAGGAATGAAAGATTTTGTGACCCCCAACGGCTAGGGCCTTGTCAGAGAGGCCGAGCGCCAGAGCTTGATAATGTTGTGACTGTTTCTTTGTTTGGGATTCTGTGAAAGGGTGAGGCTGAGTTTGCCCGAATCATGTCTCTGGTTGACCCCAACGGGCAAGGAACCGTCACCTTCCAGTCCTTCATTGACTTCATGACCAGAGAAACGGCGGACACAGACACGGCCGAACAAGTGATCGCTTCCTTCAGGATCCTCGCTTCCGATAAGGTCAGTCATGGTGCTGCTGGCCACAAGGATCCCTGGTCCGTCCCATTTAGCCCTTCCTTGCTGAAACAAAACGTCTCATACTAAACAGCTAGGAATAGTGAAGCTTTGCTTTCAGATTGTAAGGCCTCAGAGAAGGCACTTTGCCTGCTATTCCCGATGGGAACCAGGATGCTTAGCTGGAATTCAAGGTGTGGGCTAACATCACAAAGAGCTAACATTGACGCTGGACATCCACAACAGTATCGCTCCCAAACCAGTTTGTCTGTGTAATGGCTATAGTGTATCCCAGTGCCACATGGCAGCCTCGATCAGAGAGGCAGTCAGTCTGCCTCATCCTTGTGTTGACTGGATATTTCAAGCAGAGTTTGTGACACAGCCTCTGCTAACGCACTCTGGATCAGGTCTGTGCCTACACCTGGCTGAGAGCCAGGCTGGGACCATTGAGCGAGATGAGACCCTGCCCTTGGAGGAAGCAAGAGGAGCCCTTCTCCAGGTCCTGAGTGCACACAAGAGTGACTTTCTTACTCCTCTCATAAAAAAAAAGGCAACGTGCTCCCCTCCCCACAGCCACCGAGTGGTGTATGAAGATGAAAGGGAGGGCAGTAACAGCAAAACTGTTTCTGGAGGAGTAAGGGCGATAAACAGGGCTGACAGGAAACTAAGTGTGTGCTATGGTGAAAGGAGAGATCACAGCAGCACGGGTCTATTTGCCCAAGCTTGCTCTATTAAGTTTTTTCAGGCTGGCCTTTTATATTGATTTTGTGATCTCAGTTATTGTGGACCACATTTTAAATTCCAGACGTGTTCTCAACAGAAATTTGTGTGGAAGATAAAAGCCAAGGTCCCAGGAAAAACAGCTTTTCATTGTTATTGCAAGTAAAAACAAGTCTGTTAACAGTTTCAGAGAGAATCTTTTATATCCTAAATGCAAACCATTAACAGTAATAATGCATCTTTCATTATAAATACATTATGGCAGTGAAACTAATAGGATCTAATTGAAAGATATCTGTCCTGTCATTTCAGAAGGGACAGTAATGCACTGCAGAGATACTGAGAAGCTTAGCTATTCATGGATGAGTTCTTGTATCAGTAGAAGTGCACCCATGCCTTCACAGTGCTCAGTAACTAATGTACACAGTCCCATATCCTGAGGTTGGATTTTGACCTAAGCGTTTTGTTTGCTGATGACATTGCCTCCTCAGCTCATCACGATGGGTCTAGCTAACAAAGGAAGATATTTTGGTCTCAGGAGAACAGGCAGGATGTCCAAGTTTATTAGTCACAGCTATGAAAAATATTTTGTGCCTTCTAAGAATATGTGCTGAATTTGTCTCTCCCTTTTACCCCCCCAGCCTTATATCCTGGCAGATGAGCTACGTCGAGAGCTGCCTCCTGATCAGGCTCAGTACTGTATCAAGAGGATGCCTCCCTACACCGGGCCAGGCTCCGTGCCGGGAGCTCTGGATTACACCTCCTTCTCATCAGCGCTCTATGGAGAAAGCGACCTCTAGCTCCGTAATGGGACCGTGTTCATATCAGACACTAAAAACACCACCTGGTTCCCCAGATTGCTTTTCAAAAGCTCTCACAAGCCAATTTAAAAATGAGTTTTACAAATACAGTAGGTACCTTCAGTGTAAAGTGCTAGTAACTTAACTAGTGTATATTAAAGTGTGCGGCACGCATAGATTTCGGCATTGTTGGTTTTAGGTTGTCTGTCCCATACAATGCTAGAAAATATTTTGAAAATGAAACAAATTCCAGGATACTAACTTTGGAAATATTCATTGAGAAAATATAATGTAAAACCTAAGATAATTTAAAATTTAAATTCTTAAGATTCACAGAATACTTTTTCATCTTTAAAATATTCAATGCCAGATGTGCTTCTTTTACCAAGTTCATAAAACTGCATTAAAATAATGCTTTTTTCTTTCATACAGTAGCACTATTTGTCTGTAATAATTTTGTATGCTACTACTGGTGGAATTTAACAAAACACTAAAATTCAGATTTTCAGGGAATAAAAATATCAACCAATCATTGAAACCCAGAATGCTATGCTTTTAAACGATCTTAGAGATGGCTTTCTGTTATCACAAAGAATTGTAATATAGGAAGAAAACAGCTGAAAAGCTGCTTAAACTACAGTTTTAGAGCTCTGTAAGCAATACTTTTCTTTTAATCCTTTAACTTTTACAGCTGCAAGAGTATGACTTTTATAATAAGAAATAAGGAAGCTGTTTCATGTGAGCTGTATTGTTTTGAAACCCTCCTTCTTGTCTGTGTAGGAGAGTCTCTGTTTCTCAGTATATGAACACCAGTCCCTTGTTGTATAGCAGGCTTCATGCATCTGCATTCTGCATAGGCAGAACCCCCTGTGAGCAGACGTAGCGTAGCTGTCTTGCAGCTTGAACCGTACAGTGCTCAAATTACAGTTTGTCTTGAGCTCGGCGGGATCGTGGGCCGTGCTGTCTGTGTTCTGCGCTACTTGTTTTACTGTTTTATTTCCATCTTGAGAAATGATAGAGAAGTAAAAAGCGGCAACTTTTTTACTTGAATCCTACTGTCACTGAGGAAATGCAATATAATCAACAAAACTATTCACAAAAGGTGAAGTAAGCTGTGCAGCCCAGTGCTATTAAAGCAATGATGTGCCTATTCAATAAAGTCTGCTTTTCAAAACTGTATAAGACTTCTGTCATTGACAGTCATATACCATTTTCCTCCAAAAACCAGCAATATTTCTGCACATTAAAAGAGTTTCAACATGCTGAAAGTAAAACAAATTGGAAATGTATGTCATGTATGTCTTGTAACCTATGCACTGCTTGTGTGGGCATGAACTACATGCTGTGTGCTGGAGGGACGGGCTAGGCCTCTCGAGGCAGGAATGGGTAGGAGACCTTCCCACCTCAGTGCAGTACCAGGCAAGACGTCTGGCACAGACATTCAAAGCTTATTAGACTCTTAGCTCAGGTTGTTTTCAATGAGACTTTGCCATGAGACTTTGCCACTGATACTGAGGTTACTGGTCATAATCTTCCTGTATCTGTTTCCTCATGGGTAAGTAGATGACAGCACTTTGCATTACTGGCCTTTGCTTTGAAATCTATGTGAAGCGTATATCCCAAAGTAGACATCCCAAAGGTAAGCGTGCATGGTGTGAACAGCTTCAAATCAACCTCACCAGCAACAGGCAATGGCCAAATAACGTTTTTCTCCTTATGTACAGGCCTAGAAACACATCTGCAGTGCATGAACAGCCAGAAGCTGCTCCTGCCTCTGCTGATGCTGACATGGGGCAGTGTAATTCTCTTTTTGTGATGACAATGCCTGTGCAAACTAATGTTGGGAAATCTGCCTTAGAGACACAGCATTTCCAGCCAAATGACTGTGGGCAGGCTGAATCCTCTTAAAAAATAAATCTGCATATCTCTCGTCACAGTTTAATGCGACTGGAAAAATAAAACAAGAAACTTCCAGCTGGCCACAAAAGTAAAATTTCTGTCTTAGAGACAGGATTATACTAAAAATTGGCACAAAAACAGTTTATAGCTGACACTCCATTGCATACCATGTTCTTTACCTGCTGATTTTTACATTGTATTTTTTTTTCTATCTTTGATAGTATGAAAGAGACTTTGAAATTTATCCCATAGCCAAGTGCTCAGCTGTTCAAAGGAGGTGAGAGATAACATCAGCACCAACAGAAAAAGACTTTTGTAAAGTGATTCCCATATCAGGTTTCTAATTGCTACAGTAGAATGAACAGAAACAGTAGCAGGCAGCTGCAAGGATTAATTACCCATAGGTACTTGCCTAAAAATGTCATGTCGTATTTGTTACTTTGGTATGTCTTTTGTGTAAAAAAAAATCATAAAGTTCTTTCTCCAAGCATTGGTTAATTTTAGCGTAATTAAGTTAAATAAGTAAGCTATGTTATTTTACCCTGAATTCGGTAAAATAGATCTATAAGGTCTTTAAAATATTCTGCCGTGAGGTTCCAGGGTTGTGGATCTCTGACTGAGATTTCCTATTTCTGTTTCATAGCAATTCTATTGCTATGAATGTTTCAGGAGTTTCCATTTTTCAGGCAATTGCTTTTTTTGTTTTTTGTTGTTGTTGTTGTTGTTTTGTTTTTTTTGTTTTGTTTTGTTTTTTTCCTGTTGAATCAGCCTGTTCAACACCGGGGAGCAGTGGTTTCAGTGGCATTTTCTGTCTATACCATTCGGGCAGCAAACTGGAGTTTTCCTATAAAAATATAACTGAGTCTGTGGTGATAAATGTACTAATTATAAGGGCCAAATGGAGGTGCAAGAGGAGAAGGTACAGCATTATTTTAGGATCATGTGAATGAAGACTATAGGATAAATTAAAATCCAGGAAGAAAGTAAGATTCAGCTGCTTTGGTAACTATAAGGTAGACAACTTCTGTGACTTTAGGTGAATACAAGAGTTCTTTGAAAAACCTGCCAAAATAATCTTGATTTTTCAGTAATCATTTTCAGCCAATGTTCTTCAGCTGGGCACTGCAGCAGACAAGAGACAGTGTTGGCAGCTCTGTGCTTTACCTTGGTACAGCCTTTTTTCCTATGTAGGGTTTTCAAATGTTCTTCATTTCTTACATATCGGCCAAAAAAAAAAAAACTTGGACCAGAGCTGCTCCTTGTGGCTTTTATTTTCATCAGAACATGCTGTTCAATTTGTCTCTCTCTCTCTCTCTCTCTCTCTATATATATATATATATATATATATAGAATGCATGGCCTGTGATCCAGAATAATTAAACAAGGAAATAATTCTTTGATATAATTCTTTGATGGTGGCTAGTGTGAGAATGGGCTGATAGGAGCCCCCCTCTTAGATCAGTAGCGGTTTTCCAGTGTTCTAAGAACAACTCTGGTAATATTTAGATAAGAGAGTAATATTTAGATATTATCTAAGATATTATCTAAGTAATGTTTAGATGAAAAGATAATTTAGAAGAATGTTCATGACTTAATTGTGCCAAATCCAAGTTCTCAGTCCTCATTTTCTTCATTGAGACTCGCTTGGTGTCAAATGGGAGTTTTAGACTGTCAGGAATGGGAAGGCCTGAGGTCATTCTCGCCCAAAAACCCACAGCGAAGTGGGTGGAGGTCTGATACACATGCAGCCAGAAAGCAGGAAATCATCTTTATGAAACATGCTTAGAAAGAAGGATCTGGTTGGTCAAGCAAGAATTCAAGTGCATCCTTTACATATCTTGAGCACTAAGTAAAAATTATTACATATAAGATATGGCTTTCAGCTTGTGTTGTAATACGAACTGCCATTAAAGCAGCTCTACTACCTGCCTGTGGAAGTTCAGCACAATCTGCCTGTGCTTTGGATTACATGAGTAGTGCATTTCTTAACTGGGCAAAACCGCTCAGCAGTCTGTAATTACTTTATTGTGTCGAGATTTGTATGTTCTTCTGAAAAAGCTCCCCTTTGGCTGCTTCTGGAGTGAGAGCCTTGGAGAAGTGGCTTTTGAAGTGTGGACCTTTTGATGCATTACCCGACGAAGCTCCCAAACACTCCTTCCTGAGTCAGAAAAACAGCTTCGAAGATGCCCACAACTCCTCAGTGCACAGCACCTACTATAATTATACAGTACAACAGTGTGACCATTGCTCATGATGCGTTAACCTCGCCGCTCCAGAAAGTCTTTCCTTCTTGTTAAATGGTCACTAGGCTCCAGACTATCAGACATGCCCGCTCTTTCCCTGTATCCTTTTGCACAAGGTTTACATTGGTTGGCCTGCGCACTTGTTGGCCTGGGGCTCACTCTACGGTCACACTGAGGAACCTCTTTACCCGTCCTAAGGCCGCACTGCACGTGATGGGTGGCATCTTCTGGGGAGATCCTACTTGTCTCAGACTAAATATTTTAATATAGGAAAATGAACTAAGTGGGATTTCATTTTGTTTTATAGTCTCTTTTTTTTTTAATAAATGATTCCTCTATAATTTTAAGCCAAGGTATGGGTAGTCCCACAAAGGATGAGTCTATCACCCCTTTCCCCATGATCCTATTTATTTATAAATGGACCATTTCCCAGGTCTGGTTATCATGTGTTTAGGAAGGTAGAATTAGCCCTTTCAAGAGCAGCCTGTATTTATATTATATTACAGTGACTGTTGAAGTGTGGAACTAGGGAACCAAACACATATTTTCACTTTATTATTCACAACAAAAGAATGAGAACATTTATGTGCACAGAGAAAAGAGAATTTTCTAAACATGGAGATAATACCACGAATACCATTTATTTCACTCAGAAAGTAGGACAGCTGCATTAATCCACAATCCCAGCCTTTTCTGCATGAGAGTTTAGCTAGAGTTTCATAATCCAAGCTTCAAAATAGATTCCTCTGTCAGTTTGCTATGTCTGTGGCAGTTTCATTCGCATCTGTAACATTGCTCTGCACAAACTGGATTATCGGCATATTGCTTTAATTACCTGGAAATCAAGTAGATCGGGGGTCTTCAAAGGGTATAAATATCCTAAGGCTATTTTAACACTCGTTCATCCCTCATCTACTTGCTCCTGGTTGTACTGTTTCAAAAGTTTGGCCCTGATTCATGAAAACTTCCTTCTCTTCAAGGTACCTTTTCAGTAAGTGCTATAAGTGAAAAATGCCCTTCAGCTCGTTTTTAGCTATGCTGTTCTCAGACATCAGGGAAATGTTTTTCCTAATTTTCCAGCAGGGTTAGGGCTCTGCTGCCAACAAAGGCTCACCAGAATTTAAACAAATAAATAAAATGTCTCCTCCAAAAGCCTGCTGAGCCCGGTGTCCTGGCTCTGCTAGTCACACAGCAGGCATAGTGTAAAGCTGAGGCAGGCGCAGGCCATGTGAGCCTGCAGCAGCCTCCCAGCCAGCAGCACCCTGCTGTTTACTCTGTTTCTCCATTACAACAATATCGTCCCTGAGAGCTCTTCTTATATTCTTGTCTATAGGACCCTCTGTTCCTATAATTTTTCGAGCAGGCTATTGGATATGTTTGAAAAAGGTTTACTGTTTGCTTTTTGTATCTTTTGGAAGCCATTCCTCAATGTCTTTTTTGGTTCCTCTTATTATCTTTACATTTAACCTGCCTGAATTTATAATCCTTTCTATCTTCCTCACGTGGACATGGTGCCACCATTCTTGGTACTCCAAATTGAATATTTTCATTTTGCCTGTGTAAAATATTTCATCAAATATGAGTAACTTTTTTCATATTATTTCAAAAAACTAAAATGCTCATTTGCAGCTGACCCCAGCTGATGGCTCTTCCTCCCTTCCTCCCATTCTGGGACCTTAGGCAGATTTTTCATTAAATTTATTGCTTCTTCAAGCCAGGCCAGCATGCAGATGGCCCAATTTTCTTTATTTGTAGAGGGCAATTGAGTGAAATAGCTACAGCGGAACCTGCTGCAATGGACGAGCTCCAATGTCAGCACCTTGCCCAAACGATTACCCCTTTTTATGACGGGTGCATTTGACTAAAGTCTTATTCTGCAGAGAGGATTTTCATTATTAGAGCCCAGTCACTGGCCTTTCTGAAGGTGCCTCTCTCTTCCTGCAAGCTTTCCCGTCTTCGCTCAGATACTTTCCCTTCTAACCCAGCTGCCAGCCACTTTCCAAGACTGCCTTTTTCCCATGCCCAGCAGCTCTCCTTTGGAATTTAATTGATCCTGACTGGGGATGTTAACTTGAATCTAGTTCAGTGATCTCACTGTTACCTTGAATCTAATTTTGAGGGGAGGCATGTTATTCTTTATATCAAACAGGGATTCCTGGCAGTAAAATAGAACTGTAAAGTGAAGACCTTAGCATTTTCTTTACCTGTTTTTCCTCTCAGAAATTAGTTTTATAACAAAATAATGCAATTGATCTGAATCCAGCTATCCTGTTTTTTTTTTTGTTTTTTTTTTTTTTTTTTCCCAGGGTAATAAATGAAGCACTACTCCCTCTGCTGCTGTATCTTGGCCTCTAATAGCTGTTCTAGGAGTACTTGTTAAATGAGACCCTTCAATAGACAAGAAGGATGGTCGGTTTCCCTGGCCACCAGCTGCGAACGGGGAGACATTAGTGCGCCCTGTGGGGGAGTGAAGCTATAAAGCACAGACTGCTTCCCCGAGGCTTTCCGGCATCAAAACATGGGTACTTGCAGCTAGTTTAGCTCTTAGACTACTGCGTAAGCTTAGGGCTTTATAAACTTTAAGTCCCACAATTAAGTCTTTAAGCTCGACAGGTCCAAGAGATGTCAAGGGAAAAAAAGATTCAAAGGGAATGATTGTAGATCATAAGCTTTTCACTTCCAGATTGAGAACTGAAAAATAAAGCCTGATGTAAGTAACCACGAGGCATAAATATTACGCCTGACAAATGAAGTGCATGCACTTGTCATATTCGTTTCATTGTAACTAGTGATACTAGTGATTAAATAACAAAAGAAGGGCTTTACCCTAGAGCAGTATGCCCTGTCGGTATCAGTGTTCATGCTGTGCTTACTGCTTGCAGATGCAAGAGACTGCTGCTTCCTCCAACTTAATTTTTGCATCTTGGGTGAGACACAGACCCAAGAGCCCTTGTGAGTATCTCTTCACATCTGGGAATCTGCAAGACATTCAGCATTAACATTCTTTTACTTCTGCTGAACCTCTCTTGTCACAAGTCCTGCAGCCCTTCCTGGCTCCTGAGCACTCCCAGCTAAGAGCTTCACAGATGCCCTGCACGAGCTGCTCAGCGTGGGGCTGCTTTGCAGCACTGCAAGCAAGGTCAGCCAGGGAGCTCAGGAACAGGCGACTGCACTGCAGAAACCTGTTTCCATAACCAGTCCCGACTGATCCAGTCCTGCCCTGTGTGGGGATAGTTAGTTCAGACTTCATCAACTAGTGCTAATGGGGGGAAAGAGGTTCAGCCCCCCATGTAAATCCACAGCAAAATGAGCTATGAACCTCTGAACTGAGGCAGCGCTCGGCCGCCTTGCCCTGGTGCATGGCCACGATGTGCGTTCTGGCCCTTTTTCCCCGCTTCTCACTGCTGCAGTTGCAGGACTGCCCTGGTTCTTTCTCCCTGGCTTGATGTGTCTGCCTAGAAAAGAACAAACAGGCCGATAGGTGCATACTGAAACTTTTCAGAAAACGGCAAGATTTCATAATCCCGTGACGTACGTACCAACGTGTGAGCAAGCGACAATTTGCCTGGCGAATCTGGGTCACTTAAAATTATCTTCAAGACTGTGAGGGCTATAAAATTACTTATTAAATGGAAATTGTAATTCCTGAGCACAGAGTGAATTCTGAAAAAAAACAACTCATGTAACTTAGTCATCAAAAATAGGGCAAGGATCCAACTATAGCAAAATAGCGCAAGTTGTAAGCAGTGTGGCAGAACAAAGAGCCAAGAACCACATTCTGAAATCAGGATAATCTGTTTTTCTTTACGAATTTGGCACGTTGTGTTGAACACTTCACTAGGATATAATCCTGTGAAATATAACTGCTCTTTATTAACAGAAATAATCCCCCTGTTCTAGTTTAACTAAGGATTACTTATATAAGTAGCCCACTGGGAGCTACATCCATAGGAATTAAGACAGATAACATGGGGATGAAAGCAAGTTTTTGTAATGAGTTACTGAGGTATCTAGCATGCCTTCATTTCTATTACACAAACTACGTCACTTAAATACATGGGCGTTGGAATAGAACAACAAACTGGTTAATTAGATCTTTGGCACTGGTGGGTTAAAAAAAGTTAAAAGATTCATGACAGGGTTAAGGTATTTGTAGGACTAGGTGGGGAGAAAGGGAACTGGAAAACAGCTCCAAATATATTTGAAATACCACAACTCCAGCCAACTTGAAGTTGGTTTTCTTTTGCTAATGATATTAATTTAGATTTATAGTTTAATCCTGTTGCAACTAGGAAGCTTAGGAAGCTGTTAGATTCACTGAAGAACAGTTTACAGCCTCCATCATAAACCAACTTACCTATCCTGCAGTGTCAGTGGTACTATATGTGCAACAGGTGTCTAGATTGGGCTAATTCTTAACAGTGCTAAACTTTTTTTTTCCTGTTAGTCTTTGGCCTAAAGATGCCATAGATAACAGTATTTGTAAAAATCACAAAGGAATACAGCTTTATGGTCAGAACTGGAAGGCTGGCTCTTTTATATGAGTAGCCATTGATACAGATGAAGATGTTTCTATTGCTGCTGACAGACAGTGGGATGGCTAAAAGAGTAATTTTGTCTTTTTAATACTAGCAGTGTGAAGGAGATTTTGCATGTATTTGCCCAGTTGGAAGAAAACAACAACTGATGTCTCAGGTATCAGCATGATCTCAGAAGACAACATGAAGGTCAGGATTACATAAGGCTCTAGCACTATTCTGGGACTTTCATCTATTTATTGCCTCAACATTTTTTCTCTACTGAATTACTAATCTTATCCACTGTCAAAACACATAAACCTCGCATCCTGCTCTGTATTTCTTGTATGATGTGATTGAAATCATTAAATTGCTCTTTTAGGTGAAATCATTAAATTGCTCTTTTAGGTGACCACAATGCACATGACAATGTTTTTCCCACCTGAAATACCTACAAAGCAACACCTATTCCACAGATAATCACAGGGATTGCTCTCACCATACTAGCACACTAGTTTTATTTCTAAAGCATGTACAGGCTATTTTTTATTTATATGCTTAAAGTTCATCTGTATAAATCAGACCATCTATGAGCTTCAGCAGAGAATAGAGAACTGACTTCAGACAGGAACTTGATAACTCAGGAACTTCTGTGCATCAAACATTTAATATCAAAGGTGAGAGGTGAGAGAGAATAGGTTGCAGAGTTTCTTGGGCATGGGAATGATGGCACTTCTGCATTCTCCTTTACTCCATTGCTCCAGCAACTCTAAATTGTTTCTGGCTTTACTCTAAACACTAAAAAGGGAGAATAATATCCTATCAGCCAAATTTAGGAAAATATGAACAACACTTCCTGAAATGAAGGAAAGAGTATTCTTGAAGAGTCCCTATAAATGTAGAACTTCTGAAAGAACAGTTCTAGGAATCTTTGTACCTGCAAGTCTGCAGCAGCCTATGCAAAAGGATTTCTAGCACTGCCCATTACAATAATCTCTGAAGCTACATCAGGGAAAAGGCCCCCAAATCCTCTCAGATAATGTTGAGGCTGGTTTTCTTTTGTAACTGTTTTGTTGCTAAGGATCATCACTATCATTAACTTCTCATGCCTTTTCCTTTCACCCTCTGGAGAGTATTTTGCCTCAGTTGTGCTCATTCTAGTGCCTGTGTAGCTCAAGTTTCACGAGATTAAACCAGCCTGAGCCCAGGCTGCTGCTACTTCCCTTGTGTCAGCTCTAGACAACTGCAGAGCTGCAGATGAGCTGGATCCGAGGGCTGTTCTCACTGAAAAACGGCCTCTGAGAAAGACCTTGGTAGGGGGTGAGCACTAATGCAAAGGGAAGAACACGAGTGCGAGGATGGGTCAGAGTGGAATTTCGGACTGCCCTTTCACAGTCAAAATTGACTCATACTGCTGGGAAGCTGCAGAGTAAACAGACTATGTGACATGATCCTTTTTAAAAGCACTTTCACATTTTCAACTTTTTTTTTTCCCCACTGACCTGGTTTGCAGTAGAGTTACACAAACAACTGCAGCAGTGCAAGCAAGGACACTGCTGCTCTACGGTACAAAGATCTGGCTCCCTGGAACAACTGTGCAGACAGCGAGCTTTTAAGCGGAATTGCTGCCAGGGGGAATTTTCATGGCGTTATATGGAGTGACAAAAGGTTGGAAGTTCAAGACAGGGGTGTCCTTAAAACACTGCCCTCCTCTACCCTGCTGCATTTTCCGTGTAAAAGTGGTAACAAGAAAATTAACCAGTCTCCAGGAGTCAATGACTTTTGCTAATGTTTAGTGTATTTCTCCTCTGTTGTTAGGCTTTGAAAGTTGAGGATTGATGATCTTGACATGCTATACTGCAGTTCTGGCCCAGTTTTTTTGCAGCGAAAGCATTTGGGATGACCACTAGAATGGCTTGCCTAGAGGTCAAGGGCTGCTCTTCAGCAACGTCTCCTCTCATTAAAAACAAGCACGGCCTAGACAGCTGAAGCGGGATTTCTCTGATTCCCTGTAGTTGATTTAATACATAGATTGAGTAGGCTGGGGATATTTCTTCAGAAATCTATTAAACATGAAGCTATATTTTTATACACACTTGTGTCACCATTGACTGAGGTGACAGTTGATTATGGAAGTTTCTAGATGACACTGGACTCAAGAGGGTCTGCAACCAGCTGTTCCTGTGTCTTAAATAAAACTTTTATCCGTGGGAATTGCCTACACTAGTAGTTTTTACCTCTTCCAGTTCGTGGTCCCAGTATTCCAGTGAAAGCTCAGAAGCCGTTGTAAGTATCATATGTGTAGCACAACACACTCTTAGCTGGTAAAGGACTTCACAGCTGTCTCACAGAACTGCCCAAAAGGGTGGAAATCAAACTCGTTCATTGTAAATAAAAAAATAAATTAGAGGCCCCTGCATCTTCATTTTATTTGATAACTTAAATTATTGAACCCATCAAGGAAAACAGGAAAAAATGGTCTATATCCACCTACTTAATTTTCTGTGTTTTGAACACTGAAATAGTTTAACTGACAATACCAGGAATGGTTATTACTGGCATTTGAACTAGTAGTCCTTAAACTGAGTCTGGTGTTGAGTCCCTTGAGCTATTCTTGGCAAACTTCGGCATTAGCTATACTCAACGCAATTCTGAAAGGCTGATCTGCAGCTGTGGCAGACACGTGTTTACCTCATGTAAACTGTGGGTCCTTGGATAGCAAGTTAATAGGATGCATCAACATGGAAAAGAAGTCAAACTCTGAGGTCAAGCAAGGACATATTTATTCATTCCGTTCAACAGTGAAACTGTGCCTTAGTTTACTCATTTAATATAAATGTGTTTCCAGCCTCAAATACCAGTAACCCATTATAATCAAGTCTCTATCTTCGCCTTTAAGCCACACTCGCCTTTCTCTTGGTACTAAGATGCCTTTAATCGCAATGTGAGTGTTTTAGCCATTTCCAAGACCTACTCCCCGCCACCTCCCCCACCGCGCGGCCCAGCCCAACGGCTCCCCCAGAGGGCCCTAACGGCTCCCGCGGGCCCCACCAACGGTCGCGGACGGCGCGGCCGTTACCGCGCCCCGCCCCCGCCCCGCTGACGCGGCGTCCCCCGGCGGTGACGTCACGCAGCATGGCGCCCACGCGGCCCGCGCCGGGTAACGCAGCGCCGCGGCCGTGGGGAGATGGGGGGGAGGGGTGGTCTGCGCGCACCGCTGTCACGCGTGGGGCGGGCGGGGGAAACGCCGCTTTGGGGTCGCGGGCCGCCCGCCCGCGGCTCTCGTGTAGCGAAGCGCCTCGTTCCCGAGTGGGGTCCGGCTCGGGCAGCATTGCCCAGCCGAGCGGCCCCGGCGCGTCCGAACGCGCGCGACGAAAGCCCCGAAGGGACCCCAAAAGCCGGCGCTGATGGTGCCGCCTGTGTTAGCCGGGAGGGTGTTGGAGAGGCGCTTGGCAGCCGCGTGTGTGGTCAGTCTCCTGCGCTAGAAGGGCTTGAAGTGGAAAGAGTCTTAGAAAGTGCCAGGAAACCCACGTGGGGCTGTTGGACAGAGTTAGGTTGGAAAAACAAAACAAAAAAAAGCGGTGCGATGCTGCTTGATTCTGGTTTGTGCTGTGGTGCTGGTTTCGAAGAAGGCAGAGCCTGTGCCTCTCCTTCATCTCTTCATTGGCTGAAAGTGGGAAAAAAAAAAGTTTTAGGTTTTAAAAAAAAATGAAAAGGGCAGCGGGGGAAGGAAAGCCAGCTGCTGGTTGGCGCTGCCGGTGTTTCACTTGGGCCGCTCTCGTGGTGGGTCCCTCCGCGGCGCGGCCGCCGGCTGGTGCCAGGCACGCGGCTTTCCCCTATCCCTGGGGGGCGCCTCCCGCCCCGCGCGGGCTCCCCTCCGGACGGGCGGCCTCGCTCGGCCCCGCAGGCGCCTGCACGGCTGCGGCGGCCGGTGCCCCTGGCACCAGGGCAGTGTCGCTGCCCCACGGAGCCCCTGCGGTCTTCTGTATAGGTGCAAGATGCGCAGCTGAGGCTGCCTGGTTTTAGCGTCTTGCTGACTCTCCAGGCTGCCTTTGCGGTGTGAGGTTCTTCCAGACTCTTGCGGTAGAGGTGGCTTTGATCTGCCCGTCCGTGTTCCGGCACCGCGTAGGGTCCGGCCGTGCCCCCTTCGCTAGTGACTGTTCTGCTGCTGCAGAGCCGAATGCGTTTGCAAGTTTTGGCAAATGTCAGAGGGTATTTCCAATGCTTTTGAGAATTGCTGGAGAGTCAGGGGAGAGTTCTGCTTCTGCTGGGAGCACAGATTGCAGCACTGCGGGGTGCTTAAGGGTGTTTGTGGCATTCATCTGCGCAGGGTGGGCAGCACAAGGCAGCAGACACTGCTGTATGCATTGGGCCATGGTACAAAATGTGTGCACTTGGGAGCAAAGCACTAGGGAGTGGATCAGCATGCTTCTCCCTAGCCTTCAGCAGCAAAAAGAGCTTCAGGAAGCAGGGCCATGCCGCTCTGGAGCCGGTTTGTGTTTTCCTGTGGTTCCTGTCTGTCTTCAATGGCCATTGGTCTGCTGTGAACAGTTTGGTGTTTGAAAGAGGGGCAGTTGTGGCTACAGTGCCATTAGCTGGAAATGGTGGACACATCTAATATGCTTTCTGTATTATTCTGGGACTTTGCTGGCTTTTTGTGCTTGTTATTTGCCTTTTTAAGCTACCTTCATCAATGCATCTGCCGTACAAGAGGCTGTTTGTCTCTTATGCAACACTTGATTGCTTCTGCAGACAAGTGACAAGTCAGAAAGCACCAGCAAGGTGCACAGAGCAGGTACTGATAAGATACACTGCTTATCTTCTTGGATAGTCAGGGAAAGGAGGAACTCAGCCACAGGGTGCTGATATCCACTGTTCTGGGGACCCATCTACCATCTGTTGCTATAGTTCACGGAACTCTTAATGGTGCCAGAGGACACCAAGCTGAGGAAGATTTAATTCATTATACCTCAGGTAATTATAGACCTTTCAAGAGTTATCTTTGGCAGGCTGATAGCATGAGCATCTCTTCTAGCTCCTCTTACGTGTTTTCTGTGTGCTGCACACAATTTCTTTTGAATAAAAGAGCGACTGGTGGTTTGAGCTGTTGCAGGGTAATATTGGCTTTCAGGATTGGGTGTGCAGTTGCTCCTGTACTTTTAAAGTGCCTGTATCCCTCTGTAATTCCTCATTTGTACCTCTCATAATAATGCAGTGAAAATTCTGTAATGTTGTTAAAGCTTGCCTGATTCTTTGTTAAAGCTTTGGAAGGAACTTGTATGCAGGATTGTTTTGTACCAGGAATGCATTATTTACAGAGGTTCATAAATCATAAAAAGCATCCTAGAACATCATTGCAAACATCAGAAAAAAAATGTGCTTTTAAGCAACTTTCAAGCTTTAGTTGCCGTGTTAGGAAAATGATATGTTGCAGTTGGGCATAGTTTATAATCCTTAATGCTAGAATGATTATAGGTGTGAACAGCTGCACCAAACAGCTGTCTTGTGCTTATGATACCCTGACAGAATGCTTGGAAACCTCCAAAGAAGGGTAAGAATTCCTTTAGCTCATTTCATTTTTCTTTTTAAGGCTGGTAAATCACTTGTTTATATGATCTAAAGCTGCAGTGGTTATCTTGAGGAAGTGAAGTAGCATCTTCTTAGGAGGTGTGTGTATATGTATGTGTATGTATACACACAACACATTTATACACACACAGATTTATACACTTATCAGAGGATATATGCATGTATATATTTACATATGTGTATATATATGCATGTGTGTATGTGTGTATATATACATATATATTGTTTTCTGCCTGTGTAATGCCATTAGCTTTTATTGCATTCACTTTTGGTCTGTTTATGCATGATCTGCTAAACTAGTTCCAGCCTAGAGACACTATGATAATTTATTTTATTTCATGTTTCAGGAGAATGTTAAAGCAGAGTAAGTGGTGCTGGCTTTGGAGGCTGCTGCTGGTTTGCTGCTCTTTCCATTAAGCCTTGTAGAGGCAGTTTTTCTTCTGGTGATTCCTGAATGGAAGAAATTTCCATTCAGAAGAAGAAGAAAAGGAAGTTTTTCTCCAAATTATGGCTGAGCAAATCAGGATTGGAGCAGGGCTTGTAAACCTGAAAAAGGTGCCTCTGGGAGATTTTCTCTGCCTAGGAATTTCTCCAGACACCTTTTGTGTTTATTCTGCCACAGACTCTTGTGCCCTGTGTTGGAGAGGGGAGTTCTACCAGTTGGACGTTGAATTAAAATTAAGGTTACTTGCTGAGCAGAACTGGCTCTCCACCTCCCTGTTCTCCTCACAAGGACAGAGTTCAGCACTTTCCAAAATGCGGTTAAGACTTGATCTGCTTGGGTTTCTTGTGTCTTTTCAGGCCTGCAGATTTTCTGCTTCCAAACTGAAAGTTGCACAGGCCAAGTGCCAGAGCCCATCTTGAAGGTAGCGTCAGCTTCATAAGTGAAGAGCAGGCAACTGTTATCCATAGGAAGGGTAGGTAAAATGGGAGATTAAGTAGGAGTCTCTTGTGCTCTTGTAAGCAGAAAACAAACTGAAGTGGCATTTGTTCAACTGGGCAGGCTATAGTGAGAACAAAACAGACCACAGAAGATGCAGGATTTAAAGAAAACTCAACAAAAAAACGCTGATGAATATAAATCTTCATTTACTTCTTACCGTGTGTGAGATGATAAGTCTGAAACAAGTAGGTGAATTGGACCCAAGTTGACAGAAAGAAGTGGTGATGCTAGGAGGACTAATGGCAAGATGGGCTCAGCCATCCAGGTTTCAGTGATCCGCAGTGCCAAGGAACTGACTTAGGGCCTGCCTTAAAGCTCTCACCCACATGTCTTACTGGGTTGTAGCCCTTTCAAAGCAAGTCTGAATTATTGCCCATGTGGATCTGCAGTGCAGACCTGCTTTAAGATACTGTGTTTCTGGGACCTGTGTCTGATACCTTTTGAAAGCAAGACTGATTTTATTTCATGAATACTTTATTGGCTTAACATGAATGGTTTAAGCTCTTGCTTAAGAGCCAGCTGAATCTGCCTATTTTATGGTAATACTGGGAAAACTTTTAACCTGAAGAAAGGGTGACTTTTTGCCTTTTTTTTTTTTTTTTTCTCTATTTTGGTATTCTGCTTTCTTCAAACACTTCATGCTTGTTGCAGAGCAAATTTCATTTGGTTTCTTGTGAACAATGAATCTGATTTAGACTTGTTATTCTGGAGTGTTGCTATAATTATAAACTTATAATACTGTACTCTCAACCTTATCTTTATTTGTTTTAGTAATACTGATGTTAAAAGAGAAGTTATATTTAAAGAATGGAGAAAAAAAAAGGTGAAAAAAATCAGTTAACAGATAGATGCTAGTGTCTGTAAGTTGTATGAGGCAAGGATGTATTTTTGCACTTCAGAGATCTTTCTTTTTTATAGGTGGTAGTGTGTAACCTGAAAGCAAAACATTTGTTTGCTTAGAATGGTTAAGCACAAACTGAGTGAAAGGGAAAGATAAAGAACAACAGCAGGTCATTCATCAACCAGGTCATAGCAGGTCAGATAAGGGGAGTCCCACATGCTTGTGGTCTCAGCTCTTGGAAATAAGGGGCTATTTGAATCTTTTGTGAACGTGAGTGTGTCTTCTTTCTGAAATGATTCTAAATAACTTATAGTGAGGAAAAGGAAGACAAAGTTTCAGAGAGGAAAGGGATGCCACAGTTGTGTAGGGGGTGTATTTGGTTTGTTTTTAAAGGTCTCAATTAGTGTTTTTGGTTTTGTTTTATGTATGGGTTAGACTCCATTTTAGATCTCAAAGCATTGAAATACTGTATGTTCATTCTTAATGACAGCTCTGAAATATCTATTGCTTTCTATTTCGGTCAGTATTAGACTTACCCTGTACAACACCTTATTGCTAGCATATGATTTGCTACATTAATATTCTCCTGGCATTGCTGGGGAGCAAGAGAAGATTTTCCTCTATTTGTGTAAAGAACTCTATAAAGTCTAGGCATTATGTATTAGTGTGTCTAGATATTAGCTAACCAATAGAAGTGCAAAATCCTTATTTACTGTCCTAATCCTGGAAGGAGAACAGAGTCCTATGGCTGTCTGTGAATTTGGTACTCGGACGTGTTTGCAGTTGAAGATTTGTCTCTGCTTCCCCAGTTTATGTCCCTCTGCATGCCTACTGTATAGGCAATTAAAGTAGACTATTTTTTTAATGAGGTTTACTACTTTCTGGTGTGCAATTGTGCACTCATTAGGATTGTTCTCTGGTACAAAAAGAGTCAATTTGGCACTTTCATTATTTTCCTTTTTTTAACGAATAGAAATTGCCATGCTTTCTGTATTTTAAGTCTAGTTTGCACAAAGACTTTAGCGTATGCCGTTATGAACTTTCAGTATTCTGTTTTTTTGCACCTGACTCTATGCAGGTGACTTGTATTTAGGCAATTAACTCTAGTTCTGCTTGGATAGATGCAGCTGTTCCCTGACATTAAGTGATTTCTGCTGTAGGTGAACTAAACCAATTACGGTTTGATTTCAGTAGAGGATTAGTTATTTTATTTTACTTCTTAAACTGGAAGAACTTAGGTTGCAGCAGGATAGACATATGGAATTTTGAAGCTGCTTAACTTCTGGGTTTATTTTCTTACAGCCAATACCCAGAAGAGCATGAGAGAAGAAATTGAATCGGTTCTGCAGGAGCGGATAATGGTTTTGGATGGAGGCATGGGTACCATGATCCAACAGCATGCTCTCTCAGAAGAGCATTTCCGAGGGCATGAATTTAAAGATCATTCCAAGCCTTTGAAAGGCAATAATGACCTTCTGAGCATAACTCAGCCTGATATCATCTGTGACATTCACAAGGTAGTGTATTCTGATTTCTCTCCCTTGACAAGGGATAGAAGGAGAATTCAACCTCTGTGCTTCCCTTCCCTTTTTGGTCCTTGTTCTCTGGAGTCTGCTGGGGGTGTGGAGGAGAGTGCTGGATAACTATGTGTGTATGTGGAGGGAAGTAAATGAGTAATTTGACTGTTCTGATTGCATTGGAACAGCATTTGTGTCTTGATTGCTAACATCATGCAACCAGTGTTTTAAAATCTTTTTTGACTTAATGTTTCTGAGGCATTTCTCTTAATTGTAGATTCTGGTTTCTTTTGTGATTCTTTCCTTTCCTCCTCTTCAGCTGACATTTGAAGTGCATCTAAGTAGGACAAATCTAGATATGTATTTCTATATCCGTGTACTGAAGAGTCTGAAACAGGCTTCCCTATAGAGCTTGAGTGTGCCTGTTTCCATGTGCTGTCTCCTAGAATGCTGATTTATGGACCTTGGAATAAATGGGTTGACCTTTAAGAATTTTTAATTAGATTTTATTTCCATATCATTATTAACACTTTTTAACTGGTCTTTTATTTCTTGAGCTGCTGAAGTTTATGGGTCTTAGTGCAGTAGTTAGAACATTCAGATGCAGTTGGAGCTTCAGCGTTTTTTCACTTGCTGGGAAGGTCAATATTTTGTTGTTTAGAATCATAATTAACTTATGATTGTGTATTTTGTATTTTTATGCTCACATTTTACTTTCTAGTCTTTACATTTTAAGAATGCTAAGAATTGAAAAGAGTTAGTGCAGCTTACAGAAACTGACCTGTAGCAATTTGATTGCCATACGGAGGCAACATTTGTAGATTGAGTTTGGTTCATAGCCTGTCAATTAAGGTGCTGTGGCTGTGTCTCTTAGAAGTTCGGTAGGCTGCTGAGTGAGTTTGTGCTGTTAATTAGGTAAGCTGGTTTAACAGTTAAATTTTTTACTGGTTATCAAGATGGAGCATTATTTGAGTATTTTGAATCAGATGCTGGTAGCTTGCTGTTCTGTCCCTGACTGTGATCAGCTGTAGGTGCTTTAGAAAGTGTATGTAAAAACCAAGTCTGTGGTAATCCCTATGGCTGCAGCAGCTGGTGGGTCAGGAGCTTTCTGAGCCATCAGTGCTGTCTTCATATTTTATAGCTACCTTTGTGTATTTTTTCTGAGGAATGAGCAGAACTCAAATTAAGTAATTAGAATACTTCTATAGGGTAACAGTAATCCCATTAGAGACCCACAATGCCAATTTTTCAATGACAAAACTGATTTTTCTGTTTAGAGCCTATTATTTCCTATTATGGAGGCACACAGTAAAGTTGCAAAAGTGTTTGCCAGAAAAAAGTTTTGAACTATACAAATGACAGCACAAGGCTATGCGCGTGTAACAAATCTTTACCTTAAAAGTAGTAAAACTTGTCAGTCTAGATGATGGTCTGAAAGTCCATTACTTGATTATTTGCATGTATGCAGGAACCTCTCATATAGTTGCATTCATGTATTTCCATGTATTCAGTAAAAGGAGTTGAGAGAAAGAATATCATTTTGTAGCAAAACAGATTTTGAAGCAAATTTAATTCTGTTCCATTATCATTCAGATCAAGGCTTTATTTCTCCTAATATCTCTTGAGCTCATAGACTTCATATGGGAAAATCCCAGTGGTGTGTTTTTAATGTTTGAATCAGTACTTTTGACTTGCTAATAGTTGAAATGCCTCTATTTCCTTTAATGTGCAGAGGAAGCAATGTAAGAGTAACTTATTTACTTGGATTGAAGCAGATTTTTTTTCCGATCATTTCCCATAAAGCTTAATAGATAAAGGGTGGTGGATACTGTCAAACTGTCAGAAGGGTATTACAGTGGTTACTCCCAATTATACAGAAATAGCTAAGAAATAGTTGGTTTTCCATGAACTTGCTAGTTCAATTTTGTTATTTAAGGGAGCACTCTCAAAAATCTTATATGTCAGTCTGAAGGTTTCCTCTTAATTATTGTTATAAAAATTTCTGGACTCACTGTGAATTCCTATTTTTACATACTTGTATACTGTTGCTCCATTTACATTTTGAACAACTACAGAAAACAATGATAAAATTCATTTTCCTCTGTGGTATATCCAAGTCTGGCACAAAACAGACGTGTAATAAGTTGAATACTGGTGGATTATTACTACATGCAATTTTATGTACTTTTGTCTTTTGAGGAAAAAAAAAAAAATTTTAATTCTTTTTCAATTGTGCCTGAAATGACTTAATGTTTCCAGAATATATGAATGGATGATGTTCCTGTTACTTAAGAGTTAATCTGATGATCAAGATTAGCTAGGGAAAGAGGAAGACTGTTGATAAAGGTCATCAAAATGCAAGCTAAGAATCTATGGAATTGAAATACAGAATTGTATTCCAGTTTACATTGGTATTTCAGGTTTACTTCCCTGGGAATTAGGCAAATAACTGAAGCAGAACCCTTAATTATTTTTGTGAGTCTGTGCCATTAGTTAAAGTTTAAATGTGAGCTGCACAAACAATAATTCTTTTCAGCTTATTTTCTATCCCTGGATGCTTTTCTGCTGTGCATGTTTTAAGTTTTTGCTCTCTCACTTGTTATATAAATGCTGCCTTTTCTGGGATTGCCCATGGCAGGCCCTGCTCCTTACTGTGTTCCTCTTTGAAAATATAGAATGTGCTCCAGGCTCTGACGCTAGTACTGGAGAGGACTTTGTAAATGTCACCTGTTAGTAGAAAGCATAACTGGCACTAAAACATTGAAGAATCATTACATGAAATTTGTCCTGTTTTGCTGCTGTGCTTTCAGCTTCAGAGTAAGGGCTTGGGATCTGATCTGCTTTGAATTAGTAGACAGTTTGTGACTTATTTCAGCTGAATACAACCAAACAATTGGGGGACCTTCCTTCTAGAACCTAGTTCTGAAAGTGCAGGAGATAGATGCTTTTTTTTTTTTTTTTTTTTTTTTTGCCCTTTAATGTTTTACAGGAATACTTGCTGTCAGGTGCTGACATCATTGAAAACAACACTTTCAGTAGCACCCGAGTTGCACAAGCTGACTATGGCCTTGAGCATTTGGTAAGAATTCTGAGCTGTTTGGACATTATGATCTTAATCAAGACTTTTCTTTGAGCAGCTAAAACAAGCCTAGTCCCCAGGTTCCTTAGGATTATGTTGACTGACCAAGCCCTGTCTGTAGAGCTGTGTGTCCTGGCACTCAGCTGATGGTCAGAGACCGTTGCAGTGTCTTTGCTGCTCGTTTCCGTTATTAACAATTATGCTTGTTATGTGCAACTGCCTTAGTGTAGCATGCCACTTCTTGGTGGAGGCACAGGCAGTAGTGATTTGTCCTAGATTTTGTCTCAGTGTTCACAGAATGTCCTAGTCCTGTGAAACATTTTGCTTCAGTGCTTCCAGTTTGCCAAGTGCCACAGTGGAAACTCTATGTTCCCTGTTGTTGTCCTCGTGCTCAGCACTCTGGCCTGGAGAGCTGTTGCAGATGGGCAGAGCACTCTGCTGTGTGAGATTCTTCTTAACCTTGCATTTATCTCTCCTATTTGGGGGCTAGGTTGGTTTGAAAGAGCAGATAATTATGCAAGAAAAGAAATGGAAATATGTCAGCTGAAATAAAAGGCAGTTTAAAAGTCGATTAATTTTTCACTTAATGTCCTGCTCCTGAGCTTCCATTGACTTCAGTCGGATTTAATTAGTACCTTGCAAAATTATATTTTACTATTATCAGCTGTAAAGTGAGACATGTGGGATGAGGCCTGTCATGTCGTGTTCTTGCTCAGATGCATAAAGCTCTGCCCTTTGAGGTCTTATAAAACTGCATGTGTGTTTCTCTGGCTTAGGGAGCCTTCAGAGTGTACTACAGACTACTTAATGGAAGTGTTGTGTTTCTTTGAGGAAAGGATATTTTGTACAGAGCTAACTGTTGGTAATTTTCTGTAATTGTTTTAGGCATATCGGTTAAACAGAGTCTCAGCACAGGTGGCCAGAAAAGCAGCAGATGATGTAGCTGCTCAGACAGGTGAGCAATATTTGTTTTAATTTGTCATTCCTTTATGTTTTTAAATGTACAAGTTTTGGAAAGTTGTTAGCTGGAGGATACCTTAGTATTTGGCATCATGGGGACACAGCAGAGATGTGTGCACATTTGTTGTGTGCATAGTAGTAACTTCCCTGAAAGGCTGTGATATGAGGAAGCTATTAGTATGATGGGCATTTTTGCAAGATGTGGATCTTGGTATGTTCTTCAGGATGACTGTCCTGTGCTCAGCTGCTCTAGGCTACAAGAGATGCTCTTGCAAAAGACCTTGAAGGGTTTCAGGTGCACTTGAAAGAAGATAAATTCGGTAGTGACTGTTAGAAGTAGCTTAGATTTGTAAGATATGGCTCTCGTTTTCCTAGCAGAGATTTAGGATAGCTGATTCTGGATGGGTGTGGCATACCAGTTACTGCTAGTGTAAATCTCTTGTTTTCAGGAGCTCCACAACAGCTGGAATTTTCTTAGTGCCTCCCCATCACCTGCTAATGCAGAGTCTTTTGCTTGTGTGGCTTTATTAATTTCTCCTTTCAAAGACACGGAATTTGTCATATTCTAGCATCCAAGTGTATTTCAAGCTAATAGTGCTACTCTGTGTCCAGATGCCACCTTATTGATGTGATCTATGGTATGCAATAAAAATGTAAGAGTTGAAACATGCTTTATTTATTTTTATGAATACACCCTAGAGTATCCAAGTCATGGTATGTAATGAAAAATGCCAGAATAGTTTGGTGCTATGCATTTATAGTAATTGAGACCAGCTCTGTAAGAGACAAATGATACTTAAAGAAAATTTAAGGCAACTGTTTGCAGTCACCTTTGTCTTAAATGTTCTTTTATGTAGCATGTGTATATACAGAATGTCTTGTGGGATAAAGTTAAAGACGACAGTTCTGATGGTAATCATATGCCGTCCAGAACAAAGTAAACTCTTGTTAAAGTATGATAGTTTTTTTTGTCTTTGAAAAATATCTGTGTCTTGGAGACCTTGGAGGTTTTTCTAGTGATATGGATGATGTTGTAAAAAAAAAAAAAAACAGAGGTAAACTGTGGTTTTGTTTGTTTGTTTTTCTCTTTCTTGCTTTAGGAATTAGGAGATACGTTGCTGGAGCTATGGGTCCAACAAACAGGACACTGTCTGTGTCCCCCTCTGTGGAAAGACCAGATTATAGGAACATCAGTAAGTATTTGTAACAGTCAAGTTACTTGACTTAGATCAGACTTAAAGGTACTTGCAGGTAATTTTAGTATAATTGCTGTTTTGCAGCTTTTGATGAACTGGTTGAAGCCTATACAGAACAAGCCAAAGGACTGTTGGATGGAGGAGTGGATATCATGTTAGTAGAAACCATATTTGATACAGCGAATGCCAAGGTGAGACTCCTGGAAAAAATCTTCAGTAATAGTATATATCTGGTGAGATGCTGATAAAACAGCATGATTAATGAATGACAATCTCTTCCAAAATTTTATCCTTTGCCTCTTAATATATTCTGTTAATGTTTTGCTGTCTGTGCCAGCTGTCTAAAGGATGCTTGTGTTACACGTTGGAGAGATGATGTGCAGAGTGTCTCATTGCAGGAACAGGAAGGCTTATGAGACAGTACTGTTAAAATATATCTTTGGGAACTCTTGACACTTGGCATGCAGCTTTATTAAAAAAAGATAGAAGAGGAATGGGGAATTAGGGGGATAAAACAGATAATGAATTATATCAAAATTCATCTAGTGATACCTCCTCATTTTTTTAATAACTGCTCAATGCAACTGCTGGAATTGTTAGGGAACTTTCTACTGTCTTGCAATTTTATATGACTATACACATAGCATTCCTTCAGGTGTTTGCTGAAGGCTGATGTGCTGGTGCATTGCTCATCCTTTACAGGTGTCCTCAGTCACTATAGAGTCTCTTCTAGGACCCTATAGGCTTGCCAGTGCTGAAGGAAATTCATATTCACGTGGAACTTTCTAGGAAGTAGGGAAATTTTCAGGACAATTCTAGGGGCCACTGCAGGCCAGTGTTTTGAGTATAGGCTCATGTGATTTGGGGTTCATAAAAGCCCTGATCTTATTTGATTACTCCATGATACTTGTTTTCTTCTTATTGCTAAGATCTGTTTGAAAATCTGGGAAATGTTAGTGGTGAGAGAAACTACCTTTGCGTTCACTAAGTTCTCACAGACAGAATGAAGTAGCAAGTTATATGAAAAGCAACATTTTTTTTTTTAAAGTAATAGTGTTTGCATGCAATAAACCAAACAGACAAAAAATAACTGAATAGCCCCCAAATCAGCTATTAACATTTTGCAATTTATTTTATAGGCTGCTCTTTTTGCTCTCCAGAAGTTGTTTGAGGAAGAGTATGATCCTCGACCAATATTTGTAAGTGTCTGATACTTATTTACTTAACACTTTACATATGTGTAGGCCTGGTTCCTGAATTGGATGGAGGTGGCAAGTGATAAAGGCATTTTGAAATACAGCTTGAAATGAAGGAAGTAAATGTGCTTTTCTGTCCTATCACCTGATTGTGGAAGGAGAAAATTAGGGGAATAACTTCATGAAATCAGCCTGAAGTAGTTCCATCCAGTTCATCACCTGAAGATCAAGGAACAACTTCATTCCCCTATATACGTAAATACATGAGAAAAAGCAGCTGGTAATGGGGCTTTCTCAGGCTTGCTTCCCAAGGTGCAATAAGAACCAATGCTTCAAAGATGAAATTGTGTGTTTTGTTTTTTTTTTTTTTTTTTTCTCTCCAAATATTCAAGTGAGAGATGTATAGAGACAAATACAAAAATAGAAAAGTGTATTTTGAAAGTTTTGTTGGTTGTTTTTGTGTGTGTGTCCTTTATTTGTTTGTTTTCCCTGCATCAAATGGGAATTGGAATAGCAAAGAGGATTCAAACTGCATCAGGAATTTATGTGATTGCACAAGGGCATTCTCTGTCCTGTTCCATTTCTTTCTTGGTAGTTCCTGCCATTTGACTTGTTTTACTGGTAGGGAGCTTTGAGTTTGCTTTCATAAATCTTTCTCCTGTTACTTGGGTTTGTTTCTTGAGCAGTGGGGGTGAGTTTGGAACGTGTCATTATGTAGTTAGAAAGTTTTCTGTGTTCCCCCCTTAATATTTATCAACAGTGTGTTTCAATTTATTTTATTCTCCCAAAGCAGTCCTGAGACCTGAAATAACATAAAGGAGGAGGCAGAGAATATGACAGGAGTTGTGTCTGTTGATAGTTGCCTACATAAGTGGGTAACCACTGCTCATTTCAAGCACCTGGGTTTAAAGACCATTGTGGTGGTACTGCAGTACGAATGTTGCCTTCCTCTTGAATGGTCTGCGGAAGTTGTTGAGAGATTAAATACTGCTTGGTCCAAAGTTTAGAGACTTATAGGAGATCTAATTTTTCTCTTTGGGTTGTGTCTTATCACTTAGAGTAGAACACCGTTCCAGCTATTTTGGCTTTTAACAGGTTAACCTTTTAATCTCTTTATTCTTTATTTAATTCTTCTCTTTTCTCTGTGTCCCTTTGATATTTAGGTGTCTGGAACTATTGTAGATAAGAGCGGACGCACTCTTTCAGGGCAGACAGGAGAGGCATTCATCATTAGTGTTTCCCACAGTAAGCCACTTTGGTAAGGAAATGTATCCTTATCTTACTAAGATAACTTGTAGATTGTGATTCTTTTTATTGGAACTCTTTGTGTACAGGAAAATTGGGGATATACTAGCTGTGATCATATGTATCATATGTGTATTGCTAGTGTATTACTGTTCCTTTGGCAGGAATTACGCTTTTAGAGAATGCTGAACTCCTGCTAAAAATGTTCTGTTATTTTATTTGTTCTGTTTTTTGTTTGTTTGTTTATAAAAGCTACTGAAATCATGATTAGGTCACAGCATTTAAAAACAAATCTCCTGCAACTTCGATCTGACCTGCTGTCTCAAACTCTGCAAAGAACTGTTTGCTGGCGTAGCAGGGCCTACATCTCTCCCTTACAGGGAAGCTGTGCCTAATGCCATTTCAAAAATATTTCAGGATGGATTGAAATAGCAAGTCATAAGACTTCCTTCTGATGTTCTTTTTTTTCCTAAACTCTTACCAAATTCCATACATTTCCTAAGATTTTGTTTTCTAAGTATATTGTTTTTTTGAAAATTCCTGATGCTTCGATTTGCTTATGTTCTTTTCTGTTCAGGAAAAGAAAAAAGAATAAGTAGATTAGAGCTGTGAAAAAGTAAATTATAGCATATTTTAGTCATTATATAGTCTTGCATGTTAATTTGCATAACATTCTTGTTTTCTAGTCTTCTGTATTTCTATACTCTTTTTGACTTCTTCCTTCCCTCTTCTTCCTTTCTTACTATTTCTTCTTTCCATTAGTTCTTTGCATGAAAATTCCACTGCAAAAATAAAAAAAAAAATCCCTAACTTAAAATGTTTTCCTTCACTAGTGGCATGCCAAGCACATTGTGATGAGCCATTGTTTGTTTTTTTTTTTTTTTTTTTTTTTTTTTTTTTTAAAAAAAAAAAAAAAAAAAAAAGCTTTTGCTTATAAAAGGTTAGAAATAGATTTCCCTGAATATGGTCAGTGTCTCAAAGCATCAGCTGTTGCGTCATTGCGCTGAATCACAGCATTAGGATTTTCAAACGATGCAAAATGGAAAACCAACACACTGGCTGCTTCTGTAGTTGTTTTTCACTTTCGAAACACTACGTGTATTTTCGTATCTTGTATCCCTACATGTAAACCTGTTTCGGTTGCAGCTTGTGTACATAGAAAAATACCATACACTGCAGAAAAGTTGCTTTTTCGATGTGAGGTTCAGTTATATACAACTTAATATAAGGCAGATGTAAATGAGTACGTGATAATTGCATGTCCCTATACTCTTTGAAAGAGACAATCTTATTGTTTTATGGCACAATGTTAGCAATTTATAAGGTGACATGATGTGGATAGCTTAAAGTGAATGTTCAGCATTAACACAAATAACTTGAACATGCTTTGAAAGCTGAAACTAATTGGCTGTTTGCAAGCCACGGTTATTTCTTCAATTTTAGTTTTGATGGTGTTTTTTTAAAAAAAAAAAAGGTAAAAGTAGTCATCCTTTTAAAACATGCTAAAATACTGGCTGGAGTGCAGAAGTCAGTAATGACTAATTAAAGATGCACTGCTTGGGTGTTTGAAGGTAGCTCGCAGACATGCAAACCAATTTCGGTAACCTTATCATTATGTACCAGTAATAGCACTGTGACATTATGTCAAAAGAAATAGCAGAATATCATCACATATGTCTAGTCAGACAAACACAAAGGTAAAAGCCCTAACAGAAATATTAATTGCAGTTATCTTTCATAACAGTGTATTTGGGAACCTCAAAGCCATCAGGTGACTATTGCCTGATTATCTGGCCTGAAATTGCTTGTGGAAGCAAAAAGCCAAACCTAAACAAATAAACAAAACTATAAGAGCTAATGCTATTATACTGCCAGTGATTAAAGCTTTGATGTATTACTTTGATAATTGTTTTCCCTATCATGTTGATTGCAAATGAATATTGCGGTGAATGATGACAGATCCTGAGTGTATCTGCATAAAGCTGCTGTAGTTTGATCTTTGTTTTTTTCCTTTGTGGGGAGAGGGTGGCAAAAGAAAGTTTCACCAAATTATAGTATCAGAGGGAATTAGAGCATCAAATACTCATTAACCCTCTACATGTACCTTAACATAAAAGGTGTAAGACACTTTAAAATAACTGTTTAGGAACTGTGCCTGGAAACTACAACTGGATGTTGGGATTGTTCTGTGAAGCACCTGGTAGGCCAGGCATGGAGGATGGCCCTGCTTTGGTTTTCTCCTTTAAGGTCAGTTTGGAAAGGGTAGTGCTGTAGCTCACAAAAACATGAAGCAGCCTCTGTAGGGAGCAGCATCTCCTGTGTAAACCACCTGAGGATACAGCTGTGTGTGAGGGGCCATGGTGACTGCACCCAGGCCTGATAAAAGGAATAAACACTGCTTCCCATCCAGCTTTCCCTATTAAAGCAAGAGCAGCTGGGCAAACACTTTTAATGCAACCCAATGCTTTTTGCTCTCTGAGTTAACTCAGCTGTGTAGCAGTGCTATCAATTCCGGGTTTAAATCCCGTATTTAATGGACAAGTGCAGTAGGAAGGGTGACTCTTCTCATGATATAGACAGGGGGAAATGGTGGAGTGCAGGGAGCAGAGCTGGCCTATGTAGGACGTGCCCCCGCCTCCTCCCCACGCTCTCACCCGCCTGCCTTGGTGCCCTGCTGAGCTGCTCCTGCGCGAGGAGGCGCCGAGAGGACCGGGGCCGGACGGGGGCGGCCCCGCGCGCGCGGCCCCACACAAAGCCCCGGCGCGGGCCCGTCATGGCCGCCCGCCCCAGGGGACGCGTCCTGCCGCCGCCTCCGTCCCGCCCCCGGCGGCCCCTCATGGGCGGCGCACCATAAGGGCATCGGCCACTCGTGCTGCTATTGGCGGAGGGGGATAACGTGCCCGGCAGGAGGCCAATAGGCAGCGAGAGTTCAAATCTGCGACAGCTGCGACTGGCAGCGTGATTGGCTGGGCGAGGGGCGAGCCCCGCCCGCGGGCACCGGAGCCGCTCGGAGCAGGCGTTTAAAGATGGCGGCGGAGGCGGCGGCGCGGAGCGGGAGGTGGTTGCCTTGAAGCGGCCCCGCCAGCGCCTCCCTCAGCGCCCGCTCCTGCCCCCGCGCCGAGCCCGGCCACGCGGAACGGCGGCGGCGCCGGGAATGGCCCAGG
>JAWLRI010000436.1:449974-507084 GCA_034781795.1 Crypturellus tataupa | reverse complement strand
TTGTGATGAGCCATTGTTTGTTTTTTTTTTTTTTTTTTTTTTTTTTTTTTTTACAACAAAAATCCAGCTAAAACTTGCAATCTGTGATCCTAGTGATACAAAAGCAGAAGACATTCTGCAGTCACAGCTTTCCTGACTGCCCTTGAGGCTCCACTTTCCCGGACCAGACGGTGCTCCAGAAGTAACATATGGAGCCTCTTGGAGCAGGGTGGTAGTTGACTCCTGCGCCCAGCATTGCAGCCTGGTGATGCATCTTTGGCATGAGCCTCTTTCTGATAAGCTTGCTCCTGGCTCTGGTGTTTCTGAGGAGGAGAGAAGGGCACCGGAGCAGAAATTAAGAATTTATTAACCCATATTTTGTAAAAATCTCTCTTATGTGTCTGAATGCTTATGACCTGTTTCTCTTTTATATGATGGACACTATATAGCAATGTGGCAGAAGGGTCTTTATGTAGGAGCAGATTGTGTTTTAATTCTATTTCTGCTGCCAGATTGGTGCAGAGTGGGTTTAGGGTTGAGAAAAAGCTGATTGTTTCTGTTTAGTAATAGTATCAGAGGGATCATCTTACATCTATTTGCACATTTCCAGTTGGGTTTCATGTCCCCTTTGGGGTAATGCACGGTCCGTAAATCTGTTCTCTTGAAGGCGCATCTAGCAGGTTTGTGGTCTGTGCCCTGTTGCTGTAGCTGGTGGCTTTGGGAGGAGTGGGGCACCCTTGGGGAGTGCTGCTGGGCTGGTAGTGGGCTGCTTGCTGGGAAGGGCTAGGCGTGCTGTGGCTTTGTGCCATCTCCGATCCTCTCGTTGGTTTACTGGGGTAGTGGTAGGAAGTGGCTTGGAATTCAGGGCCCTTGTGCTTTTTGTTCTGATCTCAGAGGTACTCTGCACTCTTAGCTTTCACAGGAGCTGGTAAGTGGATGCCGTGAAGAAATGAGGGAGGGAGAGGTGACTTTCAAGGTGAGAGTGTGGTGGTTATTACACTAGTAATGGTAGTGTACCAGCTGCCTGGTAGCAGACTCTTGGCTTTTGAGGCCAGGCTAACGGAGTTGCTCTTTCAAATATTTTCTGTCATGCCGTTGCCGAGTGGCAGCTGAGGCAGCACTTGGAACCAGAGACAGATGGGTCTGAGGTAAGGCAAGGAGTGATGAAGCTGCCTAGCATGAAAGGCAGTTGTCTTCAGAGAAAGGGGAAAAAATGTGAGCTGAATGCTTGTAAATTGATCGTGACTCAACAGTAGTAAATATATTCCATTCATCTACATTTGATTAGATCAGACAGTCTTATTAATGACTTATTAGGATGTTTTGCTTCAAAAATCCTAAACGACAAGCTCACACTGCACTAAATTCCAGTTCTTTATTGTTGTAATTGTGTGTTTCTTGAGTTAGTATATGCTGTAGATATCTGGGGAGTTCTATGAGCGTTTAAATGTCTGTAAGCACAAAATGCAGAGGTGGATGGAAGTAAAGAATTTTTCTTACAACCTCTTCTACTTAAAAGCTCTACTACTTCTATTGTAAAAGTAGAATGGGACCATTCCACTGGACCATGATGCATCCAAAATGCATCAGGAAAAATCTTTTTGAAGGAAGACCAAGCTACTGTAAAGACAAGCTGTGGAAAGAAGAGGTTCGTTCATCATTGGGTTCAGGACACTATCTGTACAGGGTTCAGAGGGAGCAGGAGCCCCTTGGATCTCAAGGATTTGTCATTCTGTCCAAGTATTTGCTGCTGTTATCTGTGCAATTAGCAATTTGAAGTCCCTGTCTGCTCCTAAGAAACAGGAGAAAAGTTAAAGGCATTTTGACTTCCCAGTCATGTGCTGGGCTTTATTGCTTCTGACCTCTGGGTGGGCCTGTGTGCACCTTATTAACCTAACTGCTCTTGAGTGGACCTGGCATTTGGTTAGCTGGGAGACATGGTTATCATCCCTCAAGTGTCTGTGGTGTAGCCTGTGTCCTCCCTGACACCGCTCCAGGAAAGGCAGAAGGTTTTTTTATCTTCTTTTTCCAGCAGCACTGTGAGCACCCTTTGAGTTTTGCAGAGTTAATGAGATGGCTACTGGAATGGGGGAGAGTGATCAGGAAAAATCTGTATAAGGACATCCGAGATCTTTTGATATAAAAGTTTTACTTTTTAATGTCAGTGCAGTCATTTTGAATTCAAGTCACACTTGCATATCTGTGGTTGATTTAAGGAAAACAGGATCATACCTCTTATCCTGGTGAAACTGTTTAAGAAGCTTGTTCATGTAAGAAGATCCCTGCTGTAGTGCTGTCTAGGTCACTAGCATGCAAGATAAGGCACTGAACAGGTTCAATGCAAAAGCTAAATGCAGTTTAAGACCTCTCAGGGATGCACTCAGTTTCTTCTGGTGTTGGCAACATTTATGTGCAAATCCTAAAGAAAAGTGAGTTAGCAGTTCGAGGCAATTCTTTGCTCTTTCAGCTGTTTCATACTTCTTCCTGCAGCGCAGAACTCGTTTCTCTCTGTTGCTCAAATTCCATCTGGTCTCTCCTTCACCCGGGAGGTGCAGAGCCCAACATGATGTTGCTCTAGTAGCTGTCAGAGTGTTGACACTGCCTTCCTGGACTTGGAAATGACATCTTGATTTTCCATTCCCAGTTCAGTCCCTTCCTTGGGACTCCCCCTCGCCTTTCACCGTGAGAAGGCTGTTATTTTGCAGGGGTGGCATCTTCCCACATCCACCAAGTCTTGCTGAATGAACCTTGAAGAAAAGGGAGACTAGGGTGGTTGAGTTGTGGATCACTGTGAAAGTTAGTAGTTACCAGCACTAGCTTTGATCTCTTTTGTTTGTAATAGGTGGGTTTTTTTGTGTTCAATGTATAAATTTGTATTTTTTTTTTTTTTTTTTTTTTTTTTTTTAGTGTTGGTTTAAATTGTGCTCTAGGGGCGGTTGAAATGCGGCCTTTCATTGAAACAGTTGGGAAGTGCACAACGGCCTATGTCATCTGTTACCCCAATGCAGGTGCGTTGCACGCATGTGTACATATTCCTATGGCTTACATACAGAAGAAATATATTTAAACATTCCATTTCCTTTGGAAATAGGAGTTGAATTGGCTTGAAAGCTTTTTGCTAGCATTAAAAACAAATTAAGAACTTTTTCAGCTTCTGAAAGTAATTGTTTTTAGTTCTATGACAATGAATTCGGAAAGCTGCATAATTAATGAGAATTTGAGTAATGACTGCAAGGGTGATGAGGCACTCTAGTTTTCGTGGAAGTGCAGATATTTTAGCGGTATCTTTTATGGAATTTAATTGTGCTCTTGCAAGGTTTTAAACGAATTACAATTTTTCAAGGTCTTCCCAATGCTTTTGGTGGTTATGATGAGACTCCAGAAGTCACTGCCAAGCACATAAAGGTATGTAGTATTTCTCATAAACCTGTCAAATTTAGCAGATTGGAGACATGAACATACATCTTGGTATTTTATGTACATTTGTTACAGATTGTGTTACTTTTTTCCTTGGGTAGCTCTGCATGTCATTTGTGTGTTCATAGCCACCAGTGCCAGAGTAAGAGGAACTCTTTAGGTAACTCTGAAAACCTTAGATATTTTGCTTGATCTGCAGGTGTTTTTCATTTGCACTCCTACATCCTTGCTTTCCCATTTGGGGATTGTTCAGAAAACTGAGCAGTTCTTAAGAACGCGGCAGAGATTTACAGAGCTGTGTTTGTAGGGCCTGCTGATGGGGCACTGGTGCAAGGTGACCTTAGGAGTGCTACTCCAGCCCTGTCAGGCAGAACGGGGTGGTTGGATGTGCTATGTGTCAGCAAGGAAAGGGGTATCTCCTGCATGTTAATTGCCTTCTGCACTGTAGTATCAGTAGTCTCAGCGTTCATCCAAGTTTTCCCTTGGAACTTGAGCATAAAGCTGGCCAATTTCAAATGCACTGTGCTAAAATTAGGTGTCAGAGTTGCCAGTTAACCTTTGGCATCCACATCTGTAAACAAATCCAAAGAAAAAAAAGTAGTGATAATGTATCATCTGATTTTTTTTTTTTTTTTTTTTTTTTTTTTTTTTTTTTTTTTTTTTTAAGTGGTCCTCTGAGTTGCTTAATATGTGGAGAATACAGATGTTAGATACCTTTACTAACTTGTAACTAAATTCTCTCTCTCTTGCAGAATTTTGCTTTGGATGGTTTAGTTAATATAGTTGGAGGTTGCTGTGGGACTACACCAGCTCATATCAGGTACTTTATGAACTACAACTTTAGATGTGCTGAAGAGTAGATAAGTTTCAGTTTCCTTGGAGCAATATTCCACAGCATGTCTTAGAGTTCCCTTAAAAGATGGATTACTTGGATGAAAATAGCAGCAACTTGTGCAGCAGAGTAATCTGACTTTCACAGCCACGTGTATTTTGAGGAATGGGTAAAGGCATGGTCCTGGCAAGGTTATGCCTCTGCTGATTTATCTTCTAAAATTGTTCCAAAATCATTCCTCCCTCTTTACCATTGCATAGAATAGATTTCCTGTCTTTGCTCCTTTACTTTCTTTGTTGTCCCTCTTTGTCAGCCCCCTAGCTAGTTGGTAAAATGTCAGATTTTCTTTGATAAGTAAAAGGAAAGTTGGGAGAGGGGAGAAAGTGGTGACAATCTATAATGACCTTTGGGAGTACTCCAAAGCTGGTGTTAGTCTTGGCCAGTTGTGAGAAGTTTTTTGTATCTTTCTCCCTAAAAGTAGGACAGGAAAAAAGCCTCACCACTTTACCTGGGTTTAAAAGAGAAGGTGCTTATATGATTCATTTTTACCCTTATACAAACTGGGAGGAAGTAGTACATGAGTGTGTAGAGGACAGTGCGTGCTGTTCCTGACTGGAGTCAAAAGAAGGATAATAGCTCATGAGCCTCATGACTTGTTCTGAGATCTGAGAAATGCATTTGGACACAGAATGATATTTGTCTCTTGTTTCCCTGCAATTGACTATTGCCCAGCTCAGTAAATCATGAATACAGAGTCACTGTAGTTGAAGGCTGGTACTGATATCCATCAGACTACCTGCATATGAGCATCCGATAATAATCCACTAATTATAATAATAATCCAGTAATAAACTATGAGTTTATCATGTTCTGTATTTGATAAATCTTCATCTTTGTACACTCTCTGTAAATAGGTACATAGGATCTTCCAGGAATACCTGTCTGCACACCAAGTGAAACGTGACCGTTAGCCTTGTTTGTGACAGGGCTGAGTTGGAGTTGTGGGGTGTATGTCAGAATATTCTGTTAGTCTTTTTTGGAGTTGTATAATTTGAGAGTCTTTGCATTCCTCAGGAAAATTGCTGAAGCTGTGAAATCGTGTAAGCCTCGTGTTCCACCATCTTCCCTTTCTGAAGGATACATGCTGCTATCAGGTAAAGCAGAGCGTAACAGTGTGAGCTCTAACTCATGTAACCTTCCTCTATAAATATATTGGCTATTTTCTACTAATCAGAATGGCTGCACCTTTCTGGTTCTACCTGAACCCAGCAAGCTTATGTAGGTGTAAATCTTAATGCTTTGGCCTGTCTCAAGCTGAATTCAAAGGATTAATGGCACAATTCATTGCAATCTTGTACAATATAATGAGGTCACCATATTTTACTCAGTAAATCTCAGGTGCACTGTAATGGTGAGTTATCTTTATCCTTGCTCTGACAGAGGGATCAGGTAATTTAACTACAGCTGATGCAGAGCTAGGAAGAGATCCTTGTTCATCTGCTGAGGCCCTGTGTGGACTCAGGCTTGGATCCTCTGCGCTGGGGCCATGTTACGGCAAACCATCTAGCTCTATAATGTTTTAATAAAAAAAAAAAAAAAAAAAAAAAAGGAGTTTTTATTCTGTAGATTATTCAGCCAGGCCTTCTTTTAAGCCATTGAGCAATGTTTCCAAACAAAACAGACCCTTCATTTTGGTTTTGTGTCTTATATCTCAGTCAAAACAGTTTAATATAAGTGAAATAAATCATGATGTCTTGCAGGAGCCTTCTCTGTCCCACTGTAAGGCTTGTTTACCACTGCTCTGTCTGTTACCCATGAGTCCTTCTTGGCTGTTGCCTGGTTTCCCTGAACTTAGATTTGTGGTTCAGAGTTGTTCCTTTGTTTGGCAGCCACTTCTGTGTGCTGCTTCTCTGGTGGTGTCAGATGGGTTGGAGATGGAGGGGCCTGCATGGATGCCGAGAGCATCACAACTTCATGTCATTTTATATTGAGTGAATTAGTTTTTATTTACTGTGGGTCAGGTAAATTATTGACTGTCCCTTAGGATAGGATGCCCTTTGGCATATGTGTTGGAAGTGGTTCTGTATTTATAATTAACTTGTTTCATTGTGTTGCTTTTAGCTAGTTACTCATTAGATCTCTGCGTGTCCTCATATGCTGATAAACCTCTACTCCCAAAGAAAGATGTATGTTTCACAAATTCTGCCCTTTTTTACAGAGTCTTTTTTCTTTGCTTTTTGTATTCTTTTACAACTATGCCCAAAAATATCTTTTTAAGGTCTGGAGCCATTCAGGATTGGGCCATACACCAACTTCGTTAATATTGGAGAACGCTGCAATGTTGCAGGATCACGGAAGTTTGCTAAACTCATCATGGCAGGCAACTATGAAGTATATATTTTTTAAACAATGATCTTTATAGATAATGATCTGATTTTCCCTGCTGTGTTGCACTGCATTCGTAGTTGTTTCTTTTGCTGGCACAAAGCACTGCTCTGTGACAATTATAAGAGGAAGAAAACAAGAACACTTTCTCATAATCCTTTGTCTCTGTGCTTATCAGCTCCTATGAAATGTACAAAAAGGTATGGGTTTTTGTTTTTTTTGACAAATGTTGCAGGAAGCATGATTTTCCATTTTGATTTTAGTTGCACGGAGTGGTGGTATAGAAAGTGTCCTGCTCTGTGCTGTATTTATGGGGAATTTACAGGGGAGAGTGAAAGAAGGAAAGAGATTGTAATGCCACCTCCCTTGCACCTGCAGAGCATATCTGACGTGAGAGAGACTGTGCTACCCTGCAGCCTCACTGCCTGATTGCTCCCTGCTCTGCGCCAGGCTTGCGTCTGTGAGCATTTGATCATTGACTCTGGAATGCTGAGCTAGCACCATTGCAGAAAAAGGGATTTAGAAAGTGTTTGCCAGTTGAAATGGCTCTAGAACCAAAATGAAATAGCTATAGAGCTGATATTTTACTGGTGTGTATTTTTCCTGTAACTTCATGAGAGCAAAATGTTTCTTGCCAGCTGAGGTTCTTTCCCCGAAACATGCTCTGCTGTTGTAATTTTGATTGCATCAATTGGAACTTTAGCCTGGTTTTACAAGGGCTCTTAAGGACTATGAACAACCAGAAGCCGTTTTGTTTTGCTTCTTCCTTTCCTTAATCTGCAGCATGGTTAAAAAAGAGAAAGAACAGACACAGGTATTATTATGTGGGCTGGAAAGGAAGCTTCCTTCTTAGTATTTCCTTCTTAGCACTTGGTGGTTATTCTGCAGCTGGAAAAATGCCAAACAGCCTCCAAAAATAAAGTACTTCGTGTTTAAAAAAGAGCATGGCTTATGACACCGGACTCTTTATTAAATACCATCACTGAGACTATTTTCCTGTCAGTATGTGGAATCAGAAATCTTTGTTGCCATGCAAGTCTTAGATCTTTTAAATAAATATATGATCCACTTTTAAAATTAATGGCACTGTCAGCGTATGTAGGTCTCTGGTGCCATGTTTTTGTGAATAAAACTGTCATGTATTGTGCCATGCTGATGACTTCTCTGTTGCTCTGTATTAAGGACAATTTCCTAACTCTCTTACAGATTGCCTGTTACATTTTTAATAAAAGATACTTTTATTTTGATAATTTGTAGAGCTGCACACCTTTTCAGACAGTGAAATGTTATCTTGAAAATGACTAGGCCATGTTTTCTGATGACTTGTTTTATTTTTTTTTCTTCAGGAAGCTCTTAGTGTAGCCAAAGTGCAAGTTGAGATGGGAGCCCAGGTTCTTGATATCAATATGGATGATGGCATGTTGGATGGCCCTGCTGCTATGACCAGATTTTGTAACTTGATTTCTTCAGAACCTGATATTGCAAAGGTAGCAACTGAATTGCACCGAAATACAGTACAGAACGTATTGTTGAGCTGGAAGTTGCCTTTCAGAAAATTTTGTTACTGAATTGTTTGTTCACTAGATGCAGTTGCAAAAAAAAATATCAAAAAGCAGAGATATCAGACCACCCTGTTCTAATGTCTTTCTGGGAGCAGTGTTAGATAGCAGTGAGGCGGGGAAGATGGTCTGTTTTACTGTTCTCTTTTGAACTCAGCGTGTGTCATTTTTTTTTTTTCACTGGTTAAAGTGGAGTGAAGGTTCATGCTGCAACAGTTTTGCAACACAGCTTATGTGCAGGCAGTGCAATGCTGGGCTGTTTCACACAAAACCTTAACGATGCCAGGGATATCTGATCTAGAAGGTGCTCTTGCTAAGTAAGTACTTGATCTAGAAATGATCATCTCATTCAGAAACACAAGGCAACAGAGAGAGGAGAAGTGATGGCATATTCGTAGAAGCACCTGAGTTAAATTTACTCCAAGTTTGCATTTTAAGCAAGCGAATCAACAAGTACCACCTAGGAACTTCTTATTCATAAAAGCTGATAAATATTGTACTTGCTTTTATGTCCAAATTGGCAAACAACTTGAGGCGCATTTAGCTCGTAACCTATGTGTGTTGTCCTTGCTCCTCTCGGTTATTTGCAGGTGCCGTTATGCATTGACTCCTCGAATTTCTCAGTGATTGAAGCAGGTTTGAAGTGCTGCCAGGGGAAATGCATTGTGAACAGCATCAGTCTGAAGGAAGGTGAGAAAGACTTTCTGGAGAAAGCAAGGAAAATTAAGTTGTATGGAGCAGCTGTGGTTGTCATGGCTTTTGATGAAGTGGGTCAGGTGAGTGTCACTTTGTTAAAGGAGATATTTTTTCGCTGGCATAAAGGATTTAAAGGGACCTCTGCGCTTAGCAGTGTTTTTGATCCTGATTTATAAATATTTCTTATGTTGTTCACCAATTCTAGGAATCCAAGTTTTGCTCCAAATTTATTGCTTTTAACACAAGACTGGATTTTTTTTTTTCACTTATTGTGCTGTGCTGAGCTCTTCCTTCCTACACAAAAAAATTTTAATTTGGAAATTGTGTTTTATATTAGAAATCTTTGTGAGTTCATTTTGGGCCTTTAAAAAAAAAAAAAACTAAACTCTACATAGGATGATGTATTGTAGGTAAGCAATTTTTTTTTGTTTTGTTTTAAGGGGTTTAATCCCTTTTTTTTTTTTTTTTTTTTAATATATAATCCTTTGCTAATATTCTTACTGTTCAGATTTGGAACTCTCAATCCTGTAGTCATTGGAGCTGTAAATGATTTTTGGAGACTCTACTTTTCATGTTGTCTTAGTTTCATGGAAAAACTCTTTTTCCTCCCCAGGCGACAGAAACAGAATCCAAGATTGCAATCTGTACCAGAGCTTATCATCTCCTTGTGGAAAAACTCTGCTTCAACCCAAATGATATAATATTTGACCCTAATATTTTGACTATAGGTACTGGAATGGAAGAACATAACCTGTATGCCATGAATTTTATCAATGCTACTAAAACCATAAAAGTGAGTTATAAGCTTATTTTGACTTAGAGTATTTTACTGAGTTTACTTTAGAAAAAGAACCCCACTGCTACAATGTAGTAAGCATTTTCATTTAATTGCAGGGCTTTTCCTGTGAAGTGCAGCTATTTCCCTAAATTATTTTATTTCTAGTGAAAGACATTTAAATAGTTCTATAAATATATTTCAATCCATTAAGTCTACTGTAAAGATACTATGCTAATTAAGTAAGGTAACAATTACATTTGGTGTTCTAGCCAAAAGGACCTCTTTGAAGGTATGTGAAAGCTGCTCCTTTTAATTAATGTAGGTTCAATTGCTCTGGTTGGACTTTGTGCAGTAACCTGACTTTTTTTAGCCTAAATGTGTGTGTCAGGAGATACAGAAATGAAGGTTATTGTCTGAGAACTGCCAGGGAGGCTGTACTATGGTGTTTCAAGAGGCAAATAAACTGGGCACAGGGCTAAGGGATGGGAAGGGAAGTAGTAGGTCTGCTGGGGAACGTTGGAAGGCTGCTGGGCGTTTAAGTGCACCAGCGACTACAGATACTGTGGCAGAAAGAGGACGTTAGCAATGCTCCATAGCTCCGTGACAACTGTTTCATGGACTGTTTACTTTGCTTAGATTACCTTTTGTGTAACAACTTTTCTAAAAATTTGCATACAATTCCATTAGGAAACCCTGCCAGGAGCCAGGATAAGTGGAGGCCTTTCCAATCTGTCCTTCTCGTTTCGAGGAATGGATGCCATTCGAGAAGCAATGCATGGGGTATTCCTTTACCATGCAATTAAGGTATGGTGACCCGCATATATCTGAGCTTGGCAAATATGCAGGGCTATATCTGGGAGCCCAGGTGAGGGGTTTCTATATGACTTGTTTTTTTTTTATTCCCCAGTGTGGCATGGACATGGGAATTGTGAATGCTGGGAATCTGCCAGTGTATGATGATATCCACAAGGAACTGCTGCTGCTGTGTGAGAATCTAATTTGGAACAAAGATCCTGATGCAACAGAGAAACTTCTACATTATGCTCAGGTACCCTCCAAGTTTAATTTTTGAGTAGTGTTAACTTAGCAGCTGGAGTTCAGCACGTCCCTACTGATGACAGACAAAACATCCTGTAAGGTGGGTGTCAGTTTAACAGTGAGTGTTAGAAGTTACTGCTGATCCTGTGTGCCGTTCAGTCACTGAAGAAGAACAAAACATGGTCTCTGTAACAGCTTGTGCCTGTCTGGTTTCACAGGTGTCCTGAAAGGACCTGCACTGGCATTTCTCAAATGCTTTAGGATATCAAAGTGTTCTCATAAAAATAAGATAGAAAAGGCTAACATACAGCTAAGTTAAACCTTGTTACTGTAGCACAGTTGGCAGGTGCCCCAAAGGAGACCAAGACATTAAACTCTTTAGTGGTGAAGGTTTGTACTAGCTAAGTGATTGGCCTCAGTTCTTGGCTGGGCCAGAGTCCTCCAGTTCAGGTTGTCGCTCTTGTCAAAATGGGGATCACCTCATTAGTGTTTGTGAGATACTGTCATGATGGTGGTATTAGAAGATGCAGGTTACACTCATATTATCGACCAAAAGACTGGTGAAATGCTGTGCTGAACAGAGCTGATAGGTGAAATTTCTCTGGGTTGAGTGACTCCTAGAATTAGAGATGAGTGCGCCTGAAGGTTGCACGACCTTTTTGCAGCTCCTGACTGCACTGTTGGTGGGCGTGGATTCATTTGATCTGTAGTTTGCTCCGTGGTTTTCACAAACAATGGCAACGTGTTTAAAAATAACAGAGGAAGACTGTCTCTACCCCTTAGGCCTAGACTATTTTTTAACATGCTGCTAGTATCGAAGCAATTCACTTGTAACTGATCGTCGCTATATAAGAAGAGTATTACTGATGGATTTTTCGCATTGCATGAAGAGGTAGAGGAAATCAATGTATACACGCACACACACAAAAAAGTAAAGCATAGTGGAAAGATGAAGGCCTGGAAGGACAGATCTATGAAGCCATTCACATAGCCTGCACAGACCACTATTTAATGTTTTTTTACAGAAATTACTTGCATGCATTTGGAATTTTAAATAGCCTCTGTATGAATCTGAGAGCAACACGGATGCACGTATTCAAGAGCTTAAAATGAAACATTTCTGTTAAGGAAGTCTTAATTCAAAGTTACATAACTTTAGAGAGGATCAATTGGCATGAGAAATAAAAATGTGACTGGACTCTTCCTTTTAGGTCTGTAAGTGTGGGAAACTTGCTGATATTTCAAATATTAGAAGCTCTGTTCTTGCTTGTGGCAGTTGTTCTGTTGCACATATAAAACAGTCCTCAGTTATCACCCCCCCCCTCCCCCCACTGAAAACTTGATGCAAACCATTCCTAAGTTGTACTATAAGTTAGCACAAAATACAGTCAAAAGGAGGTAAACCTGTTGATTTGCTTATCCCAGTTCTGGAGAAATGATAGAGGCAGGATACATTATAATTATTTACAACTAAAGAAAAACCTATGTAATATAAAGCTTTGGAGTTTGGAACATTTTTCAAAATACTTCTCCTGATTTTTCTCTGATTTAGTGTATTTGAATAGCTATAAATTTTTCTTTGTAAAGGTTTTTTATTTTCCTGTTTTTTTTTTCCTTTTCTTTTTTAAATGGATGCAAGCATTTATTTACCAGTCAGTAAGTGCATTTGTTTTTTTTATTTCTGATTACTGCAGTTTATTCTTGCACATAGAACATAGAATGTGCAGTCCCATTTCAAGTATTGCACCTCTCATAGAGCTCCAGTGAAGTGTCCTCCCAGTTGCTTCAGGTAACAGTGCTTGCCAGTTGCTCGAATACTAGACCTTTGGGGAAAGCAAGGCAATTGCTCCTTTAGGAGTTCTATTGACATCTGAAGTTTGAGATGATAACAACATTTTCCATTACACGTAAAGCTGCAAACGTTCTCAAACTGAAATTTAGTCCCACTTAAAGCAATGGGAGTTGTGCTTCTGAAGTTGTTTCTTGTTTTGTTTAGCATGCAGTATAATCACCCTAGTTTTTCAAAATCTGCATGTAGTGTTTGCTGCCGTAGTCCCTGCATGCCTGCCCTGCAGCTTCATAGGTCGGTTAAAGGAGACTTAATTAGATTAGAATGATCTCCTTGCTAAAATGTGTGACCGGAGGTTCAGGAGCGCTTAGCAACTTTTGAAAGAATCACAGAAGAGTCACTCTCCAAGCAAGGACACTCGCAGCAGGTTATTCAGGGCTGTGCCCAGTTGTGTTTTGATTTTCTCCAAGGATGGAGACTTCACAACTTTTCTCTTTTCTTTCATTCTCTCTTTACAAGCTAGATGTGTGAGGGGGTTGGTAATGAGAAGCCGTGAAGGTAGCTAACATTTGTATCAACACAACTGAGAACTTCTGGTTTTTGTGGTGAGATTGTTTGGAGGAGGTTCTCATGACTCTTCCTATGGCTTTGTCTTTAAAGAGTTGCTAATGAGTGCTCAGAAATATAGGAGGGTACACAGGAAAAGAAAAACCTCAGGTTATGAAGAATAGGTGAGGGAGAAAAGGGAATAATTTGTCTGAAGTGTGGTAGTTGAAGTAATGGACAATGTGCTCCTTCATGAACTTTCATCATGGATGCTGAAGAGCTTTCATGTTGCAAAAGCTTGATGGCCTCTGTATTCATAGAGAAGGTGGGGGAGAAAGGGAGTGTGAGGAACCGGGACAATCCATATGCGTGAAAAATAGTGGTACTTCAGGCCCTTCTGATTGCAAAGATAGCTGTGAGAAGAAATGACATAAACTATCTTAGCAGAAATTGTGTTAGTGCCAAATTAATTTGAATTTTAAAATGAAGTATCACTGTATGGGCCAGGAATAAATTTTAATTATATTCTTATAAAACACTCAGGATTAGTCTTTTTTGAAAAATGAAATTTATTAGAGTTGTTTCCCCCCTACAACCTTGTTTTTTTTTTTTTTTTTTCCTCCATCTTCATTGAGATATGTACTTTTTGGCATGTAGACCCACTAACTGTCTGCCATACATCACACACATTTATAATGTGATTTGCATGTGTGATAAACTCCTTGCAATAATTTTAAAACTTTTCATGTACCATACCAAAATTATTCTGACTTCTCTGAAAGTTAAGTCCATACTTGTTCTTCTTGTATTGTCAAGTTCTCACAAAAGTCTTTCCTTTTCAGAATCATGCCCAAGGAGGGAAAAAAGTGGTACAGACTGATGAATGGCGAAAAAACTCTGTGGAGGAAAGGCTGGAATATGCTCTCATAAAGGTGAATCCATGTAGAAGATTGCCATGTTCAAGCAAATGGCTAAGGAGCACTCTGAGGCATAAAATTTCATCTCTTAGACTAGAAGGGCCACTTTTGGCTTAACAACTCTTCAACAGACATACTTGATTAATTAACAGACCTTTGAAATCAGTATAACGAATATAATTGTGGTGCTTTGGATTTAAAGCTCACAATGGGGTTTGTTTAAATTTGATATATTTTTTTTGCTAGTGCTAGTAGCACTGGTTTATTGACACCTACTGCTCTGAGTTTTCAGTTGTTCTCTGGCCCTGAGCAGTACAACTCTTTTGCACTGAGTTGCACAGCTGCTCAGGGAACAGACTTTATTGGAGTGTATGATTATCTTTTGACAAAGTTAAGAACAACCAAAAACACCATTATTTATGACTGTTGATTAGAATAGTTTTAAAGACTTTGGGCACACAGTATTTTTTTCCTAAGAAAACCTACTTGAAAATACGTTTGATATATTCTTAAAAGACCACGAGTATATATAAGTATCTTTTTGTACTTATGTTTTGATTTTTCGAGGGAGAGGGCAACTCTAAATAGAAGCTGTATTTCTAGCAACTTAAAAGCTTTTCATTTTTTTTTTTCCCAGGGCATTGAGAAATACGTCATTGAGGATACAGAAGAGGCAAGGTTAAATCATGAAAAATATCCTAGACCTCTAAATATAATTGAAGGGCCTTTGATGAATGGCATGAAAATTGTTGGTGATCTTTTTGGTGCTGGAAAGATGTTTTTGCCTCAGGTAAAGAAAAAATTACTTCTTAACACTTTAATGTTTGGCAAAAACTAGCATTATAAAATGTAACCAAAATATTTTGTTCTCTTTTCAAATAGAGTTCAGAAAATGGAGTTGTTGCTATTAAATTGCTTTGTTTTTCTTTATTCTTGAACTTGATTCTCTGTATATCTTTCCAGAGTTGTTGTTCTTTACTCCTGAGTGCTTTTGCTTCGTTTCAAAAGTAGTTTTAAATAGTCATCTTTGGTTGGATTTCTTTTTTCCTCTCTTGTCATTTTTTGTGTATTTGGCTAAAGGGCAGAGACTTGTAAAGTGCTAAACCCAGCTGCCAGTCTATAGCCTCTCTTTCTTGTTGAATGGTCCCGCAGGCTGCACAGTGAAAGCAAGTGCTGTTTGGCCAGTGGGCCCAGGAGGACCAGCAGCTGAATACCTCTGAGTGCTTTGCAAAGCTGGAATCTCAGTTTGCAAATGATGGGATGTTTTGTCGTTTGATTGAATGATGATAGTAAAAAGTTAGGAGATATTTGAGGGCATTCTCCTGATATTTTTCTCTTTTTTTCCTCCCTTTGCATTTATCCATGCAGGTGATAAAGTCTGCTCGAGTTATGAAGAAGGCAGTTGGGCACCTTGTTCCCTATATGGAAAAAGAGAGAGAGGAGAGGAGAGCTGGACAAAGCAGTGTGGAGGAAGAGGCAAGGCAGTTACTTGTGCTGTAACTCTTTGGTTTTGACAGAAAATGAAATTGTTTTCCTAGAGATATTTATCAATTAACTTGAAGTAGGTATGGAATGCATAAAATGCAAATTTTGGGAAAAATTGTTCAGTATGTGTCTAACCCATTCATAAAAACCTCCTGAAGGATGTCATAAGTTTTTGTAGGCATTTAATTCCAGTGTTAGTATTTCTGGTATTTTTGATCTAAGTCTTCACGGTGGGAAATTTTGCCAGTATCTGCAACTTCCTGTTCTATTGCTGAACTCTATAACTCCCTTTTAGATTTTCAAAACCTTTTACAATGCTTTTTCTTTATTAATCTTTACCCCCTCAGATGAGTTGGGTTTCAGTTATTAGAAACAACACATTAGTCAATGGTGTCAACAATATGCCAAAAAGTCTCGTATGCACCCAATCTCCCCCACAACTACCCCACTGGAATTTGTGTGATGTGCAGTTGATATGCAGTTTCTTTTTTTTTTTTTTTTTTTTTTTTTTAAATGCTCCACTCAGCACTGATAGAAAATATGTGAACTCATTAAAGTTGCAGGAGAACAATGGTTATAATGGTTAGAAGCATCTAAACTTCAGTGAAAGTTTGGAGGAATTGAGTGGGCATATTTTCTTTCAGACTTACGTTGACTAAAATCTTCATCTTTTTCTTCATCATCTTTTCTTCCCCAGAAATACTTGATGAAGGTAATTAAAAAATAAACACATCTTCTCAAGAGTAAATGGGCTTTAATTTTTGTGGGAAGATGCTTAGGTTAGGTGGTAGGGGGAAGCAAGTGCTGTAATGATATCAATGCACTTCAATATACTTCCTGAGAAAGCTGTGAGCTTTCATATGTCAGCGTCTTATGTCTTGAAGTGACCTCAGGAGATCATCCAGTTCTGTGTCTGAATCTGTAATCCTTCCTAACGGGATGTGAGGCCTCAACTGGGCACCAGTGACTGCTAATGAATCTTGCAGTTAGGTTTTTTTTTTAATTAGCTATTTTTCATTTCCTTTTTTTTCTTTTCTGGGGTCTTTTTTTTTTTCCTTGCAATAATCGGCTGTTCTGTAAAGGAATTCCATCTTACTGTATTTAGGGATGCTTATTTGTCAGGTTAACCTCAAATCCTTGTCTTGTCCTTCAACATTCCCACCCCATCTTTGTTTTCATCCTTCTGTTTTGTAGATCACTTTAAATTACTAGTGGAAATATCAAATGGCTTTCAAATTCTTTTCTAGAACCCTTTATAGTTCCTTTATAGCATGTCTTTGACAGTTGATAATTGTTCTTTGAAGATAATTCTATCAGTAATTTCAAGTTTATGCTCCTTGTCAGTTTGATTAATGGAATATGTGACGTGATAACCCTGTGATGATCCTTCTCATATGAGAAGAAGCATGCATATTCTCTCTTCCCAATCTCTTTTTTGCATATAAAGACAGTGTCTTCCCTCCACAGTCTCAGTGGTTCTGCTCTCCCTCAGTCACGAGTCTCCTCTCTGAGTATCTGCCTCTTACTTATTCTTTCCTTTTCTTCTGCTATTCTTTTGGATTTTAATTTGAATCCACTTATGGTTTAGATTCTTAGGAACGCCTGTGTTGGGCATCATCTGCTTTGTTGTGGTGCTGTTTGAAATTGGTAAAAACTCTTCTTCTGTTGCTTTCAGTTGAACCCTCTAAACTTGTTTTTTTTCCTAAGAAGAAGTTAAATAGGATTTGAGAATCTCTGAAAAAAATAGTAAGCAATCTGCAGAGGTTGTAGGTGTTCTGTATTGCTGATGAAGGCAGGAGGGGAGAAGAATAAGGCCTTTATCCTGCTTCCTCTGTCTTCTGAGTGAGGATTGCAGGGCCTTCCTCCATCGATGTTTTTTCCTCTGCGTAGACCTGTTCTCTTTCTAGAAAGAGGGCAGGTGTGTCTCTTTCTGACGTTAGCTGCTGGCTCGGATTGTGGCAACTTTTGCATCTAACGCTACTTGCTGTATTGAAGCCTCTGGTACAGCTGTGGGGGTGCCCAGCAGTGCAAATGGCACTTGTTGTGTTTGAGGATAAGTGGCTGTGGCTGTGCAGCCCTGTGCAGGCTGTTAAAAGGGGCTGCATGGATCTGTGCCAGAGCTTAAGGACCTCCTTGCTTGGGGCTGCTGAAATGGGCGTGCTGTAAACAGTTAAAACAGAGTAAACCGAGTTAACCAGCCTGTGCTCTGGCCCATACTGTGTGATGCCCAACATGGATTTTCCTTCTTATTATCAGATCCAGTCAATTTCTATTCTTCGATATCAATCACTAGTTAAAGCATCAGTAGCTTTTGAATATGATACATATGTATAGTCTTTTTTATTCTTCCCACAATACTTTATTACTTTTTAAAATTTTCTCTTGCAGTACAGCACTGCATTTTCAACTGGAAGAAATTTCATTGACATCCAGAGTTGCTATCCTCATAAACATCGATTTTGTGTTCTTGGTTACCTGATCTTCTGAAAAGATGAGTCCTGGGGACATGCTAGAAAAATCATTTAAACAGCAGAATAGGTGGAGATTGCAAAGTGTCAAACAACACTGTTAACATCATGGGAAACGTCACTGTCCCTCTTGGTAATACAGAAAGAAGGCAATACAGATGCATGAGAGTTACTTGATAAAGTGCAGAATGAATCACTTGCTTTAAGGAAAGACTGAATCTGTAAGCAAGGTCATCTGCAAAAGAGGCAAGTTAGTGGACAGAAAATTGATTCACATTTGCACATACAATGTGCTCAAGTTTTCCCTTTCTATAAATGCTGTGTGATTCAAGTAGCCTGTTGTTCCCCTTTGAGCCTGCACAAATTCAGACATGTCACTGGGATAGCCTGGAGCTGCTTCAAATAACTGCACTGATTATGCTACTAATAACATATCATGAAGGCCCATATCCTAGTGGAGAACTACTGTAGTCACTGCTGTCCTGCTGGTTACAGCCCCTGTGTGCAGGGTTGGAGGGTCTGACTGGGAACTGTCTAAGTTGGGAGCAGCCTGTGACAGCAGTTTCCCTTCCACAGGAGGTTCTTTTTCCAGCCTTTTTACTCAGGCTGGGTAGTCTGAAGCTACCTGATGGGTACACTGATGTTTTCTAAAGGTTTCCTTACTAATGGTGTTGCATTAAAAAAGAAAAAAAAAGGCCTCTATTGCTTTTCTTAATTCCTCTTGTTCTTTTCAGCTTTGCATTGGAAGATTGCCATGGGTGCTCAAATGACTGTGTGATTATGAACATTCATATACCCTCTTGTTCTAAATATTTAATCCATTTAAACTATTTATCAGAGAGATTCGAAGCAGGAATACATTACAAGTTGGAGCATTGCACTGCACAAAAGCCATCCCAATTTTGAAACTTTTTATCCATAAATTTTGTTAAAGCCAGATATTTGAATAATATGCAAGAGCATTTCTATTTATTTTTAATCATTAGTGAGTGCAGGTTCCTATGACCAGGGTGTTTTATAATAATTTTTAATGCTGTTTACATCCTATATGCTGTGTTTTACAATCAATCACCTGTGTTACGATGCCTGGCTCAGTTGTGCATTAGGCTTACTGAAATGTTTTGAGGCTACTGAGCAACTTAGTTCCCATGTCGTTTGTTCACCTTTCAGGATCCTTACCATGGCACAATAGTGCTGGCCACTGTCAAAGGTGACGTACATGACATTGGCAAGAACATCGTGGGAGTCGTTCTGGGCTGTAACAACTTCAGGTAAAGAGGATATGTCACTGGTTACTGACAGAATGTGCCAAGCCAGCTAATGTATAGGGCTTCCTAGGTGAGGCCAGTTGCAGCCGTGGTGCTGACAGCAGGTTAGAGTTGGATGTGTCTTGGTTACCATCCTCTTCCATGCTCATAGTTGTGATTGGGAACATAAGTCATACCAGCTATTACTACTAAGGAGGCAACAAGGAATATAGCTTTCTTTAATAGCTTTTTCCAATTAAGCTGGTATCTTGAATGAATAAAGTTTAACATTAACTGAAATATAACCAAAAAACTGATGAGATAGTCAATTTTTGTACTTAAGAAACCAGGATAATTGAAGCAGGCAAGACTGCCTGCACCTCATGTTGTGTGGTGGAAGAAAGGAAGTGTAAGATTCTAGTGAACCTTCTGTCATGGTTTTCAGGATGTTTGCTAAATAAAGCTTTAAAAACTTATTGGAGATTTTTTTTTTTTTTTTTTTTAACAAAGGATGAGATTCTGATTATCGAATTAAAAAAAAAAAAAAAAAAGTCAGCCCTTTCCAGGTCTGTATGCATGGTACAGCATTGACAGCAATGGAGTGGCTACATTTCCATCAAAAGCCCTTCATTGGGGTCTGTCAAATGTTGCTTGGAGCTGAATCTGCTGTGGAGTTGCATCTTGTCTCATCAACCATCATTTTGTTTTGTCTGTGTTGGTTTTGATTGTGTGACCATAACTTATTTTAATGAAGAGCAAAAGTAATCTCTTCATTAAAAGTGAAGTGTTGAAGCTGATAAGAGTGATGTTCATGTGTTATATACTTCCTTTCAGAGTTGTTTTAACTTCTACTGATTATTTTGAGCTTCTTTTGAGCTTTATTTAGAAGTAACCACTTAAAAAAACACCATGGTTTCAGTTCACTGTCACCATGAGTAGGAGTGAGGCTGAGTGAAGCTGTCAGGCTGGGTTAACTGTCTTGAAAACACAGAGAAACAGAAGTCCTGGTAGTGATTAGCAAGGAAAGTGCAGTGTCTCATTTAACAAATGTGGGCTTCTAAGACTTTATATAATATAATTAATGGAAATCAGTTTATATTCCTGACATTAGATACAGTGTGGATATCATAGCATAACCTGTCAGTGCTGCTGAATTGACTTTACAAGTAAAGTCAACATGAAAAAACAATTAAGTTTGTTTGTTTGTTTTTTTTTTTTTTTTCCTCTGGTACGATATTTATTTCCTCTGGTACTATATTATTTACATTTTCTAAAATTCTAGTGTGCTGAAATTTTTTCTAGACCCAGAAGTTATTTCCTCAAATGAAGATTTATTTTGTTTTTCTTAGCTTCAGTATTAGGTCACTCATTTACATTAAGAGCAGTGTTTGCCCTTTAGCAAAAATATTTAACTACCTTTTTAAAAATATTGTTTCATTTCACTTCTTTTCACAGAGTTATTGATTTAGGAGTCATGACTCCATGTGATAAGATATTGAAAGCTGCTGTTGAAAACAAAGCAGGTAGAGAGAGATTTCATTAGTTTTGCTGAATTGCTTTATTTATTCATTTGCTTTGCTACTTCTGCATTCCTGTGCTTTTGATGAATTGGTCAGAGTACCTTCAAATGTTGCAGAGCGATGAAGATCATTAAGGGACTGGAGCATCTATCTTATGAGGAAAGACTAATCGAATTGGGCCTGTTTAGATCGTGTCAACATGTACAAGTGCCTGAGCAGAGAATGTAGAGGGGATGGGGCCTAACTCATCTCTGTTGTGGCCTTTGACTGGACAAGGGATAATGGGTACAAGTTGAAACACAAGAAGTTCCATCTTCATGTGAGGAAGAACTTCTTTCCTGTGAGGGTGACAGAGCCCTGGAACAGGCTGCCCAGAGAGGCTGTGGAATCTCCTTCTCTGGAGATCTTCAAAATTCTCCTGGATGCCACCCTGTGCCGTGTGTTCCAGGTGTCCCTGCTGGAGCAGAGGGCTTGGACTAGGTGATCTCTAGAGGTCCTTTCCAACCGTAACCATCCTGTGATTCTGTGAAATAAATCTGAACTTGTACATTATCAACAGTAACTGGCACTTCTGTTAAACTTATCCAAGGAACTGAAAACATTCATTACAAGGATAAGTCCGAGAGAGGTGTTTTTGTTATTTGTTCCCAAATGAATGAATGGCAGCTGGAAAACTCAAATAGGTTTGTATTGAGTCTTAAATCCATAAAATATCATTCAGTCTTTTGGACCAGTGAGTGTGAAAACAAGGATGAATTCTTCTAAGATATAATGTACTTTCTTTCTGACCCAAGCTACAATTGTTTTCAAACTATCTATTGAAGCTTGGAGGAGGTTAATTGTGTGGAGTGTGGGTGATGAAGTTTGAAAGTGTGTGCTGACCATTTCCAAGAGCAGAGCCTTTTAACTATTTTGTCTTATTTTGTATCTTGATGAAATTTCTAATCCACTGGCTAGCAGCGAACCTCAGTGAGATGTGATACTTGATAATCAGAAGTACTCTGTATTTCTGACTGAAACTAGAGCAGTAGGTGCCCAGCAGCTGTGAAGACTGTTTGGGAGTTTGGAACCACCTTCATTCTTGGAAAGCTTTGACTTTTTAACTAGATCAGACCTAGCCCTCTGGTTAACAATTACTATACTTGTATCTCACTGTGAATGCAGCTAGAAATGAAACATTTTCTGCAATACTTCTGTCTTTCTAGAGTGGGTTTGCTAAATCTTTTCTCTGTGTGTTTATAAATTTGAAATAGATATAATTGGGCTGTCTGGTCTCATCACCCCTTCTTTGGATGAAATGATCTTTGTCGCCAAGGAAATGGAGAGATTAGCAATAAGGATTCCCTTGTTGATTGGAGGAGCAACTACTTCTAAGTAAGATGTCTGGGTTGGGAAGGTGAAAAATGTTTATGAAAGTAAAGGTAGCTGGGGAGGAAGGAACTTTGTAACCATTTTCTCGCAAAACAGTTATTGTTATGCATTTACTTAAGCCTGATGAAGTTATTCTTTATATTAGAGGTGCTGGGTCATACAGGGAAAATTGTAATTGGGACACAGGTAGTAACGGACACCTCAAACACTTCCTTTGTGCAAGTGGTGTTTTTGCTGGCCTTTGCAGACATTCACCTGTGAGTAGAGGCCCAGGAGTCCAGCAGTCTAGTTTGGAATCAGCAATCAATAGGCATGTTCTTTAGCCTGGGAATGGTACTGTTCACCCTGGGCAGCTAACTGCCTTGGGGAAAGCTGGTGTGATTTCCTGGGTCACTGTCCCGCCCTTGACCTTGCTGAACCCCTGTCCTGCTCAAGGAGGCTGGCGGGCATGTGTTCTCCTTGCATCACTTGAACTAGTTACATTTTTACACTTGACAGACTGAACTCTCCTATTGAGATCCAACTCTCTTAAATCCATTCAAATGAAATAATACAACTGCTATGAATGTACTGAAGACCAGTGTTGACAGCTGACTGACACCTAGTATTAATCTTACCACAAATGTGTTTTGGGCATGTGTAAAGACCTTGATCACACTTTGCTAACTGGTTTACGTCCAATGTCTTTGAGTAGGTGACTCCTTGGGAGATATCAGAGATTATTTCTACAAGCTGTTAGTGGTGTTTGTTTCTTTACCAGAGCTCTGCATGTTCTGATTGGAACCAGTATATCCGTGAATTCTGTAGGTTTAGCCTTAGCAAGACTAATATTAAAGTTTTCTGAAATTCAAAGTAAGCTGTTGCTGACTCTTAGTCAACTGATAAGACTAAGTGAGGGAGGGTAAGTTGGCATCTTGCTTAAAGCTTATAAAGTGTTTTGATGCACTTCGAAGTGTTTATGCACTCATTGATTGTAATTTGTGTCTTAATCATCCTTGTGTAGCAGATGAATTCTTTTCTTTTGCGATTCCGATCTATCCATTTAAGTCAGGATTTATCTGACTGTAGAGGGAAAGATTTGGGAGTTTTGTCTGTTTTTTATTTCAGTTATGAAAATACTCACTCTCTTATCTTTCATTTAAGAACACACACAGCTGTTAAAATTGCCCCACGATATAGTGCACCTGTAATTCATGTCCTGGATGCATCCAAGAGTGTTGTGGTTGTAAGTTCTAAATTATAATTTCTCATCCATGCAAAAATATACGGTGGGGTTTTTGTTTTGCTTTGCTTTGTTTTGCTTTGCTTTGTTTTTCTGCTCTGTTGTGCCCCTCATCCTTTCCTCTAAGGCTTAATATTACAGCAAAAAATGGAAGACATACTACAGAGACCGTGGTTTCCAAACTTCTATTGCTTGAGTTTTTTCTGTTTTGATTTTTTTTTTTCTGTTGCTTGGTAATTTCATCAGACTTATTTTAACTGTTGTCATTGAGAACCTTAAATACCCATTTCTGTAGTGACAGTGACATGATCCGTTTTGAGGCCTTTATTGTAGATTTCAGACGTTTCCTAGTGAGCAGTGATCTAGTTTGACACTTCCTGCTGCTTATTCTCTCATCTTTTTATTTCTTAAGTTAGTAATATGCCAATAAAAAAAAAACTGTTAATGCTGTGAAATGGCTGGGCAGTCTTAGCTTGCAAATGCCTACTGGAAAAAACTCAGCCAAGCTGTGATGTGGTTTCTAAGACTATTCAAGCTCTGAAGTCCTGAGATATCTTCCTCTCAGCTCTTTCCAAAACCAGATTGGGCTCTTTCTACTTAAGGGCATTATTTACAATAATAATTGTGTTCTTAAATGTGCTTTAAGTCTAGTTTGGAGATTAGTGTTGAGGCTGAGTTTAGCATTGTCAAGTTCAACTAGGTAAGTTTCATGAGAACTAAACTTGGAAAGACTGATGGTTTAATCTGAAGTTCATGCTCTGTCTTTGCTATTCCATGTTATGGTATCTGTGTGAAACTTTCTCTTTGCTTTTTTCAGTGCTCCCAGCTTCTAGATGAAAATTTAAAGGATGACTTCTTTGAAGAAGTATTAGAGGAATATGAAGAGATTAGGCAGGAACACTATGAGTCTCTTAAGGTACAAATTTGGTTAATTTGCCTCTTTTCTTGTCTGAAGTGGTTGCTACAGCATTATTAACTCTGAATTTCAGTTTCTGTTAATGACTTTCAGGTCTGTTTGTGCTGATGGAAAATGAACAGTAGAACTGAAGGAAAACTTGTGAATATGAAATCAAAGCTTTCTAACATATAAGGAAAATTCTGCATGAGCATCATAATGATCTTGAGAAAGTCTAGATTTTTTTCAGTGGGCAATCAGTGACATTCAGGACATGTTCATGAGGCTAGCAGTCGTGACAACCTACAGGAAACCGTTGCTGTCCTAGAACAGTAGCTGGAAGCAATGATGTGCGTGGGTAACTAAAATGGCGCAGTAGTATGTGGTAGCTGAGCCATGCTCTATGGGATATTTTCCACCACCACGTTCTCATGATGTGTTCATGTTGCCTGGGTTAGTGTCTAAGCAATCTTGAAATAACTGAGGTTTCAATTTCAGGAGAATTAAGCAATGAAACACAGAGGTAGACTATTGGGCAAACCACCAGTAAGAACCACATAACACATTACTCTTTTCAGGCCTCTTCTGTAATGAAACCCAGAAAGCAGCTGAAAGTCATCTAGCTCTTACATGGACCATCAATAAAGATAGAGCAGGAAACCTCTTGTTGTCTTTTATACTTTTGAGCTCAAAACTGTCTTTGGACAGTACCCAAAGCATTAGTGTAACTTTGGGTGCAATTCACAGGAGCTAGGAATCTTATAGGAAAGCTCCATTAAATGTGTACAGGGAAGGATAATGGTATGGTATAGATAGTTTGCTGTGATGTCACTTTACCTGTGTGAACTTGGAGTTCAGGGAACTCCCAAAGAGTGCTTGGAGTAAAATTGCACAACCACCTCAGTGGTTCCAGTTTATGCAAAAGGTAAGAGGCATTGTAATTCCATCCTTTTTGTCCATACAGGAAAGAAGATACTTGTCTCTAGAGCAAGCTAGGAGGAAAGGTTTCCACAATGACTGGCTATCAGCCCATAAACCAGGTCAGCTTATACACTTTTGTCTTTAATTGAATTAAAGTTATCAGAAAATGTATGACAACTTGAAAATGTTGTCTGTTTGTCCTTTCTGTGGTTTTTATTTTTATTTTTATCAATATATTCAAAAATTCAGTAAATATTTAACCAAAAAAATGAGGTGGAACCCCAGACAGCAGGTTGCCTATAACACTGTAATCAAATACAAGTTTAATGCCTGCTTTCTGAAAGAATCTTGGGCTAGATTGTTGTATTTTGAACCTTGTTAGTTCACATTGTTGTGACACAACATTTGTATGAAATTCCACCTTAAAGTTGGGTGGAGGAAGAATTAAAGCCTCTTTCTACTCCTCCCCAAGTAGTTTTTTTGCCAGTTTGTTTTGATTTGATTTGTTTAAAGCACTAGAAATTGAAAGTGCAGACAGCACAAGAATATATCTTACAGTGGCATCTACAATTCTCCACTTTCTGTGATTTCATTTAGAAGGCTCAGAAGAATGTTAATTTTCAACAACTCATTTTAGTCAAGTTCCTGTTGTAAAGCAGCAAACAGCGCGTACGAGAAACATGCCAAGTTTGTGGCTGCATCAGAATGTAGCTCCATCCCTTTCCTGCTTGTGTATATATATCCTATGAAGTGTGTGGCAGTGGCAAAAGCTCTTAGAAAATTCATATTACTTGTTAAAATTATCCTACAATACCATAGCACATAGCTTTCTATATACAGACATACTAGATTTATAATTGAGTAATATGTGCACATAAATCTGTTGGATATGGGTAAGTTGTGTTGTTGTCTTAAGTATTTTGGCCAATGAAATAAGGTCAGAAGTCTAACAGCTAATTTATCTATATGGATGAGTGAAAGACCTTAATTTTTATATTTTGATTATTTTAATACTTAGCGGTCACTCTGTTGCATTATAATTGCATGGTATGGCATAATTGTATGGTATCACATGGGAAGAACATGGTGATGAGCTTTTAAGGCACTATTTTGGAAGAGGTCCTTAGTGTGGTGGAAGTTGGTGAGCATTGTTTATACTGCATATAGAAGAATAATATATAATTATTTCCTTCATGTCAGATTGTACTTCTGATTCCTACAGTTAAACCAAAATTCATTGGCACAAAAGTCTTTGAAGATTATGATCTGAAGAGATTGATAGAGTACATTGACTGGAAGCCTTTCTTTGATGTCTGGCAGCTTAGGGGAAAGTATCCCAACCGGGGTTTTCCAAAAATCTTTAATGATAAAACTGTAGGTAAGTGTGGAAATTCTATTTACCTTATGTAAATCATCCTGATTGCATTAAAATTCTGTATGTTTTGAAATACCTAGGAACAGTAAAAAAAATAGATGGGGAGTTAGGTTTTGCAAACAACTTTATCTTCTGTGTAAAGCAAACTGGCTGAAGGAGCTGTTGGAATGCAAGACTGAAAAACGAGGAAAAATGTTTAATTATCATCTTTTGACCTTGCCTGGATGCCAGAACAAAGGGATCTGTTTTAGTGACACAGAAAATGGCAACAGCAGACCAAGTAGGTCTGTGTCCCTGTTGTGAGCGAAGGGGACAAGAGGGCTCTGTCTCCTTTGAAACCACTCAGTGTGCCCTGGAATACATGATCACACTGGAAGCATAACGGCGAAGTTAACATTTGGATTTGTTGTGCTATAACACAGGCATTTTTCCTTATCATTCATCTTGTTTTGCATCTTCTGCCTCTACCAGAATGGTTCTGCTGAAACATTTATTTCAAAATATCTATTGTCATAGCCATATAGATACAGTCATGGTTATGTCTTCTCTGTTTGCTGTAGCCACTGGATTGTTGCAGTGATCTGAGTTATGTGGAAAATGAATCCATCTTAAGCTCTTTTAAATGGCTGTGAAAACATGCCTTTTCTGAAGTGTTGCTTTTTGTTGTTTTTGTTTTTCTGGTAGGTGAGGAAGCAAGGAGAGTTTATAATGATGCTCAAAATCTGCTGAAAACATTGATTAATCAAAAAAAATTACAAGCCAGGGGTGTGGTTGGATTCTGGCCGGCTCAGAGTGTTCAAGATGATATCCATTTGTATGCTGTAGAAGATGCAGTGGGATCTGTGGAACCAATAGCAAAATTTTATGGCCTGAGGCAACAGGTATAATGAAAGAATATTTGTTAAAGCTTAAAAAAAAAAAAGGACAAAAAATGGAACAAAAGGGTCCTATTAAAATCTATGCAGTAAATGCTTGCTGTTATTTGACTTCATCATCTTTTCCCATTTCTTTCTCTTTTAGTAGTAACAGGACCTTGTTAGCGATGACCCAAGCCTAATAGAAAGCTTAATAGACTTGACATCCTCAAATATGACCTGTTTTTTGTCTCCATTTTAATACCTGAGATGTCCTAAAGTACTCTGCTCTGTAAATTCATCACACAGATCCTGTGTGCTAAATTAGAACCTAACAAACCTAAATTCTCTAATAATATCCTTGGATTCTGCCTTACATGAGAAATTCTCCTGGAATGTGTTTAAAGCTTAATAAACACTTACAATGCATGGAAAAATCAAACTCGGTGAAGGTCAGAGTTCCTGTTAGTCTTAATTTTAGTAAACTGCAGTTGGTAACTGCAGCTGAGAGGATCACCATTGTAAGTATTGATATTTCAATCATACTTGCTTAGGTTCGCATGTACTTTGATAGGCTGAGCAATGATTGCAAGATGTTATTCCTCTCCTTTTCCCTCAAATTCTCCTTCTTCATAGTTTATATTTTCCAAGTCATCAAACCTAGTGGAAACAAATTTAAAATACTTCAGTTTTTGCAGTAGAGTGTTGTGTGAGCACAACCCTGTGTTGGTATTGCAAAACTGTAGTAAGATATACATGGCTTCAGGATTATCTGTTTCAGTTCCTTGCATGGGTATAGCTCTAGTGTCCCTTGACAACCCGTGGCAGATGTTTATATAAACTGTTCTTACAAACATCCAGGGAGAGCTATCTTAAAACTCCTCCTGGTAGCTTGTTCCAGGGTTTTACAACCTAGTTAGAAGTTTTAATATCTGATCTAAATCATTTTTACTACAGTTTCTTCTCTTGGCCTTTTCCCAGGCTTTTTCATGCACAATATCTGTTTTGACATTTCTTTTTTAGTGTTTTTTACATACTGGAATAGTCATTTTCTTTTTTCCATAATGTTTTCATGTCATGTGTTCTCCATTACTTCATGTTTTCTCAAAGGTTAAGGTCATAAAACTCTTGATGCTTTTGTGGATGCCATTCTGGACTCAGACCTGCATCTTTCTGTCCTGTGCACACAGTAATTCAGCTGAGGCTTCACCAGAGCAAAGCAGAAGAAAATAATTGTCTCTTTCTTCTGTCATCTCTTTCTACTTACATAAGACACTTAGTACAGAGAGTTCGCTCCATGACAGTGGCACTAGTAATGAACTGATGTAAATCTCATATTTGTAGATGCATTTAAGGTTCTGTAACTGTTAAATGTATGAGCATTAAATAGAAACCTCAAAATTAATTTGAGATCATGTTGGTGGAAAAGGTTTTATTTTTCTTCGCTTTTATGGTATATGCTACAGTATTTTTGGTTACAGAATAAGGCAAACAGTTGATTGTTTTCCTCTACTTTGTCCTTTTCTTGTTGTTATTTCTAATAGCAGTTGGGAACTGAGTAGAAAGTGTTCCTAATGCAAAATGTTGTTGTAGAGTAAGAAAATTTAGTGGATAGTCTTTTGAGTCAAGTGATACCCATGAAGTAACTTTTAACTCCTTTTACATTGAGTAGTTTTCAAAATCTATGCTACTCTTTAAATCAATCCTGTTTCTATAGTAAATATGCTGATTTGATGCTTAACTATCAAACATTGTTTTAGATGCTTTCGCCAGCATTCAGTCAGTTCTCTCTTTCCCCTCCTTGAACATTACTTGGGTCTCAACTTCTCAGTGGTGGTGGGTGCATTTTATGTTAGTGCGTCACTAGTGTAAATGTAGTGTGGGGCATGGTTTTGTCTGGAGTACTGAGTGTGTGGCTTGTAGCTCATGAAACTGTGAGTGTTCATAAACTACCAGAGGTGTTCTAAAGTTGTTGTTGCTACAGAGTTGTTGAATTCTGCAGTTTACCTGATTGGGATGTGAGTTATCAACCCTCACTCATGGTAACAAATGTGGAATTGCTGAATGCTAGAAGTGGAAAATTCCTTTTTCCCTAGTGACTGGCAAAAGTGTGTTCCCCATTTTGTAGTGTTGTGTGTTTGCAGTAAGCTGTTGAAGTTTACTTGCTGTAAACACAGGCAAAACGTGTCTCTGTGTATGCTCAGCACAGCATCTCTTTCCTTTGACATTTTGTTCTTTAGGGATCCAGTTGGCCTCAGAGGAGGAGAGGTGCTTTCGTCTTGTTGAAGCACAGGCAAGATACCATGTCACAGAGGCTAGGGTAGATATTTGTCAGAAACGGGTCATGCTTCTTTCTTAAAACTCTGTTCTTTAGGTCAATAGTAATTAATTACTGTTTTTAAAGTTTCTTATTTATTGCATTGTTTTTATTTTAGGCTGAAAAAGACTCTGCCTGCACAGATCCCTATTATTGTCTCTCTGACTTCATAGCGCCACTAGATTCTGGCGTTCGGGATTACCTAGGCCTGTTTGCTGTGGCCTGCTTTGGAGTGGATGAAGTGTGCCGTGAATACAGGAAGCAGGACGATGAGTACAGCATCATCATGGTAAAGGCTCTCGGAGACCGCTTAGCAGAGGTATGGGGCCTTGTTGTGTGTCTCCTGGCTGTTTTTGGCAAATGCCCGTTTCAAGTTCTGGACTGTTGCCTGCACGCTGTGCTTTTTGTTAAAGCTGAAAGTGAACTGCTTCCACTGGGATCATCTCGAGAGGAGAGTTCCCTCCCGAGCCTCAGGGAGGTCTACTATCCTTATCTTTCAGTTGCAGAAATGCCTTCTGGTTCTTTCTGCAGGTTTTGATAGAATTTAATAGATTTTAAAACAAGATGACTTAAAAAGATCTTTAAAGATTGTTTTATTTAAATGAGAATGTTTATCCCAGGAGTGACCCATTGGTTATATTCTTCAATTGCAGACGGACCACCTTCTTGCTTTAATGGTAGTTATACAGATATACATGGACTAAAAGTTTTTAACTTAACATGTCTCTTAGGCATACGCAAAGCTCAGCTGAGGTGATTTCTGAGTCCCTCTCCAAGCACTTCTGCACCCTTCTCCCAGCCCAGCTGACAGTCCCACGCTTACCCCTAAGTAATCATGTTAAAAATTAAGAGCGACTTAAGTGCCAAGTGAGCAGGGGTTAGCTTCAGTTGTGTATCTTCAGCTACAACAGAGTTACAGAATTTGTTATTTGATGCTATCTGAACACATTTACTGAAGTGGGAATTTGGCCTGAATTCTGGCATAAGCTGGCATTCTGGCAGCCATTGGAGCAGCTGTAGGAAAAGCCATATAGCCCACTTGAACCTAGAAGAAAACTCCTCTGCTAAAATGAAAAGTGCTTATTTACACTTGGTACTAGCATGGATGCAAGAATGATTTGGCCTTCCATAGCTAGAAGTAGAGTTGTTGAAAATAGCAACTGATTTCCTCAGTGCTATAATGATATAGTGTCACCACATGCTAATGTACTTGATCTTTTCCTGGTGCTGCCCACATCTTTACATCTTCAAGCAGATATGATTTTAAACAGGAAAACCAAAAGACTAAGTCTACTAAAAAGAGAAAAATCTAAAGCACCTAGATAGGTCAAGTAAGTCATATGTGAATTTAGATTTAATCCAGTATCTCGTCTATAGTATGATTCCCCTTAAAAAGTGAGAGAGGTATGGGAAGAAGGTCTCGGTCTTTCTCCATACGAATCAAATGGCTGTTGCATCAGTCTTCCCAGACTAACAAACTCTGCCCTCTGTGCCCAGGCGTTTGCCGAGGAGCTGCACGAGAGGGTTCGCAGGGAGCTCTGGGCCTGCTGCAGCAGCGAGCGGCTCGGCCTCGCCGAGCTGCGCAGAGTGAAGTACGAGGGGATTCGCCCTGCTCCTGGCTATCCCAGCCAGCCAGACCACACGGAAAAACTCACCATGTGGAAGCTTGCAAATATTGAAGAAGTAACAGGTGCGTCCGTGCATTTCCTAGGATTCCTTGGCTTTTCTTTATTTTTAAAGTAAATTAAAGGTTGAAATGCTATCAAAACAATGACACAGGTAGTGAAGAGCTATGTGAGAAATTAAGTTGAAGCTGCTCTGGGAATTGCTTGTGTATTCTTTTCATTGCCATTTTTATTTTGCCTTATTCAAGGAAGAGTTTGCAAAATACTGCCAGTGCTGTTGGTGAAGGAGATATGTCCCTAATTAGCAGATTGCCTGCAAACAGGATTCTGCTGCACAAAAAGAAAAAATTTAGCATCCTTATGGTTGCAGGAAGGCATTCCAGATATGAACAGAATAAAAACCATTTATGAATGTCTCTCCTGGACCACAGAAACCTTTGAGATGACAACTATTAAAAAAGAAGAAATTATTTTGTTTTTCTTCTGATATCTTGCATATCAGCTACTTCACTGCTAATACCACTGTCCTAGAATATCTTCCTGTGTTTCAGAGCTCTAGCTGACCTTTTCAGTTGTCAAAGTGTTCAAGTTTTTCCCCCTCAAATTCTAAGTTACCCTACAGTAACCCTATAGTGAAAGTCTGCAGTATATGTAAAGCTATGCCTCTTTTTTTGGAATGGATAACAAGCGGAAAACAGTTTTAAGTTTTTAGCGCAGATGAAAGCTTCTTGATTTTCAGTCTTCTAGGAGCTGTTTCAAGATTTCCAGTCTGCCCAACAAGAGAGTTTGAATTAATACTTGTTATCAATTCTGAGAAAAAAATGTTGTTCATTCTCTTTTCCAGGAATTGGCTTAACTGAATCACTAGCAATGACACCTGCTTCTGCAGTTTCTGGTCTCTACTTTTCCAATCCCAAATCAAAATATTTTGCTGTTGGCAAGATATGTAAAGATCAGGTAAGTGTGTTCTAATAATGCTGTACTATTCAAAAACACCTTAAGACCAGATGTCTGAAAATTTTTTGGAAACAGTAAAAGCTGGAGGTTCCAAATCACGTTCTTTACTCTCTTTGCAGGTTGAAGATTATGCACTGAGAAAAAAATTGCCTGTGTCAGAGGTGGAGAAATGGCTGGGACCTATTTTGGGATATGATCCTGAATAACTCTGTGTGTATGTGTGTGTGTGTGTGTGTGTGTGTTTTGTGGACCAACATTTTCCTTATTCAGTTCGGAACAGAGTGATGTCTGTAATCTTGCATTACTGTTCTTGGTATTGTTTGTAAATGGTTTGTGTTCTATGTCACTGACTTGTCCAGAAAAAACACCTCCCAACAAGTTCTAATCCAATAAGAAAATGCTTCCCATTGAAACCAGTTCTTTCTGTGCCTTCCAATAGTTTAATTAATTTTATTTCTGAATGGGGAACTCAAGATTTCAAATCTACCCTGTATTATTACTTTGGGACTATGAATGCCTTGGAAATCTCTTAGCCATAGCAATATACATTTATTTATTTTTATCTTTTTTACAAATACTCTAGCTGAGCTAGATGTAATGCAAGATGTAGGAGTTGCAAAGCTCTCCTGTACTGGCTTTGAGATGCGAAAAAAAAATTTGTATCCCACTGACTGTGGATGTACATAGAGAAAAAAAATATATTTTTTTAGAGTGTTCTGGATGCTGAAAGTACAGAAATATGATGTGTTTTTGACTGTCAAGTCAGCAACGGTTTTATATAAAGTGATCAAGAACAACTCAAGTATTGCAAATTTCATTTTTTTTTTAATAAAAAATGTCTGCTCCATGTTTAGGGCTTGTGATCTGGAATGTAATGTCTAAAGAGCAATGTTTTAAATATACTTCATGATGGTGGTCATAGGTAGAACTCTCAAAGCCATACATTGTACAGGAGTAAAATTACATGCTGGATTGCAAACATTAAGACATTGCATCATCAAACATTAAATGGGGAGAAGTGTGTGAACTGCTGCAGGGACACACACAGCAAGCTTGGAGATGACTTCAGTGGTTCACTAGCTCCAAGTGTCTGGGTACGTGGGCTGTAAAAGCAAGCAATAGCAGTGATACTCCTTGTTCAGAGATGTTGTAAAAGTTCTCATCTTTTTGTACTCTGCATTTCCCGTAGAATAAATGTTTAATTATGTTAAATACCTAAATTTTATGCTCAGTCATACCTTGTCATATCATAAATAATAGCAAACCCTGTAGTCTTGTTCTTCACGTGCCTAGTTAACTTGGAGTTATTGTTTGCAGCTTTTAATAAGGTCTGGAAAGCGGAACTTGTTTAACTCGAGGTTTAAATGCCAATACACTAAAATATGAGGAAGCTGAAATCCTGTTTTTCTGGTCTCTAATTATTAAGAAAAGACCAATACTATGAAGAACATGTTCTCCTAAACAGTTTATCAGTAATTATTAATATTTATATAATTTGTTGTAATGTCTTCATCTGACTTTATACTAACAGATTCATATTGTATCAACAGTTTAATAAAGGTTAAAGTGTCAATAGTGTTATCCTTTAAATGACAGTAATAAAATCTGTGCATTGATCTGAACAGATGATTTTGAAATGAATATTCCCATTGTAAGATGAATCTGAAAGTATAAACCTGTTTTTTTTTTTTTAAGTGGTTTGCTAAGTGTGTTCTCAACTGAATGCTTTGGAATATCTCATTCTTTAATGACTTGCAAAAATAATTTCTACATGAGTCACTTTCACCTGGGCTCTTTTCTTCTTGTGCTTGCCATCTTTCTTGCAAAAGAAGATTTATTTGGAGATGCTGTATACATAACCCAGCGTTGGTGTTGCTGTGTGCAAGAGCCTGGTGTCAAATGGTATGCAGGTACCTTGTCCTAGCAACCATGTAATGTACTGCCATAGTCTTCATCTTTACTTGCATCTCATGTTTTTGAGAACCTGTTTTGAAGAATTTTTCATTACTGTTAGGCAAATATTTTTAAGCAGGACAATTTCTTCAAAAATTTTTTATTCCAAAATGTCAGCAAACATTTTGACTTTGAATGTAACAATTCTTCATTCTTCTCTCCAGAACAAAGGTAAAGGAAAAAATTCTCATAATTCTACCAGGTAAGACTATTTCACTTGCATGAAACCATGTTGAAAAACCATAGACTATAACTGTTTAAAATAGGCATAACTAATGAAGATCCAAAATGTAGGTGAAAATTGAGAATGGCTTGTAAGCAATTCTCTTGGAATTGTGTAAGCAATTCTGCAAATCCTCATGGATAATTTCCCTTGTGTGCTCCTGTTGCTTTAACTTTTTGAGTGTGACTTAGGCCGGCAATCAAGGGATCTGAAGTTCTGATGCACCTCTCTGATGTGCATCCCAGGAGGGATTCCTATCCCTACATCTGCACCCTCCTTTTGAGGTCTGTTTCAGTGCTGCTGTTATTCCTGGCAGAGTTGTAGTTTGGTTTATTCTGTATGCCACAGGTTAGATGTCACCCTTCCAAACCAAACAAAAGCTGGATTTATTTGTTGTGCAGCTATTTGAGCAATTTTTGTTGATAAAATTTGAAAATTGTCAGCCTCCTTGTTCAACAACACAAACATCAGTACCCACTTTCCATTATTATTGTAGGAGCATCCAGGACATTGTGGGTTGTTTTTGATGCCGTAGGTGGAGTAATTTCTGGTTACAGATATCTAAAACACAGGTGATGATCAGAAACTGAGAAGAGGAGTGAGAGGCCATGGAGGCTAGTGTGAAGGAAGTAGAAAATAATAATCAGCTTGCAGTCATTTTGCTGCTGCAGAGAAGTTACAAGCTGCTGAAAGGAGTGTGCAGGATGAAACAGGTGGAAAGATGAGGTGAAAGCAACACCTGTTAGGAGTTCTTGGAATCAGTACTTAGAAGAAAGTTCTTGACAAAATATGTAGTTGACATTGGTGTGCCCTGACTTTGGCACAATACTGCGATATAAGAAAATAAAACAGCCCTCCTTTACCAGGACTGTTGATTTTTAAATGTGTAAAAGCGCTGCATCAGCTCTCTGCCTGCCTGTTCACTTCATCAGTAATTTTGATTCGGTGCCTGCTTCAGTCAACAGCACTGCCTGTGTCATGGATTCAATCTCTTTGTTTTCCTTATTCTAAGTCGTTTAAATAAGTTCATTTTTTTCTTTATGTGCAAATATAACTTTTCGATTTGATGTTCCGCTCATGTCTTATGATTTCTATGTACTTGGTCTGTATCCCTTCCCCTTTTCCTGCTATGCAGGAAGCTCAGAGCTGTCTAATGGTCTGTGAGTGCCAACTGTTACCTTTTTATTATGATACAAAATACACCTTGCTTTGCTTGTTGGATTTCAGCAAGGTGCTCTTCATGTGGCCTGTTCCCAGAAAGTGGATGTCTTTATTCCTTTTCATCTGGGCCATCCATTTTAACACTAGGTTTTGTTTCACAAGTGAAGTGTAAGTATGAGAAATGTATCAGTTTTTTTGTGACTGGTAGATGCCTGCCCTTCTGTTCTCGTTCTGACCTTGTGAGGACAAGGACAAGTGTGTGGGTATCTCTGTAGATAGGGCAATTGCTCTGCAGGAAGTAGAGAGATAAAAAGCTGCCTGGCCAGGCAAGAGACTTAGTAAACTGTTCTTTAGGGACATGTAGGTACAACGCATACTCTGGCTCTTGTCCTAAGTCATGCTCCATTTTAAGCTGTTGCCTCGGTCTTGTCTGTACTGAGGTGCTTTTTCTTCAGGAAATCACTGCTGGTGAGATCTCATGTTTGCTAAATACTGTACAAGATCCTCTGCACCTAATCAGGCTTTTCTAGTGAATGGCTTTGCAGTAATGTGTTTTAGCTGTGTTTTAGCTTTCATAAACTTTTAACTAAAACAGAGATGGCTTTCTTCAAGATACTGTTATATAGTAAATATGTGCACTGTTTCTCTACTAAAGGCCTGTAAGAGCAGATTTGATCACCAATAGCTAACTAACAAACCTATTCATGTGGCTATTTATTTACAAGACCAGTCTCCTCAGTCAAGAATTTTACTGCCTACAAAACTGTGACCATCTTTATGCACTTGATTGAAGAAGTAAATATAAGCAGTTAATTTTTCTGCTATGTTACTTTCTTCCAAATATTCTTCATCACATCAGGACATCTTGAAGAAAATTTTCAAGGTAGTTATACTGCAGTCTGTACACATATGGTGAGAAGTGCTGACATCAAGCGCTAATATGATGTAAAAATACAGCATGCACTTACTGAAGAGAATGCTGTCTTGTCTCTTCAGATAGTCGTGAAGTGAAGCTGCTATAAAACAGGAGGCAGCAGTCGGCCAAGGTTAACTGAGGATTAGGTACTTTCACGTGTAGGATCAGCACCATTTCATGTCATTTTAGGTATTGCTACATGATTTGTTTCACCCTTTCATGGCAGTTTCTCCCACAAAAGAATCTTCCTGCTGCATCCTAGTCCTCACTGTTGATAACCTCCTTATTTCATAGGACGAACGGCTTAATGCGGATTGTGGGGAAGGTTGTGCAAGTTGAGCATAATTTTTCCTGAAGAGTTTAAAGTGCTACCTTGTATGTGACTATTGCAAATTCTCAAACTTTTTAAGTGCTTGTTCTTCCCTCAGAAAAGTGTCTCCAGTTAGCAGTGCACTTAGTCAGCCTAATCGAATAACTTGCATTTCTTCATAGCTCCATTTTGTTGGAGGACAGAGTGAAGAGAGGAAGGCAATTTTATGTTACTATTTTATTCTCACTCCATGACCAGTGTATCTCTCTGCTGTCATGTTGATTACTTGGGGGGTGAAGTGAGTGCTTCTTAGGAACAATTCTGATGTGTGATCCAGCTGTTATTAAGGTCTATGGAAAAATTACTGCTTACTTCAGACATAACTTGGGTTGGTCCTAATGCAACAATCAGGAAGGAAAATTCAGAGTTGAAGTCATGTCAAAAAAGCGTGAAGATTAACAGGATGTGCAGTTAAACCTCCTTCAGTGACTCGGCTTCTTCGAAATAGATGACTGTGACTATAAAAGTAATTTTTATCCTCATTTTGAAATGCTTATCTGACAGAAAGTGGTACCCTATCAAGCTGAGAGGAGATGAGCTTTTTTATCTGCAGGCCCAATATGATCAATTGTGGCCATCCATCTCGGGGAAGCTGGAGGGAGGTTGTGGCACAAAACCACCAGGCTGGGGATTGATTCTGTTGTGAGGCTGGAGTGACTAGAGGTGTTAAGGCATCCTGATTTAACAGGCAGGGGTTGGCAAAGGCAGGCGGTTAGGATCTTGCTCTGAACACGCGCCATGAGTTCAACCTCCTGTGGCTTAAAAAAAAAAAAAAAAAAAAAAAATCCCACAAAATATTATTCATTTTTTTTTTTTTTTTTTTTTTTAAGATTTATAGTCTTTTGAAGATACATTAACTGTCTCTGTGCTGTTAGTGTCATTTGGCCTTACTTTGAACGTGTACTGCCTGTTAATTAGGGTTCCCTGTAAACTTCTTTCAGGTTACCTAATTGTGCAAATATCATTAAAATAGCTGCACTGTCATATATCTTTCATGTCTGCAAAGTGCTGAAAAACAGCAAGGCAGCTGCTGAACTATGACTTCTGCTAATAAGTGAATATATTTTAAAACAGAAGCGTGTTACTGTTTCTCTCCAGAAAAGTGAGCATGAAGTGAGCAAAAATCCTTTGCTTCTGTGTTTGGATGAAGTCTGTAATGCTGGAAGGTCTGGTAGTGTGAAGTTCCTGATGCTGCCTGAAGCATCGTATTATGTGATCTCTGGATCTATAAGTACAGCGCAACATAGTACAAGTGAAGCAGCAGTTCTTTCCTTTTCCCTGTGATGCTTTCAATGGCTGTAACCTTCTTGGGACAAAAAGTCCCAGGACTGCCCAGACCTCTCACTGCGCCAGTGCGATGCTGGGGCTGTGCTCAGAAGAAGCCTCTGGATGACTGCGTTTGGTCAGTGTTTGCCACAAGTGTTTTGCTGCTGATGGGCGGCATGTTGGCTGCGGGATCCCAGCTTTCTGGTCTCTGCGTGTTCAATGTGACTCGATGCCTAAATGTGTGGATAAGAGCCGGGCTCTCACATGGAGTGGGCTGCAGACTTTATAGCGAGAGCTCAGGGGAAATCCAGTTCCAGTACGACTGCTCTTTTGGTTTGCTGTGAAGCTGCCACCAAAATGGTCACTAGAAAAACAGATCCCTTTCTCCTAATGGTTTGCATGGGTTGTATTCTTGGGAGTGTTCCACAGGGATGCCTGGGCTCCTCGGAGTGGCTGTTGTGACGTGGGCTGCCGTTCCTTCTCCCACCGGAGGGCAGCTGCAGCCGCTGTGCGGGACTTGCCCGTAGCAGCGCCCAGCGCTGCACACAGGGGCTGCGGCCGCTCACGGCAGTGGGTGGGCTGCACCAGCCTGCAGGCTGTGCTCCGGACTTAGCCAAGGAGGAAGGGCCTTTGGAAACTGCTGGGTTCTTAATGTCGTACTCGTTAAGTGATATGTTCCGTGTAATCCTGTGGTCCTTTAATCCGAGCTTGAGCGTTTGCTGAAGTGCAGCTTGCGCTATAGCCCTGATCCATCCTAGAATGTGGTTTGTCTGGCTTTAAAATATATTCTGTAGTTAGATGTAATTAGCCTGACCTTTCATAGGAACAGCCAAACCTACTTAATACAAACCTCTGTTTTCTGCAGAAGTCAGATCCACTGAACTGTAGCTACACACTTTCTTGGCCAGGGGAATTATTACATTACTACTGATCCCAAAATGTGAAATTTCTTGCATACTTTTTTTTTTTTTATTCTAGAATATGTGAACTATGGAGCATAATTGAGCATGTTTCATTTCCAAAGACAGGGTAACGTAAGTAACTCCTTGACAGAGGAATGGTGTGTAAGCATAAAATCCTTCCTGCTGCCAGGATGGTAACTGGGCAGTGTTTGTGTGAGCAGTGAAGTCTGGGCCGCATGTGCCCTCTGCGTGAAGAAGGGCCTGTTCGAGGGAGGCTTCCTGCTGGCCTCTCAGCTTTGCAGAAGGGCCACAAGGGCTAGGAGACCATGCGGCTCCTCGGTGCATTCAATTTTATTTAACCAGCACTTCTCTGACGGATGCCTGCTTAATCTGGACAGCCAGACTGGATTTTATTTCCTAAACACATATTCAACTGATGCGCTTTTGTACAAGCACAGCCTTGTGCTCCGTAAGGGAGGGCTGGTGAACCGCAGCGTAATCAATCACCAATGTTTGTGTTGATCCATATGAATATCCTGTAGGAAGGATGAACAATCCATTTGCAGCTTGAACATTACTGCTTCTATAAGCTATGCCCTCAGAGTACAGACAGCAAGAGTTCACAGGTTTGTGGGGAGTTTATATTTTGTTGCTTGTGAAACAGAAAATAAACAAAATACCGGCCTCTGCTGCAACAGAAATGTTAATTAGGATGATTTTGTTTTTCCACTGGAGTGTGAACATAGTCTTAACCACAATTGATTGTCTGAAGGATCCAAGTGTCATATAAAGATGGGATAATTAACAAGAGAAGCCATTTGTATGGGAAGAGCAATCTGACTTGGTTGACATTTTAATTATCAAGGTCCTTATTGAAAAAATCCTGTCATCCATCAGCCAAAAAGATTTGGTTTTCACTGATAGCAACTCTGCTTTTCACGTTTCCTTCCTTACACTTGATATTGCAACAAATGATGCAGATTTATAGGGCAGGCACAACATGGTTGAGAACACCTTGTGAAACTGCTTGGCATCAATGGGAGCAAACAGGCTAACAAATACATGCACCATTGCATGTAGAAGTCCTCCTCCTCCCAGTCTCCTCTGTGACGCCCTCGCCACAGAGCTGGTTTGAGCAGGGAGGGCAGAGGGGCTGAAGCCACAAGATGCTGCCTAGAGGGAGGCCAGGGCTTACAAATGCTCCCAGGTCACCTTCAAATATAACCCCCTCCAGCAGATCCCTGGAGTCTCCTACAGCTCTTTGAAAAGCATCCCTTTCCTCAGCCCCAAAACCTCCTGTCTCTTCTCTCTCTACCTCCTCCAAAGCACTGCCTGGTCTCAGTGCTCTCCTCTCCCAGGGAAAGGCCCCAGTGCTGCCTGCACAGCTGAGGGCTTGGCCAGCCCCAGTGCAGGGAGGAGGGATGTGCGGCACAGGTAACGTCACCCCAAGGGAACTTCATCTCTCCGGAGTGGTTACTCGTGCAAGAATGGGGAGGTACAAGAGCTGCCTCTCGGTGTCCCTGACCCTTCTGTAGCACCTGGATGTTGAGTTAGTGGTGTGGAGAGAGCGCGTTGTTTATTTCTGTGTTGTTTGTACGGGAGTACAAATATGGGAGCATCCACACTGCAAAATTTTGGATCCCTCATTTAGGACCTAACTGTGCTGGATTCCTTCTATACTCAGATAAATCCTTCCTCAGAGAGATTCGGGGTAGCAGCTTGAGCTGCTTTTCCATTCAGCACAGTAAAAACAGCCTAGTAAAAGCTGTAAACCAATAATTACTTCATAGCTTCTTCAGTTTGTTATGAGTCTTTTAAAGGACTGTCGTGTACAGAATGGAAAATTAAAACTTTTGATTTATGTTGTTGCTTTGCCACTTTTGGCCACAGAGAGATACTTGTGAATGTGAGATAGCAGCAAAGATTTAGTCATACAAATAACTGAGATGGTTATATCTGGGAGCAAAAGGAACAGATAATTCATAAGCCTAATAGTTTTTATGTACTAGAAGAGACTGTGGTTCTGTAGCAGAGAAGTATTAAGTAGAGAAGCAATCCCAGTCCTTCAAGCTGCAGGCATCGGACAAGGACTGAGTTCCTGCAAAGCAACTTTACAGAAGCTTTGCCAGCCTGACGGACACAGTAACAGCCAGCAAAATAACAACTGCAGCAGCAATAGAACAACCTGTGTGTGTGAAAAAGTTTGGCAATGGTAATAGACAGTTTGGTTTCATCAATCTTAACATAAAACTGATTTTTCTACATTTTTTCCTTATTTAGCAAGTGTTCTAAGTATTTTGAAAACCTGTATAATATATGCTAGCTTGGGGCTTGTCCGAATATGGCAGAAGACACTGCAGTCTTGATGATCAGCTTTAGGAGAGAAAAATAAAAAGGCAAAACAAGGCTACCATGATTTTTAAGCTCAGGAGAAACCATTAAAATAATCACTCTAATCTCCTGTGAAACAGCTGTACAACCTTATCAGTTAATTCTGCGTAATACTTTTACTTCCAATTTGAATTGCATCATCTTTCTTAAAAACTCATGTTGGCTACAGAATTAAATTCTCTGTCTTCAGTCAGCGTATGTTTTGTTTCAGAAATAGAGCTCTTTATAGCTCCGCATGTCTTGTATGTGAGCAATGGCAGAGCTGAAGAGCTCCAGCTCAACTTTCCCCTCCCTGAATCTTGAATTTATTTTCTGAATGTTGTGCTCAAACAGGGTGGCAGGCCAGGGGCCCAGCACAGAGGACATTGCGGGCTTGCTCAGTCCCCGGTATCACTCTAAGACCTCTGAATAATCAGAGTTGTAACAGCTAGAGGGCGGGAAGTTACAGGACGACCAGCAATTATAAGAAGACTTCACTTGAATAAGTTTATGAGGTGAAGGACATAACATACTGAAGTTAGCTTTTGAGAATGGAAGGAACTAGATTTTCCTATATGAATTTAGATTTCTGAGGACTTGCCACTATGCAGCTATAGATCACCACCACATGGGAAGGCACCTGTGTGGTATCAGTTGTAACAAGCTCAGAGTTTTATCTTGGAGATTGCATTGATGTGGTCGTGATCAAAATGGCTTTAGCGAATATTGAAGGCTGGCTTCTCTACAACAGGCTAATAATAAGTGACTGTCAGCTGGATTATGCCTTCACTTTGGCTCATGTTACTTAGAAAAAATAATCCTGTAAAAATCACTAAAGTTTGTTTCTATCTGTACTGCCAAAAAAGAAAAAAGCCAAATTTTCTTTCTATAGTTTTGCTAGCTGAAAAAAATATGCTGGTTTGTTTTATCTATTTACCCATAGTACAGTAAGTCTTCTGTTTTGCAGAACTTGGATTTTAGAGGCTTCCTACCATTTGAATAAACTGTATCTGTTTTCAGTGTATTTGCTCAGACAGTGAGACTGGAAGTGCTGAATATTCTGCCTGGACACCTTGGTATCCATCTGTCTTCTCATATACCACTTTTAGGAGCTTGTGGAGTAACACTTCAACATTGATCAAATGTCACTTTCTGTGCTATTCAAGCAATTTGGGGAAATTACTTTGAAGATTAACCAGAGTGAATTTAACCTCAAAGCTGAATGTGTGGCTTCATTCTCAATTTCAGAGGAAAAATGGTTGTTGGTTCAGTGTGTGAAAAATTACTACTTCTAATCAGAGTGTTATCTATTGAGGTTGTGAAACCATAAAAACAATTCCTGCAAATACTTGTTTAACTAAAAGCATTTTTTACCATATGCAAAGTAATGCATTTCCTGGCATACAGTAATATGTGTATGTACACTTGACCGGTAGGTAATGAAGAGAAATAAGGAGGATGAAAGGTAAAAATCAATAGCCTTTGCAGGTAGAATTTAAATTGAAAAATGAGTCAGTGCAAATAGTGAGTGGAAGAATAAAGGGGGTAATCTGAAATGATCAATAGAGTAAATACACTGAACTATGTAAGCAAGAATTTCAGTCAGGTATATGAAGTTTCAGAGTGACAGTTCTAGAAGATATAATTTGAAAGATCTCAAGAACTCTCATTAGCTAGATAGCAGCACTGAAATATTGTGGGGCTATTAGAAAGTTCTGGAAGAAAAGAAACAGGACTGTCCAACATCTTAATCACATCAGTCATTTAAAGGGGCTCGGACTTTAATTTCCTTTAGGCAGTCAGTTGCATCTCTACCTGCCATCCAGTTCTGAAATCAGGCCTTTGTGCACTTGAAAAACTGGTTATTCAGCTACCAAATAATATTACTGAAGGAATTAAGGCTGCTTGGTATCCAAGGCTTTCTTCAACTTCTAGCTGGTGAAAGAAAAAGAGTACATGCTGATTATTTCCCTTTTTCAGTATTCATCGTTTCTTGGCAAAAGGCTACAAAATGCCATCTTTAAAGCGACTCCCAAGGAGCTTGTAGGAAGAAAGATCCTTCATGTCCGTCAGCCTGTTCGCGGGGGGCTGTCGCGCCCTGGACAGCTGCAGTGCCGCAGGCACGGCCAGCAGTGTGGCAGGCTATGGAGAAGCAGGGTCGTTTCTTTACGTGGTTTTAGTTTTATCACAAATTGAAGTGTTTGTGTAGAGATCTCTTTTACACCGAATGTGGCTATCTTGGTTCCAGCACCTTCGTGAAGGTCATCATAAGTTGAAATAGCATTAGTGCATTATTTACTGTGATTCTCTCAAATACACCTTTCTTTTGTTACAGGTTCAACACAGAATAATATATATTTTTAACAAACAAATTGCACATTAGCACAAGCAAAAGAAGAATACTTCCTGAGACAGAATGACAGAAGCGGTACGGGTCAAGCACATCATTTAGTGCATGAATTTCAAAATCTGGATTTCTATTTCTTCCAAATGCATAAGAAACGTGTACCCAGAATCTCCTGTCCTCCGCCATAAATACTATACTCTTGATAATTAGCCAGAGACAACATTTGTATACTGGTTTCCTTGCTACTTGAAAGTTTCGAGTTAGAAAACGTGGACACAGCACAAGGGATTAATAGCATCAGTGTCTCTATTGTTCAGAAAACCAGGGTCAAGTTACACTTGTTCTTATCACTGGATGTCCTTAGGTAAACACTGTTTCAAGATAGTGTTGAAATTTATGGGCTAGAAATATCCTCTGTAACTGACAACTAAATGGAATCAAACCTATAAGGCTGCTTCATGTAACAGAGACAGGGAAAAGGAAAAAACTGGACCAAGCCTGGGGAGGAAACTTGCCAGCAGTTTGTGTAATGGATTTGGCATTTTTACCCCAAGTTTTATCTTTACCACTACTTCCAAATTTGTGCGCATCAGGAGACTACTATGAAGTAGGAAGCAAGCAAAATAGACAAATCTTCCGGATACTTGGAGGAAAACACGTGGCTCTGTCCATAGCCGAGGGCCGAAGCACAACTCAAAGTTGCTTTTCAAAAGCTGTAGTTTGTGGCCTGTGACAGAGCTGTATAAGGTCAAGCACCCCAGAATCACAGAATGGTTGAGGCTGGAAAGGAGCTCGGGAGATGATCCAGTCCAGCCGCTCTGCTCAAGCAGGGTCACCCAGCCAAGGATTGTGTCTAGATGACTTCTGAACATCTCCAAGGGTGGAAACTGTACGACTTCTCTGTGCCATCTGTATCAGTGCTCAGTCACTCTCACTACAAAATTATTTTTCTTAGGGTCAGGCAGAATTGCCTGTGTTTCAGTTTGTGCCTGGTACTTGTCCTGTCACTGGGCACCACTGAGAAGAGTCTGGTTGCATCTTCTTTACCCTCCCTTCAGCTGTGCACGTGCACTGATAAGATCCCCCTGGACCATCTCTTCTCCAGGCTGAATAGGTCCGGCTCTCCCAGCCTGTCCTCAGAAGAGAGAAGCTCCAGTCCCTTAATCATCTTAGTAGCCCCTTACAAAAGGGCTCAAATGAAGTGGGAGGGGTTATTCATGGCTGGATAGGAAAGAAATAAAAAGTACCTGCTGAGTAGAAACCAGCATATATAATGTAGTTGTCCTTATCCTGAGACACAGGAGTAGCAGCTATCTTTACAATGAAAGCCATACAAATTAATCTGGACAAAATGGCAGTAATATGAGCAATAATACTGTGTTAGCAGGTCATACTTCTAGGTCTAATCTTTACTATGCCTAGATTCTGTGGGATCAAACCTACAGGAACAATAAATCCAATTGGGTTTTAGACTAGTCTCTTTTGTATATTATGGGGCAAATCCAATAATCTAAGAAGGTTGAGAAAAATAAACTTTTCCTACTTCTCTGAAAAATGCAGTAATTGATCGTTGCAAGGTGTAAGGAAATGATTTGGTTATCTTTGCTTGTGCTGAATTTTTCCTCTACTCCAATTCCAATGATCTGTTTGCTTCCGTGCTGTTTGAATAGCTGAGCAGCGGAAGATTGATTTTTCTTTTTAATAATGAAGGAGCAGAATACTTAAAATACTCCATTGTGTGAAAGCATAGCAAAATATGTGACTGACTGTTTGCTCTTTCTAAAATAATTAAGCACTGTGAGTAAATCCACTGTCTTTTCCACCTTCATGGATCCTCTGGGCTTACAAATGTGGAAAATAAGATAAGGCACAGATAGGACAGGAACTTTAGCATCTGATCCTGGCAGGTGCCCTGTTCAGGCTCAAATGGGGAGAGAAGGAAGGGTGTTACCAGTCCCCTGCGTGTAGCTAAATCCACAATACCAACGGGAGTGTATATACAGACATGAATAGGGCCTCACCATCACCTCCTAACTCATGTGTCCATTTTCTTTCCCATGCTCTTATTTCAGGCCTTTCTCTGGCTTCTGTGCATGTGTTTTCCTGAGGTGTGACGTGGCTGATTAAAGGCTGCAGCGTTTAATCTCTTCTCTCACGGCTCGACCACACGGCTAAAAGCACAGCTGAAATCAGCCTTTTACTCATCAGGGGCAGCTAGATGTTTGCCAGGGTTTGGAGTGACTGATAAGACCATGTGATGGGTCTACCATTTTCCATGTGTAAGTGAGCTGAAAATAAGTGAGCACCAGAGGAGAAGCTGTTTTCCTCTTTTTCCTGTTGTCTCTTTTTTTCTCCCCTCCTGTGCCCTGTTTTAAAGGAGTGCTGGACATTGTAAACAGTTTCCAGATTCTGCTGGTTTCAACAATTTCTTTTTGCGCCTACTTGGGAAGAGACAGTTGTTACATTCTAGAACAGAAATTAGCAGTGATTTTTCCTTATGGAGGCTCTCTCTGTAGCAGAAGTAGTGGGATATGAAAACTGTGTTTACTGTTCTATCTAAAATGCTTTAGCTTTTCTCATTTCTTTTCTATTATTTAATCAAAGATTCAAACTTTTAAGTGTGAAACAAGATGGACGTTTCAAAACTCTTAATTTAACTATTACATATTATCATGCTCACATTAATACTTTGTCTCTTTTTTTGTCAAAATTGATATAATTCCCAGATTATTTGATAGAAAAATGAAAATTCTCTCAACTGTTCAGGGACTGACACAACCATTTGGCCATCTGCCTGATCAGTGCCCTAGCCTGGATTTCTCATAAAGCTTATGAAGAAAGGCAACAGTTAACCTTTTACCCCTGACTAGCAAGAACGATTCTGTTGTAGACCTCCAAACACTACACGACCCTAGAAAAGAGAAGTGGAATACATGTGCAAAAGCATTCTTCCATCTCTAATCAGAAATCAAAATATCTTCTCTCTGCGGGAGATAGCTCTAATATATGTTTTCAAATCAGAGTAGATATAAAGTGTGATCCAAGACTTTGCTTTGCACAATCTGATGCATGGGCAGGCCATGGGCATAAGCAGGCTACATTAGTCCAAGGTGTTTTGCTTTTAATTTGGCAAGGTTAAAGCTGTGCAGTGCTCTCCATGGGATGAAACAGAAAAGCACGGTTCTTTGGATAAAGTTTGCTTTCTGTGTTGCTTGGAGTGGGCCTAATATTACTGTTCAGCTGCACTCGTACTTAAAAGGAGCAGAGCTCGGAGGGGGTGGTTATGCAAGCACTGCAAGGGAAAATAAATGCATGGAAACATCACTCCAAATAGCTGCCTCCTTGAAATGCAGTATATATTTAGTTCCCGGCTGGTTTCTTTCTTTCACCAGTAGTGAAGGATAATGAGCTTCAAGGACTGCGGGAACCTGCAATTGCAGCAGCACTGAGACATCTCACAGAAACAACATCAAAGGAGCAACGGGGGATCAGACTGGAGAGGAAGTGCTGAATTACCTCTGTGACTACCTGAATGACAAAGCTTCGTGTCAAAACTTAAATGTCCTGCTTTCTGTTTCCTATCCTTGACAGGCACTAACATGTCACCTGTATGTTTTATCTTGCCAATGAAAGATCACTTGTACGTTTTGAAAGCAGGTCCAAAGGGGCTACGTGGGCACTGCACACGAGAGCTGCACTTCCCCTCGGCGGTAGCGGAGTGATGCTGGAGCAGAGCTGAGGAGCCCAGCGCTTCTGGGCACGTTCACACGAGCCCGTGAGCGCCTGCATAAGGCGATAACAGGGTCATCACAGGCAGCCGCTGCCTGAGAGCAAATGCAACCTGGTTCGGGCAACATCTTCACAATTCACTTCCTTGGGCCCCTACGAGGCTCTAACTAAAAGTAAACTCAGCTTTGAGTAGAAGATCCACTACCTGGACTAGGGGTTGTGTAAGCACGCTCCTGGCACGGGAGTGGAGCCATGTTGCTTCTGTCATTCTGCAAGTCTAATTCTGAGCAGATTTGCATTTTACTGTAGTTGCACTGCTAGTTCTATCCTTGCTTAATGTTAGCGCATGTGTAGTTGTAGTCTCACGACAAATGTCCGTGTTAAAAGAAAGGTGAAGAATGTGAGCTTTAGCATCACTAGGCACGAACTGAAACTAACAATTATTTATTCCTGTAAGCAGGATGCACGATGAATAACAAACAAATTGTTGCTGTCTCCTAAAACCAGCACAAGCCTGAATGTTGCATGGTTAATTGTTTATGAGCTTGCTTTAATCATTTCCTCTCACAGTCAGCTTAAAATCTCCTAATATGGTTCCAAAACATAAAATCATTATTCTTTGCTGCTTTGTAGTGATATACATCTGGGTAATGTGGGTGTATAACGCTATCATCCTGGTGTGGGAGAGCTTTACACCCACTGAGCATTGGTGTCAATGACTACACATGCAAAGAGGCAAGCATGGAATCAAGCCTTTAAAATAAAGTTCAATAAGCAGTTTAGGCAGAGCTATCAGAGAAAGTCAAGCTACATAGCTGCTGTTCATGCCAGAAATCATGATGTATTGTTAAAAAGGAAATGTTAATTGGATAATTAAAATCCTCATTTATGAGATGCAGAAAAGCCTGGGGGTTCTACTTTAATGTAGGTAGGTTGGTTGCTTGTGGTTCTAATGATGAACAAAATTCTCTTTACAGTGACTCACTGACAATATTTTTCAGTAGTTTTTTCCTCTGGTAAAGTATTTTACATGATTTTTTTTCCTGTAGCATAAAGCACATGATACATTGCCATATGAGCAAAATTAACATGCTGCAGATGTTTAATCACTAGAGAAAGAGACATGCAATAAAAGCTGTGAAAAGAAAAAAACTGAAACTATCATTATTTTGGGGATTAAAATAGAGAAAACCAAAAATTAAGATGAGAAGTATATATTAAGTGGCTGTTTTAGTGAATATGAAGTTAGTCTCACCTATCCGATGACCTTGGAGAGCAGGAACACCTAAGCTGAGAACCCTAGCTGCCACACAGAGAAAGTATGCAGAGAAGGTCTTGGATCTGCACTGTCCACTCGATGAAGAGGGGAAGTGTCCTTGCATAACGAAAGAATGAATTGGGATGTTAGAAATGTTCTTCAAAACTTGGGGAACTGTAAAAGAGCATTGACTAGAGAATCAGTCCTTGCTACATGAACAGAATGAGCAGAACCCAGGAATTGAGAAGGGATCCTGAAGAGGAAGAATAAGGCCCCAAGGAAACCAGTACTCCTAACAACTTGACTCAATGGATTTTAGGTTCAATTTTGTATGAAAAGCTGTTTACTTTAAAATAATAGCAGAAACTCCCACCCCAAATCCTTCCTTCTTCTCAGAATTCTGAGAATTCCCATCTATAAATTCTGGTTCAGGTGCATCCAGCATTTTTTCTTATTTTGTTAGGTAAACAGCCACATAAAAATGCACTTGCCAGCTTCTAGAGGTAAGATGTTTTATTAGTGCGAGGGAATGAGATAGCAACTGCCTAAATAAAATGTTAAAATATTTATGTAATATACTTCTTCACAAACCTTCAGAAAATAGTTTTCTCTTTAATTATAGAAGTAACTGAGCCATGGTAAATATAAATCTTGTGTTCAAACAAGATGTCAGAAGTACTGTTAATGTGTTACTTTATCCTTAATGTGTGACATAGGATTCCAATTAAGGAGCTTTCCTACTTAAATTAACTATTGCTTTTCAATAAATCTTGTTGTTTCTGTTTTATAATTTTCTTATTGAATAGTTTTTAAAGTCATGTTAGTGAAATGGGCAATTGAATGTTGCTTATTTACTATACAGTAAATAAGTAGTTCGGATAGTGTATCTACAATAGATAAGAGCTTTTTCCGCCTGGAATGTAACCTCAGCAGTTTGGGTTGTGTTACCTCCACAGAGCTTTCACTTCTTAATGGCTGAAGAGACTAATTTTAAGAGACAAATATTTTTTCCTGTGTGTTATTGCAGTGGTGTAGATTTGTGGCTTTTAATGTCAAGAGGAAATGATGGCTCAGGCCTGGCTTTCCAGGCAAAGGAGCTCACATAGAGGGTGTTAGGATGACTTAGAGGATGTCTGCAATAGATTCTGGAATAAACTCTCCTAATTATAAAGAAAAACAAATCTCTTACCCTGTTTAATTAGCTTGTGTTCAAGAAATTAGTGACTGACAATGAAATCCAGCGCCTATATTTTTGCTGGTCTGGCCAAGTAACTATGGGAAAATGTAGCCTCATGACAGATTTTTCCTATGAGTACGTAAGGAGGAATGTCTGTCTTTTTTTTTTTTTTTTTTTTTTTTCATTCTGTTATCTGCACTGGTATGTGGGCTAGGTTATTTGTGGTATGATGCTTATGATCCTCTCTGCTTGCCCTTCTAACTTTGTCACGCAGCGAGGAAGTAGAAACAGTGCCCTGTCACTTACTGACCCCATGGACACCACAAAAAGTTTATAAAAAGTATTCTAAGACAGAAATGAAGTGTAATTCTCACAACTGTGGCCAGCACTTTTTGCAAAATACCTTTCAACAATTATGAATAACAAATATATTAGTAAAGCAGTTTGCAGCTATTTTTGATTCAAAAAAGCTAAATTAATCATTTGTTCACAGTGAACAGTTTGCTTAGTAACAGTTGTAATCCAGTACTTGTGTTGTCACAGTCACAATTTAAATGAAAGTTTTGCATGATGGCTAGTTATAGCTCCAAGGCTTAAGCTGAAGTTTCAGTTTTTGGTAGTTCCACATCTTAAACTGTGTGAATGTTCTGGACCTGGACTTTATTGAAGTCCATTTGAAAAAGCAAACAAGAAATGGCAGGTGAAAGGCAATATTAAGATACTAATCCAGTGATACTGTGGTTTACAGATGCAACCTTTGTACTGAGAAGACCTTTACAAGTTTCCTCCATCCTCTCCTCCCCATCCTCCCATTCTCCAGGCTATTCATCTCCTTCATCCCAGCCTCTTCAGGCTATTGCTATCACAGTTACCTCATAGAATTAAATATGAGAGAAGGATGTATCAACTACTGACATAGAGGATACTAAACTGCAGAATGTTAAATCTGACTGTTTTTTGTTTGCTTGTTTTTATAAAAAAGAATATATTTTTTCCCAATTTTTACATTGATTGTCTATGCGTTTTATCATTCTTTTGTAATGCTTTAAGTAATTTAAACATTTCCCCATGCAAGTAACCTTCCTTTTCTACAAAGACAAAAGGATTAGCAATTACTCATCCAGATCTTGATAACATTCACCACTGAAAGACAGTGTTGGATTAACATCTGTAATGCAAAGAGTTCGCTTTCTCCTAGTAGAATTTCATTTTTTTCTCATTTGTTTTGTGCTTTCACTTTTGGTTTGTGGTTTCTGCCATGGTCCTTTCCTTGCCCCATGTACAATTTATCATTTGAGCAGCCGTGAAAATCCTGCTCATCCTCTTCTTAGAATAAAATACAGGCTGCTAAAGCCCAGGATTTTTTTTTTTTAATTAAAGTGTGAAAAGAACTGCCATCTGAAACAAGTTTATTTTGAGAGAGACTGATCTCTAACAATTATTTCCATTCATCAAGTAACAGAGTAGCATTGTGGCTATCAGCATCTCTCCCAGAATACTGCCTGATATTTCTTTAGAAAAATGACTAGAGCTCTTAAATAGACACTGATTTTTTTTTTTAGGAAAAAAAATCTTTTTAAAGACAGAGGACAAAATTTTCCTGGTTTAATATGTCATGTGGGTCTTTAGGACTAGATAGCAGATTGCCAGATATCAATAATAAAAAGGAGAGATTTTCCCTTCTTAGTTCCCAGGACTTACTTACCTACTTGTATATAAACTCATTCAGAATATCCTGGGAACACTGAAAATTCAGGTGCTTACCAGAAAAATTGTGAAACATCTTGAGAACCCAAGCAGCACCAGTTATTGGTAGGATTAGAATTTCCTTCCTATCTCTTCCCTGTCCTTGGCCACGCAAGGGTGGGTTTCCAGTTTGAAGGATGCAAGCTGCAGAGAGCACCAACACATCTCCATTGCCAGGGATGGCACAGGTAACAATCGGGAATATTCTTACATGCAGGTTTAATGTTATAACAGTATAATATAGATGCATGATGACAAAAATATAAGCTGTTAAAAACCTGCCTAGTAAGAAATTCTCCTTTAAACGTTTTATTTAAAGTGCTCTTCTAGTGTAAACAAAGAATACTTAGAAACAAAATATGTTATTCCTCCTAATCAACTCAAAGAAAATAAAATCCTAAAGTAATCCTCTTTATTGTGGTTTTAGGCCTCCTGACTTGTTCCAGTGAATTTATCAGAAAGTGTATTAGAAAAAAAAAAGATTAAAAATGGGTGATAAAAACTTCAAGGAAACAGGATAACATAAAAATCCAAGCAAACTGTTACCCTCAAAATCTAAAAGACAAGGTATCATTCTTTATGTCAATAATCCCACACACAATAATAAAGAAGAGAAATTAAATTATTTGAGCTTGATAAAAAATGGATATTGGAGAAAACATTAGTTTCTTGTTTTTAAGGTAGAAGTGTGGATTTCTGGAGTCAGCCACAGTCATGTTCCAGACTATATTTAGGAATGAGCTCACTGGTTTCAACTGACAACTAAAGGCAAAGGAATAGAAAAATTCTCAGTAAATTTCTGTACATGTCCCAATCAAAATGCAAATTGTTGAAAGACCTTTCCTGTAATTAAGCTTAGTGTATTGATCTTGCCTTTGAGACAATTAAGCTTTTCTGAGAAAAGCTTGGTATTAGGCAAAAACTATTTTTTGGTAACACTGTATTCCTAAGGGTTTTTTTGTTTTGTTTTTCGTATAGGTGATGTATCTAGAGTACAGGATATTTACTTAATAATAGACAAGCAATTAACAACTATAGAGTGTCTTATGTGTTCAGCATGAACACTAATTGAAGAAAAATGCCATTTTGAATTCTGGAGAGGTATGACAGGCATGTAACTACTTGCTCGTATGCATAATTATGCTTCTTTAGCCTCTGCAATAAAATCTCATTTTAAATTCAATGCAGAATTTGGTCTACTGATCTTGTTCTTGTCTCCTAGTCACAGCTGGGCCATAAACTGCTACAGAATTTGCATTGTTTTGGTTTCATTGACCACAGTGGGGTTGATTTATGAAATGAGATAGGAGAAACGATCCCTTTAGTTTTACATCATTTGGAATAACATGTTTTCAAGACTGATATCTGGCTGACAATAACTCGAAAGACTGAGATAGTGTGAGAAAGAATAGCACGAGGATGAAAGGGTAGTATCTTCCCCACTCTGTTCTTACATGCATCATCTTTTTCTCTGCTTCTGAGAATACAAAACAGCACAGTAGTATATTCTGCCAGAGAGAGGAAACAGAGAAACACCTGGGAATTCTCTTTATGTTGCTGCATACTGAATGCCCACAGTTCCTGTTACTATGATTGTGAACAGCTGACTGTGTTTGCTTTACATAGCAAACATAGCATTGCCTAGCATTATTATTTTGAGTGCATGCATGCCATCATATCTGTGCATCTTATTCTAACATCACATTAGACTTCCTAATTTAGGGGAGTCAAATGCATGAAATTAGAGTGCTAAAGCTCTTGCGATGCCATCTTTGATGCTCATCTGAGGATTCTGCTGAGGTATCTCCAAAGCACCATTGCACTGCTGCTGTTTTACTGGATTTGAACCGCACCAAGGCCCAGGTTTCTGGAGAGGAAGAGGTGATGGTTCCCGACAGTGCCATTTCCTTGATAAACCAGGGTAACCACAGTGAGAAGCACTTGTTGTATAAAGGCAAGAGGCACTAATGAAATACTGTGTTGTGGTAATGGTTACAAATGTGCACTGCCACGGGCAGATTGGGATTGGGATTGGAAGAGTAATACAGCAATATGGCAAAAAGGAAGAGGATATGGAGAGCAGCAGGATCACACATGAGAAGGTCCAGGCTGAGAATCTGGAAGGCTGCTTCTAGATAGGAGGAATAAGGACCAGATACAAACTGATAACAATTAACTAATAAAACACAGATTAGAATTTAAAGGGACTGGCATGTTTCCTACTGAAAATTTTAAATTAATAAAGAGCTTTTTCCTTTTCCCTTTTTGTTAACCTTCTGAGGCTTTGTTAAAAGCTCTTACTCCTTAAATCAGAATGAGTTGTTTCATAACATAAAGATTAACTGTATTTTTTCCCCTGCATTTTTCTGTGGAAAACACAGGGTTTTTTATTTAATGATAATTTTCAGTCTTCTGGAAAATAGAGGGCACAAAGAGAAATAATGTAGACTGAAACTAAGCAAAGCATGAGGAAGACAAATGAACTGCTATGGGGTTGACCGGCGTCGTGAAATGGGGACTGATAGTCTTGTAGCAAAGTGCCTACATCCACACAGCACATCCCCATCCACACACAGAAAAAAGTTGCCAATATCAGCTGTGCAGGATTTGTATTATTTTACAGTCCAGCTAAACAACAAACTTGCGAACTATGTAACTTCCTGCTATGACAGAAACTATTATATTATTTCCACTTTCAAAATAACCCTGTTGTTTTTAATTATCCAGTTCAATTAAATATAACTACTGATTGTAACCACACAACAGCCAAAGTATATTCCTGTTTAAGCACAATTCCATTCCAGCATCCCAAGCATTCAGAAAATGTACCTTATCTTTCCACGTGGCTAGAGCAAGGCTGCACATTTTGTAGAGACGGAAAGGGAGAGGTACCTACAGTGTAGCTGATGGATGAGGGAAAGTAGAGGAAAGAAAAGCTGTGCATTAGGAATTTTCTCACTTTGGGCTTTTCTGTGTATGCAATGATTTTATATTCTATGCATATTTTATAGCTATATTTAATTGTTACTTAGTGTGTGTGTGTACATATGTATGGTCTGTATGCATGGTGTACACACGTGGGAATTAAATCCTTAATGAATAGCTAAACATGAAGTCATGCTCACAATTACTTTTACTTTCTATTCTCCATTCGTGAATTTATCAGAAGAATCTTTTGTATCTATCTACTGCTATTAGCCTGTTTCCTAAGCAAATTAGATCATGTAGCCATGTGCCCTGGGTGTCTTTCTGTTGTTACACAGTATCTCTTGAACTATCTGGGAAATTTCAACCAATTTCATGGGAGTCAGTAGTATCCTAATCGTTAGTTCTGACCATTTCATGGAAATGGATGCTTCACTGAAGGAGATACCAAATATAGTGTTATCAGCTGACAGAAAAAAAAGATGTGCTACATAACTTTAACCCAGCAACAAACTCCGTGTGAGAAAAATATCCCTGCTATGGAGAAGCTTCAACTGGAGTGTTGTATGTTTCTTAACTGCAGTGTAGAACCAGACTTGTTCTATACATGAGCATGTAAATAAAATTTTATTTGTCAGGATCCACTGTGAAACACACTGTAGTAATTGTGTGTAATACTGTGTAATCTTTAGGTTAGAAGATTCAGAATTTACCAAGCTAAGAAGTCTTTAGTGCTATACAGATGTTTGGGAAAAATATCTCAAAGTAAAAAAAAAATGGAGGAAGGAATGTTTAAATGTTTGAATATTGTACAATATTGTACTGTCGAATATCATACTGCTGTTCTACAGATGAATTGGGGCAGGTTAAGCATTTATTTATAATTTCCTCTTTGCACTTACTCCCTATTTCTAGAGATTTATACCTGTCAGACCTACTTTTTTTGACTGAAGATAATAATTTAAGTATGATAAAAGAAGAAAAATAAATGTTTTCCATATTGCTACAAAAGCAGCATTTGCAGAACCTCTCTATTAAATACTCATGCACGACTAGCTCTACAGCTTGGCTAATCTTGCAATTGCCAGGCTTTCAGAAGAGCAGTTTCCCTACTGCTGGAAGGAACAATAAAATTGCTACAGCAATATTTATTATTACTTTTTCGTGATGTCCTTGAGTAGCTAAGGACCACAGGTAGGGCTGTGGAGGAAGTTATGTCTTCTGGAAAGCTGGCCACACTATTTGCCAGAATTATTATGATTTCATCGTGTTCATTGGTTTAGGTCCTTCAAAAGCCTTCTGCAGTTGCATGCTCTTCACACATACTGCTCTGCCAATGACACGGTGTTCATTGAGCTCTTTTTAAAGATTCCTATGTGCTATTGACTGTTGAAGTCCCGCAGCTCTCACAGGCCGCCCAGCTTTGAGTTGACCCAGTGCATCCACTACTAGAAATAAGGTTTTCTTTTCAAGGTATGGCTGCATGAACGCTTCCGAAAGCAGCCCTAGTCCATGGTAACCTCCTGCTTATATGCTTTATTTACCCCGTGGTGAATGCAGGGTGGCAATCCTTCAAGGAAACTGAACTAAAACGAATAATAATTGGGTGCAAATTGAAACACAAGAAGTTCCACCTCCATGTGAGGAAGAACTTCTTTCCTGTGAGGGTGACAGAGCGGGCTGCCCAGAGAGGCTGTGGAGTCTCCTTCTCTGGAGATCTTCCAAACCCGCCTGGATGCCACCCTGTGCCACGTGCTCCAGGTGTCCCTGCTGGAGCAGGGGGCTGGACTAGATCTCTAGAGTCTAACCTAACATTCTAACCTCAACCATTCTGTGATTCTGTGTAAACAGCCGCTCTTTTCCCTTGGGTTAGGGGCATTCACGGTGTAGCTAGAAACTAATGACTGGTGAAACCCCGCGGCGGCTCTCTGGTGTAACTATGCCTTTTACCTTCCATCCTCTCCTAGCAGAGAGCACTGTGTGCCGACAATAAAAATAAATAAATAAAAACAAAAAAGAGTGGCTTCTCGTGAGAAGCCGCTCGAATTCCCCCCGCACCGAGGCATTACCGCGCTAACTTCGGGCGAGCCGCAAGGGGCTCCGCCTGCCACACCCGCCCCTCTCCTCCAGCCAACGGCCGTCATCAACGGCCGCCGCCACCGGCCGCCGCCCGCTTCTCTTGCAGCTGGTGGAGCTCAAGAACGGCGAGACCTACAACGGGCACCTGGTGAGCTGCGACAACTGGATGAACATCAACCTGCGGGAGGTCATCTGCACGTCCCGGGTACGGCGGGGAACGGGGGGGGATCCGCGTGTCCCAGGGACGGCGGGGAACCGGGGGGGGATCCGCGTCTCCTGGATATGACCAGGGAACGGGAGGGATCCGCACATCCTGGGTATGACCGGGGAAACCGGGGGGGATCGCGTGTCCCGGGTACGGCTGGAAAATCGAGGAGGATCCGCACGTTCTGAGTACGGCGGGAAAGGGGGGGGATCCGCGCGCCCTGGGTAGGGGTGGGAACCGGGGGGATTCACGTGCCCCAGGCTGGGAAAACGGGGGGATCTGCATGTTCT
>JAWLRI010000436.1:355495-444156 GCA_034781795.1 Crypturellus tataupa | reverse complement strand
AACAGGCTGCCCAGAGAGGTTGTGGAGTCTCCTTCTCTGGAGATCTTCAAGACCCGCTTGGATGCAGCCCTGTGTCATGTGCCCTAGGTGACCCTGCATGTGCAGGGGGGTTGGACTAGATGACCTCTAGAAGTCCCTTCCAACCTTAGGCATTCTATGATTCCATGTTTAAATAATAAATATTTTGTCTAATTTCATCCATTTCTCTTACAAAGAGACATATTTCCTTTGGTCTAACTCCTCCTTTGCTGTATAGATCCTTGTATTCATAATGCAAATTCTTAATGTAGTATTAACATTTTCTCCTAAGTGGAAGGGGATTTGAGAGGTTGTGGAATGCAGAGCTAAGCTCATTCTTGAAGAAGAACAAGTGAACAATTGAAACAAACCCCAGAAGAAGAGAAAAGCAAGGACAGACTTTTAGTCCAAGTTATCTTTTCAATGCTCTTTCTTATTAAGATAAAGAAAAAAGAAAGCTTTAATAGACTTTATATCATGTATTGCAGATAACATTCTAAAACTTAAAAGTAACTTATTTCCTTTTGATGGGGGCTGCAGGTGCGGAAGCCTGTTACTCAATCCTTCAAACAGCGTGAAGATGCCAGTTTTAGATCTTAACCACAGTCACACAGAAGGGAGAACAGATAACCTTCGTTATTGACACATTTCATAGCCTGGATACCCTTCCCACACTGAAGCAAGAATGGCCCTGCGCAATTCTGTGCCTCCTGCCCCTGTTCCATTGTTATCCCAAGGCCTGTCCTGTGTTTCGCATGTGCATGGCGCTTGGGCCCATCTGGCTGAGCTGCCTCCAATGTGCTCCGTGTGAAGCACCATGAGGCTGCCTGATGTCTCTCAGCACAGGAGAGAAGGCCTCTGCCCACTGTTGAGAAGCTAGTTGGCAGCAAGAAGTATGAAGGATAAAGCAGGTATTGTAAAAGGAACTGCATTAACTTATTTTGACAGTAGTCATTTTTATTTAAATGTAATGTTATAATGGTCAGTTTTACAGAGATAATAATATGTGTTTATAAAAACCTCACAGTAGCAGGTAATAATTATTTTCAAAGAAAAATGGATATAATCAGTTTTGAAGCATAAATTGGTGTTTCTCATAGTCAGGAACAACTCCCTTAAAATTATCAAGTGTTTGAAGAAAACTGGAAATATAATAGCTTACATAGTAATGTAATATACCTCCTAGTTAGATTTTGTCAAAAGCTGACAGGATACCATTCTGCAAGATGCCTGGATTTGTAACATTTTAGCATGAAGGATATTTTATTGCAGGTTTTGTTGTTGTTGTTCATATTTGGAATGCAGAAAAGAAATAAAGAGGTCACTTTGGTGAGATCCAGCTTCCCAGAAGACTTCAGAATAATTCATGTGATGTAAGGATATACTTCCCCTTATAAGGTTATCCGACTCTTTAGCTTGACCAAGGGAAGTAAAATCCAATGGATATTAACTAGTGGACTAGTTAAGGAGCAACCTGTGGAGCACTAGTGCATCGTGTGTTTGCACCTCTGTGGAAACTTCTCCGGAATCCCACTGTGATAACCAAGTAAGCTGTTTTCAAAGGATGGTGGAAGGAAGCAACACAAAATTTGCATTGGCTCTCTAAGGATTTTCCCAAGGACTGCCAGAAAATGAAGTTGTATTAGTGGAATCAAGCCAGAAATGGCTGTCTCATGTAGCTATATTGCTTCATTTCAAACAATGCGAATCAAGTAAAAAAAGTCTATGTGGGCTTTGTGTGGAATGCCTGCTTTGGGTTTATAAAAAGAAAAAGGAGAAAGGAAAAAACCTTCCTTAGATGTATATCAGGCATTTTTTCCTTGATAAATGAACATTTATATGATGGGTAGACACAAATGCTTAAATAAAGTTTGAGGTGGAGGAATAGAAGCAATTTAAGGACATTCAGAGTAAGCCGAGGTGATTGAATATATCTAGTTAAGACATGGTAAACTACTGGATGGATGGATGAATTTACTCTTTGTATGTTAAATTTACTCTTTGTATGGTAAACAGTTGGAAAACATGAATGGAATTCTTGGTGTATTTGTTGTTTAGTTGCAAACTGGAACCATTTCAGTGGCACTAGGAGCACAAGCTACTCTTCACACGGGCACACCGCAATGATCCGAAGGCAGTCCTTGGTAAAGAATATGATTGGGATGGTGATAGTTGCCACCTACATGTGGCTAAAAGTCCTTTCAACTCACAGCAGTCTTGAGAAAGGCATGTTGTTCCAACATTGAGGGGTTATCCTGAAAATAAATCTAACCTGTCACTTCATCTTTCTTGATTATGTTTATTGCATTCATAATGCTAATGCACAGCCCTGTATATGGGTTAACTTTACTCAGCCTGTGGGGAACATCAGGGAGGTGGAACACGCTTTTTTTTCCAGGCAGCAGCTGGATAATGAATTTGCAATATATGATACAGGGAGATATGCAGTAATAATGAAATGAAGATAGAGAACTCTTTTGTGTTGGTGTCCCAGATCATATAATAGCACTTTGTTGCTAAAGAGATGGATTTATAATCTTTCAGAAACTTGCATTAAATATACATACTCATCTTCTCTGCTTTTCCACCTCTTCCTGACCTCAGTAGACATTTATTGAAAGCCAAGATATGTCTAGTGTTTTGCCACATGAACAGGATCCCCAAACCCACTAGTTTAGTACATATAAATGGCACGAGGGTGATAGCTGTATTGGCAAAATGAGAAATCTTCCCAAATGCTATAGGAGTCCTATCATTGATAGCTGGATTTCTGCAGGGTGCACTTTGTTAAAAACAGTAATTTGCAAACTGAAATGATAATCTGACTACTTGGCCTTATTGATTCCCTAATCTCTTTTAATATGTGTGACATGATGAATACTATGCCTTTCAGAAGCTGCTACTTTTGGTACTGGTAATTTGGTGATGTAATCTTAAAGAAATGCAAAAGTAGTAGTCAGTGAAGAACTATCTTCAGTATTGACCTGAGAATGGCTGTTGTAGAAATAACCTGTAAATTTTCTTTTAATACGAGATGGTTTCTGGAAAAAAACTACGGAAGAAGTGCTGTTGCATTTTGGATTGTGTCAAAATGTCGAAATGTTACTGCAGTGTAATGTCTCTGATTTAACTGAACTTAGCTTAACTGAAGCTGGTAGAAGGGTATTTTATAGAGCGGAGCTCTTACACTTGGATTTTTTTTTCCTGTTTTGCTTGGGCAAAAGCTAAGGATAAGTTTGTCTGTCTGTTTGTTTGTGTTTTTTTTCTCTCCTTCACAGAATCAGGAAAGTCTGTTAACCATGGATCAGGTTTGCGAGGCAAGGGGAAGATTGTGAGGAGAACTTCAGCAGTGTCTGTCACAGGTCACCTGCACTGGCCTGTGACTGACCTGCATGTTCTCCCCCTCCTTTGTATGCCTGTCCCCTGCCCTCGCTCTGAGGAGGCATCCCAAAAGCTTAATTGCCCGCTGAGCAGAATGAGGGAAGCAGGGATGTCAAATTTCGTAGGTCATTTTTCACTACCCTCTTTAGACATAGAGCCTCTTGCCAAGCTTTTCTCTGAAATAAAACTTGTTTTTGCAAACGAGTTTAGACAAAAGTAAAGACAAAGGCTTTCCCTGTCTCCCAATGGAGTAGGAGGGGAAAAAAAGGAGATATTATGTTGTGAAAGTTAGGCTTTCCTGTCCTTAAAACTGAGGAGAGGTATCTTTTTGTAAGGAAAATCTTGCTGTCTAATTCCATAAACATTATATGATTGCGCTTTTAAAGGTGGAAATGTGTATATCTCCTCATTGGCTATAGCCGGCTGAGGATGTTGAAATTTAATTTTCTGCATGGTCAAGTCAATCCTCTTCCATCTGTTTTAGTCTACTGAAAACTTTTAGATGATATATTGATTTTTAGATGATGATGTATTTTATTGCGAGTGTTACAGGGATTGGTTTCTGGATTATTCTGATCATATCACATATATATCTTATATATGTATTTATTTTCCTAGGTTTTAATTGATCTCCAGCTTATAATTTGGGGATCTATTGCAAATGCAGCTCAAGTCCCAGGTTTTCTTACTGCATACTTCCCAGGGATGCTAGTGGAGCCAAATCAGGTATTACCTGTTTGAGCCTCTCTGTCATTCTATCCTCACTGGACAGCTGCAGAGCCAAGAGAGCATCCAGGGCAATATTATTTCTCTTGCGAGCAATGTATTCCGGGGACTGGTTTGGTGAAAGTCACCTCTTTGTAGAAGTCCAATTTTCTTGGTTAGGCATCAATAAGGAGTCCAGCCTTATGCACAGAGATGATCTCTGCTGGCTCAGAGAAAATCTTTAGGTAAGAGAGGCTGTATCAGTTTTCCTAAACCTCTTATCCTGAAAAGTAATCCAATTAACAAATTGTGTGAGACTGTCAGACCTTGATGGGGCAAATTTGTTTCTATGCATGACATTCACTTTTTTTTTTTTTTTTTACATAGGAAGGTCTTGCTTCACTTTTTGATTCACTAATTTTTGATTAAGTAATATGTATCAGAAAAGCATTCAATGAAGGAATGAGTTAATTGGGTAGTAAACTGTGTAGGGTTGTGCCCATTACCTTTTTTCTGTGTGTCTGAGATTTACTATTGATGAGTAAGTTTTTTTTTAATGATGATTTATGTCTGCTGCAGAATTACAGTTTGACAATTGGGAACACATCTAGAGCTTGGGAAGTGCACTCTGTTGTAGTAAGTTTTTATTCAAAAGTCACTGTTTGCTAGTACCATAATGGTCTATTCTTCTTTGGGGTAGGACAGAGAAATTAAGAGTTCTGAGCTTAAAACTGATTTGTAGCAGCATTATATACCTTTAAGGATTTTTGTTTAGCTGATTACTGTATTTAAACTCCTTTGGAAATGTCTAGCTGGATCTCATTTTCCCTGCCTACGGAACAAAATAGTTTAAATAAGGTAAATGCATAAAACAGGCACGTTGCTGTAACGTGCTGTTAAGGACTATTTCATTAGCAAAAGACTAGGGGAATATACTTATGGTGCAAATATAACTTGGCCATAAGCCTGAAAACAAATATTGTATTACAAAGGCTGCTTCATGTAAAAACCTGGCTCTCTGACCTACTGCTTAAATGCTACTGCAATCTGAATATAAATTAATTGATTTTAGTTTAATATCTAGCAGAATCATCTGTTCTACATCTGTTAAAATTTTATTAGCTTCGTTTGCTTTTCAGAGACTGCACGGGATTTAAAATAGGCAACATTTTCTTAAATGTTTAGGTTGATCATTTGAAAGAAGAGTGTAAAGGTCATTTGTGTCTGGATCATTATGTACAGCAGTTCATGTCTGGGTTAATACCATTGAGAAGGACCACGTTTAAGCAAGTCTAGTTTTGTTTTCACTGGAATTATTGTGAAAGCCCCTGCTGACTTTAATCAGTGCTGAATCACACACTAACAGCTTTGTGTACTGTTCTACGTAATGGTCTCAAGGTATAGAATGCTTATGCTTTTCCGTGCTCTTTGCCACTTTAAATACAATTAATATTTATCTTAGCACCAGAAGTGTGTGTCCTGGCTTTGCACTACTGGCGTAAAAATGCATAGCATGTTGCTATGCAAAAATGTTTACATATAATGATGGGTAGGTTGTTCCCGTGTTGCTGCGCAGATGTACAGTGCTGTCTGCTTAAACAAAGGTAATCATTTGTCACAGCTTTCTCTTTTCTGAGAAGAAAAATAGAGTTATCTTATTGTACTAAGTTCCTTGAAGTCTTTGGAAGCTAAATGCTGTTCTTGCAAAGTAGCATTTTAAGTGTGCTGCTATTGTATCCAACTATTTATGTCATGTGTACTCCATAGTAAGTGCTTATTTGGAAGCAAGATAATATATGCTATGTAATTTACTTAGAAATTATATATGCTGTACTGTTTTAAGGGGGAGTACTGCTTTTTAGTTTCTTGATACGCACAAAACACTGTCTATTGCTTTTCTAGTGTGGTATCTTTATTTATATCTTCTCTTTTGGGGAAAAAAATCTTTTTTGCCTCAAATTTTTGCGTCTGTATTGAAAGGTTGGGCACTGGCGTTGTCTTGAAGGTCATATTTCTAGGTGACTAGTCACTTTTGTTTAGCTATGGGGAAAAGTTTCCATCGTGCTTCAAGGTGAAAAACAGTAACTTGTCATAGATAAGTCCTGAAAGATCCTAGGCTCTCCTGTTTCCACACTACCTCCAAGTCTAATAACATCCAATTTAAGTTTAGGGGTATCAGCACTTAATGGAACTGAATTCTCACTGCGTAGTGTTTCTATTTCTGACTCAGAAGTAAACTAAAAAAGTAGTTACCTAAGAAGTAGTGAAAATTATGCACACTTTCAGCTTAAGTGTAAAGTAGTCCTACTTTTTTTTTTTTTTTGAGTTTAGCAGGATTATTTACACTGTACTTAGAATGTAGCAAAACATGGGATGAAAAAATGTGCAAACATGGGAGTATTTAGCCTTTATCTTCAACTTTCATTTTTTCACTCTGCTTAGTCTAGCACTTTTACTCCTGACTTACAGTGAAAGTGTAACCATCTCTAATGTAAATGTCTTCAACTAGTTGTTGTTACAGGTGATTGGAATGGCAGTGCCTGATAAAGGTCCTTTTCCAGCTTATTTCCTGCTGCAATGTTCCTTCATCTTTATTGAATAGCTCATATGTGGAACCAAACCTGCACAACACGCTTGTACCTGATGTGTTATAAAGTAGTCATTGCTTTCTTCTTGAGCATTACCCAGGTGTTGCCTAATAGTGGTTTATTATTTCAGATGATATAGATGTCATGTTTTCATGACTATTTGCTGAAAATATTGTATGCTGCTTACTGCTTTATCTTAAGCACTGAACGTAATTTGGATCTGAGTAAAAGTAAGAAAATCACCAATATCAATACTCAAGTGCAGGTACGTTATTACTTGCTTTTTCTTTCAGATTTCTTTCTTATTCATGATTCATGTTTGTTCATGATGTGGTATGAGTTTATCTTTGGATTTACTGCCTGAATTAACCTGTGTCTGGATTCGAACTCGGTTTCCATCTTTAAATTCCTTCAGAAATGCATCTCATTTTCTTTGAGGAGCTGTAGAGCTGTGTCCTAAATACTAGTCCTGCATCTTAAGGAAGACAGTAATACAGAGGAAAAACAGAGGAGTTTTTATATATAGCTACCAATTTCTTGTTCCCCTTTTCAAAAACGTATCTGTTTTTACATATTAGTTTGTTCTCTTGGTCTAACTCCTGCTTAAGTCAAGGTTAATGTAGTTCTTAGTTTGGATTAGGATCTTCTCTACCATACAGGACTACATTTTTGTATGAAAAAGTATATATTCTAAAGAGCTCAATGTATTGTAATAATCTTAAAGTCATTGAAGTTTTATGATAAAAAAAATTGAAAAGGTTTATCACTTTGTCTTGCTTATTTCTTTGTCTGTGGGAAAGGAATTACTTTGAAAATTTCACCTGTATAATTTATTATATAGGAGATGGAAATTACTTTTATGTATTGCTCAATGCTTTCTGTCATCTAAGGTTTTTGTGCTTTTTTTTTTTTTTTTTTCTCTTTGCATTTCTATTCTTTCAGTTACTCTTTGGTTTTCAGAAAAATGGTAGGAGAGTCTTTTCTTTGTCCTATGAAATTTTGTTCAGTTTCTTTCAAGGTAAGAAAGCAACTAAAAATCCCAACATCTCTTTTCTATTTTTTGTCCTTAGAAAGGAATTACAGTATGATAAAACCATAAACCATTTTCTAAGACATGTCACGCTTTTGAAAGCTGTATCAATATTGGGGTCAGAGAAAATTATAGAATTTGGATGGACTTGGTTGCTTCTGACCTGGAAGATAGCCCCAAATACCTCTTCCTTCCCCACCTTATGAGATAAGGGAAAGCGTGTTGCAGAAGTCACTCTGTCACTCTCTTCAAATGTCAAGATAGAAAGCTGAGATCTCAGTCAAGACAGCTGAACTTTGTCACACGGTTTACAGAAGTAATTCTTTCCTCACTGGCTTTTAATGTCTACCTTCTAATTTCTCAGGAGCAAGAAAATGCTGGATTGTCCTTGATTACTCTCAGCTAGCTCTTGGGTCTGTGGGAGGCAGTCCTCTCTCATCCTGACCAATTTTTGGGATGGTTCAGCTGGATGTGTGAAGTGTTTGCCATTGTGGTATCAGAGGATTTTGAGTTCATGACGTTTGGTAGCTGAGGGTTTTCCTCTTTCATTGGGTGTATAAGAGAATTCAAATAAGGAATTTGGTCAGGCAGCAATGTAGTATTCACTGTGTTTTGACTGTGCAACTTTTGTTATTTAAAATGTGTCCTTTTAATAACCTGTTTATAGATTATTGTATAGTTTAAGCTGTTTATCTTTTACATTCAAAGTAGTTTGTGCTACGGATTGTATTTTAGCATACTATATGATCAGATAGTGTTTAGCAGGTAGGGGACCCCAATGCAATAAAAAAAATTAGCACACTGTTATCAATCCAATTCTACAAGGCAATAATTGTGAAGAGTAAATCTTTGTAGCTGAAAGGTGCACAAAACCCATCGTTATCTTTGATATTCAGTCACGCTTAGGGGCAGTGATGTACCAGATGCAAGTATAATTTTAACTGTATTATAATCCTGAGGTGGTGTTTGTGAGCTGACTCTGGTGAGAGTAGTAGTCTTGAGCAGTCAGCATGGCACCTAGGAATCTATAGCACAGCTTGCATGGTGGAACCATTCTGTTCAGTGCTGTTCTAAAAGGAAGACTTCTATGAGAAAAGGATTATAATATAGAATCATAGAATCATATATTATGGGAAATATTTATATATAGCTGAATCGCTGTCTATCTATATATCTATACTGTCTGTCTATATATCTATATATATAAACAGCATGCTAGATTAGTCAAGTTACTTAAGGGAATTATTAAACTAGCAAATTTGAGACTTGAGATTTAGGGCGTTAAGAGATTCTGCTGCATTGTTGTGCTGTATTTCAGGGCATTAGCTGCACAGCTTGGCTGGCGTAGTTTTGTTGTTGGCAACAAGACTATTCAGAGGAGATGAATCACGCATTTTTATAGTCTTGAGACTTGCAAGATCAAGAGCAAAAACGTTTTTTTTATTTTTTCCTGGCAGTGAATTGTAAAACATGAGAAATGTAATGAGTAATGACTGTTTCTATTTCACTTGAATAGAGATTGGTGTGTGTGTGTGTGTGTGTGTGTGTATATATATATATATATATATATGTATGTATGTATACATATATTTTAACAACAAATATTCTGGTATCTGATTCTCTTTCTAAACTAGTAGAGATATCAATAGGTTTCATCTGATAGTTAACCCCCCCCGCCCCCCCAAAAAAAAAAAAAAAAAAGAAAAACATAGCCTACAATAACAGATTTTGTGTGGATATGTGTAGACCTTCCTAGGAATCTTGGTGGGAAGTGGTTTAGGTTTCCATTTAGAGAGTAGGAAATCTAATGTGAGGGTTTGCAATTAGGCTTTTGAGACTAGGTAACTATGAAAAATTAAGTGCTGTCCTCTTCAGCTACGTAGCAACAGTGCAGGTTACTGGGGCATGAGGTATTAAGGAGCAAGTCTACTTGTTGCTGAACAAATTTGGGATCTTGGAAGTATAGTCCTTATGGTCTCTTGGAAAGTACTTCGTGTTGGTTCAGCTTTTGGTTGACTTTCGTCCCTGTATCTTGATTTTTCTGGGTGTGCATCCCCAGATTTTCATCTATGCTAAGAGGATGATGATGTTAAATTTTTAGGGAGATATGTACATGAAATATTTGTTCTAGCTATCTGTGCAGAGCATTTATGTCTTTCTGTCTCACACTCAGTACAATGCAATTGCTTCAGCAGTCTAAAAATGTTTAATGCTTGGAGCTGTCTGGGTGGCAGCAAGCAAGTGGTAATGAAGTGCTGTGTTAGTGTAGATAACCTGCCTAGAGTTTAATCTCAAGTTTTCTTAGTTTTGGTCAAAGTGTACTATCTGCAGTCACTTAAAATGGCCCTAGTTGCCTGTGATTTGTTCACCTTTGAGTGACCTTTGAGGAAGGTGTATCCATAAAGGACCTTTAAGATGTTAGGGATGTTTACATGGGAGAGAATTGTATTTTCCTTCCAGCAATAGGTGCTGCTACTTAAATGACAATTTAAAGAAATGGTTCATGACTATGCTGGCAGAAAACACAAACCTTGCCTCAAGAGCTCTGGCTCTGTTTTGGTGCAGTGTGTGTGTGAGAGCATGGGCATCTTTTCCTGTTTCTTTTCCTGTATTAATAATTTAAGGTTGTTTCAAGGCTCTGTGGTAGGATATTAACATACAGGAATCTATTGAAATAATCAGTGTCAGAGCTCCCAAACTGGGCTGAAGGATCTGCCCCATGTAGGGGCTTCTTGTTACCCCTTAGTTTGATAAGAGTTAAATCACATATTAATTGCATATAGAAAAGGTAACTCTCCATATAACACACATTTCAATTCTGAAATATATTTATTGTGTTTACTTCTTGCTCCCTGAACTTATCTATTTAAAATAGCATAAGGTGCTTTTGACTAATAATGAAAGAATACCCAAAGTAACTGAATTTTGGGATAGGCTTCGAAGAAATCAAATCAGTATTTGTGTCTTTCTTGAAGATTTGGGTAAGATGTTTCTGGACTAAGAAGAGGGGAAGGATAGGCAGAGTTAGTGAGACAGGACCTGGGGAGTTTCAATGTGTTGTTCAGTTGCTGGAGCAAAGATTGAAGCTGTTGGGCGCAATAGGAAACCAGGGACACAACTAATTATTATTTCTATTGATTGCTTGTGCTGCCTGGTGCCTAGAGGGCTCGGTGGAAGCAAGGGCCCCCGTGCCACTGGCCCCACACGATGTGAGTCACTGCTTGCTGCCTGGAAGAGCAGAGACTCTAAAAGGGCAAGAGGCAGGAGCGCTGACAGGAGATGCAAGGAAACCAAGTAATGATCCCAGCAACAGAGAGGACACCTGGGATCCATTAGGGACTTCTCTAAGCTGGTGTTGCCACTGAAGATGAGACGACGTAATTTGGACGTGATGTGGGAGGAGGCTGCAAATCGGGATACAGATTCAAGGTCTAAAGAACAGAGGAATGGACAAAAAAAGGTGACTGTATTTGCAGCTCATGGTGTGGGCTTTACCAGAAATATCTGAAAATGTTTCTGTAGAAATATGTGAAAACAAACTGCAACTGCAGTTGCTGAATTTAAGCTTTAAATAGTGGATACCTGGTTGATTTGAGATGCTTCCTGGTTGGCAGATGTAACAATTAATTTTACATAGTATATATTATGGTCTTGTTTTTATGGTGTATTGGAATAAAACAAAAGCACTTCATCTCAGAAGAAGTTGTTTCTGAAGAGGGGGGTAGAAGGAGAAATTGTGGGGGGATTATTGAGAAAATATAGTCAAATAATATAACTATAAATCATATGTCTATGAAAAATGGTAGCACTGAGTGTTCATTTTATCAAATGATGACTATGTTATCTTTTTAGATGCACATGCCATGCATTATTTGTTTAAATTACAGTTCTCCAATGTCAATTAGAAGAAGGATGAACAGTTTGTGCTCTATGTCATTAGGGAGGTAATTGTTGGCCTTATTTGGGATTTATGGATTTTAGGAAGACCTAAAAAGAGTTTGGAGTTGGAATTGACTAGCATAAGATATCTCTGAGCATATTTCTGAGGTGATCTGAGTTGACTCTTTGTGGTAATTTTATTAAAGTCGTTTCCCTTATGTACCTATAAAATGTGTTTGGTTTCATGTTTTGTGATACCCATTGATTTTTTTTTTTTATTGTGTTACTCCCTGTGTTGCATACACCCTGCTATTAAAAGTGGTCAGCAGTGAGTTTTTAACTTGTGCTGAAAGATAGATTTGTTAAAATGTTTTTGTTTTGAGGTTGTTTTCTGTAAATAGATGATACGCCTCTCTAAGGAGGCAGAGCACATGACTTCGGTGAGGCATGGTCAAACTTCAGTTCTACAGAGGTATGAAGTGGAAATGAAGAGTGTTTAATGACAGCATAACTAAAACTCTTGATTTTTTCTCTCTAAAAATAACCCCTCGATTATCATAGTTAATTATTGGGTTCCTGGCTTTGTATTTGATGTATTATCGTTATTGTAGGAGATCTTGGATGCAGTATTAGTGGTGGTAACTAATTCCCAGGATCTATGTATTCTGGGGCAATTTCACTTTTTTTTTTTTAATGGTGGAAAATTACAAAAGGACAGTGAATTAATAAGACCTTAGAGTGTTTACTGGTAATTTTTTTATTTATTGGTAAAAGCAAGGGGAAATTATTTATTTCAGTAGGTTTCACATAGATCAGCATCTTCAAATATTGTCTCAGTAGACTGAAGGAATGCTTTTACATTTATATCTCCTCTTTTCTTTGTTAAGCTGGTACACAGCTGGTTTGGAAGAGGTAAAAGGGGTTATTTTATGTGATGCTTAGTTCTGAAGTGAGAATTAGGACTGGAATTTTCTCTAGATTTTCTAATTCACCTCAATTTTGAATGCAGAACTGTACTGTTGAATAAAAAAGGCCAACAGAAGTATAGATATGCAACCTACAATGTGCAGCGTTTCTAAAATGAGCAGAAATACCACATGAAGATGAAATCCGAAGATTTAAGTAAAACAGAGGTGTCACTCGGCATGAAACACCAACTGTTTTCAGCTTATTTAGTATGCAGGAGCACACTTTATGGATGACTCACAGTTAAAATACCTTATATAAGGTTGCCCAAGTATTTAGTTCACTTTAGGTGATGGAAAGATATCATAAAATAGTTTTATTTTCTTTTTTTTTTTTAAAGCCTATATCCAATTGCTTTTACTGCTTTGTGGGCTATTTTGTTTGTCAGGCCCTGTGTTATATCCATGTATTATGCATACTCAGTATTAAGCATAGAGATTAGGTGGAGTCCTATTAGTTACTGCACGCTATTGTAATAACACAAATATTTTTCTTATCCCTGTGGTCTTAAAATTGCAAATTAATGACTTGAGTAGTTAAAAGCACATTCCTATATAGATTTCTTTTAATGCTACAGGTCCACCTAACTCAAGAAGAATAAATAGGAGGCTAAAGTAGTGTTTGCTGTGTCAAAAAAGACCATTTTTAAGACTTCAACCTTTGCTAACATAATACATTTAAAAAATATTTATACCTTTTATTTTATTCCATATCAGTGCTCCCAGTGCAGTAAGCAAGAATGCTTTTATCCTTAATTGCAATGCGTTTATACATTACCTGTATTTATTTACTATAAATTACATAAGAACTTAAAAGTAACTGTAGTAATGCAGACCAAGGGGTTTGTTTAGTGCCGTATTGTGCCTCCAGCAGTGGTCAGTAGCAGAGACCAAGATGACAAGAACAAACAGCACAAGAATATAGTTTATGTATCTTTACTAGATACGTATCTTTACTGGCAGTAGAGGCTGCGAGCCTCTACTGATTTGTGGCCCAGGGAATTTGGCTCCAAAATAATGATATTGAATTTGGTGTCATGTTGAGTTTTGCAGCTGAGAGGGGTATTGCACAAGGAAGTATCACCTTTTGTTTGCTGTGAAGCTCCCATGTGCAGCTTCTGTTTGATCCCTACCTCTGGTATTGGAACTGGTGGTGCATCATAGATCAAAATATTACTGCATTTATTTGGAGGAAAAAAAAGGGGGGGAGGGCAAAAAAGCTGTAGTAATTCTTGTTGGCTTTATAAAAAAGGTTTGGTATTTAAAAATGTCAGTTATGTTTTCTATTGTCAAAATTTAGTTTTTATCCTTTCTACTTTTCTTTTTCCTTTTTCCCTTTTCTTCTTTTTGCATTTTCCCCTTGCTGCTAAAAAAAAGAAAAACTAAGTGGAAATGACTTGTAAATGTTTCTCAAGCCTGGGGATAAAAGCAAAACCTTTAGAACAGAAAATAATTGTAACAAGGTTCGCTTTAAGGAAGGAACTATTTAAAAATTGTTACTCATTTTTACAACAGAAGCAATCTTTGAAGAAAAAGCATGTACAGAAGTAGCTTGAGTTCTTCATGTATTTCTTATACAATTTTACGTTCCCCATGCATCATCTTCTCTTTTTCTGTTCCTAATTTGAGCTTTTGTGGAAGGATGTGCGCTTGTAGATGTGCTGCCCTTCAGAAGTGCTGGTGCAAGCAGTGGGATCTGCCTGTTGCCCGTTCTCCGGAGGCTGCCTGGGCCCCCGGGGCTCTCACAGAAAACCTCGGGGGAATTAGAAGCACTTTCAAACCTGCTTGTGGGTTTCACTTCAAAGGCAATCGTTACTTTTTGCTTATTGCGTTTTCTTCTCTCTATTGGAATTGTTCTGCTTGGAGGAATTTTGATTCCCTGGATTCCCTGCTCCACGGTTGGGATGTGGTGTCCTGATGGGCAGTGGTTCATGCAGCTGGTTTAGGATTGTGAGGCCTGTGGGACCAGCCCCAGGAGTGGCCCGGCAAGGCAGGGCATTTGGGGAAGTGCTGAGCTGGCTGCTAATGCCCAGGCAGAGCCTCCGAGCAGGCGGCAGGGAGAGGCACCAACCCTTCTCCCCCTGGGGGAGCTGAGGTACAGGGGCCCTTTGAGACCTGTCTGGAGAAGTCCCAAGAAGCCGTGGTGAGGAACCGTGGACGAAGGCTGTGCTGTTGCACAGTGTGTGACCTGCCAGGCTATGCAGTCTCCTGCTTCCCACCAGACAAAGCTGTGCTGGGTGCATTGGCAGAGCGAGGCAGCCTTGGTTCAAAAGGCAGCCTTGAGGAGCGCGCTAGGGAGCAGAGTGCATGGGAGCGGGCAGAGCACCATGTAGCGTTTGCAGGGGACAGGCTGTGTCCGTGGTCCAACACGGCCAAGCGCTTGCAGTGTCAAAGGTAGTAAGGCAGTAACATCTCTGACGCTTACCAATTACAGGCATCTTATGAGTGCTGGAAAGCATTAAGTAATAGGTGCAAGTGTTTGAACACTAAATCTCAGAGATAGATTTTTTTTTTTATTATTATTATTCATCCATAAACAATTGATAATGAAGCATTATTTTAAAATTTGATTTTAGTGTAAAGAGCAAGATGAACTGTGAACTGGATTCTATTTACTTGTGAAAGGCTGTGGGCTTGATTTAATATTAGAAGTGGGTTGCTGACTTGAATTTGATAGCAGCAAGAAATCTGACCTCAATTAGAAAGAAAAATTAATAGTTTCTGCCTCTCCATTTACTTTGAAATTACTTATGGTGATGAGCTGCCTCTTTCCAGTCAGGTATGTTCAAATGCCAGCTCTTCTTAAAGCTCCCAGCCTGAGGATAGGCAGAGAGTGAAGTGCAAACCCAGTGGTGCCACATCTACACCTCCGCGCTCCCCAGCACGTGGTGGGGATCCCAGGCAGCAGGCAGGGTTGGAACAGCCCCAGTAAATAAGAAGAGAGAAAACAGCAGCTGCCTTTTTTTTGGTAGCAGCAGGCTGCAAATAAGGGAGTCTAGAATGCGCAGGTAGCAGTGGCAAACATCTCTGTGCTCCTTATGCTCTGAAATGGAGGTCACTAATTCCCACTAGTCATGGCACTTAATGCTTGGAGATCTGGATAAATGGTTATTTCAGTAGTTCCCAAGGGACAGAATCAAAAAATACCAGGTTGACTAAAAATACTGTTAACTTCAGGAGGAAAGAAATACAAGCTCTTGAGTTCCTTTCTACCTTTTTGGGTTTTTTTTGCTGTTACTGTTGTTGGTGGTATTTTTCTTTTTATGAAAGACAACACAATTTTAAAATTTAGCACAGATCTTTTTCTTATGTAAGATACAGGATTGCACCTTCCTTGGACCTTGCAGCTTGGTCCCACCTTCAAAAGTAACATGCGTAGACAAGAGTTAGAGTTTTGGGCATGAGAGGAAAGGAAAAACAGTATTTCCCTCTGCCCTAACAACAAAACTGAAAATTGCCGTTCTCTTTGTTGTAATTTTATGCAGAAGTCCATATTACCAAGTAGGTCAAAGAATAAAATTTATTTGTATCTATTTGAAATTTTCCAGCTTCACTTTCTTTTCTTTTAAGCCACTAGGCTGCATATTTGTTTTAAATGGGATGTGCATATCCTGAGGGATCTCATGTACCTTTTTTTTTGCTGGATGCACTTTTCATGTGCACAGACTAACAGGGACAAGTATGCATTTATATTATTGATGCATTTAAACAATAACTGAAGACAAAAAATAACTCTCAAAAGGTGGCTGCAGAATTTAAAAGTTTGGCTAGTTTTCAAGAGGCTAGGTAGGAATTCCACATTGAATTGCTGCTGCTTTTCTTTGGAAAATAATGAAATGTGTCATCTGGACAGGGGCAAAATGACTGCTGCATAGTGGCAATTTAAGGAAATAGCTTTTCATATTAAAGGATAAACACCTTTTCCTATGTGAAACTCTTCCCATAGCCTATTTGTAAAGTGAATATTGTATATCACATAGTAGGGAAAAATTTGAGGAAATGTTGGTAGGAATGTTTCTGTACAGAATTACAATCTTCAATCATTTAATTTTGTGTTTCTGATTTGATTCAGCTAGTGCTAGTAAATACAGTCCATTAGTTATATTCTATGTGAGCTCAGTGTAAGAGCTCAAGCAGATTTTTGGCATACCACTCTGAGCTAAGTGTCTACAATTTACTCAGCTGGCAGCCTGTAAAACTTCTCTTGGACATGTGAGGAAAACAGTTTGGGGCTTTGAAGTCCTTTGCAGTAGCACTGGCTCAGTGACGAAGATATTTCCAGAAACACCTGATAGCAAGGGTGCTCGCACCTTTTTACTGGCAGCTGTACCTACCTACATTTTTGAGAGTCAAATCTTGAATATTCAAGAGCTGCCTGAAAGTGGTGAAGGTAGACAAAATTTATGTCATTTCTGCACTTTCAAATCTGAACATATTGTCTCTTGACATGGGCATTTCTATCTTATTTTTCACTTTTTTCTGAAAGTGTCAGTGAACTCTCTTGAGCAGTGACATGTCCAGGGCATAGCTATGCTCACAGAGCCCACTGCTGCTCTTCGACCTCTGTTCATACCTTACCACAAGCCCTGCTCTTCAGCGAGGGATGTCCTTCTTGCTTGCCTAAGGCTGAATGTATGGCGACTCCAGAGGGATATTTGGTGTGGGTGTTAGTGAACTGCCCAAAGACCACTAAGACATAGATAAGCTGAGTCATGTGTTTGAAAACAAAACCCCTAAATCCTAAACAGCTAATATTTTATTATGAATGAATAATTGTATTTGAAAATATGTTCCATCATAAAATATGTTCCATATGTTCTTTCATTTTTCTCTTTGGCTTTTTTTTTTTTTTTTTTAATTTAAACTTTGTATTCTGGTGATGCCTAATTGCCAAAGGACAAATTTGGAATGAATTCATAACACAGAGCCAGGGGGCTGAATGTTTGCAGTCCTCCTCAGGTCGAGCACTGCAGTCTAGCTTGTACTGGTCTTGGGTTACACTTTATGTCCGTGGGTTTGTGCTTTTTCCTGTGCAGTGGATTCACCATTGATTTCATCCAAATAGACATAGTATTTTGTGTTCCCTTAGTGATTTTCTCACAGTACTTTTCAGAGAATATTTCCTACTTCAGGAATTTATTGTAGAGGCAGTTTCTGCTTTATAACAGTTTCTCTTTTAAATGTAGTCATCTTGTTGCCATCATGTTTTGTGTGTTTTTTTTTTTTCTTCCTTTGCAAAGTTCTTCCTTTATTGTGCTAACATTTAAATTTCCTCAGACATTTCAGTAAAGCCTTATTTTTGTTTTTATTGCGGATTTTTTTTTCACGATTTTTTCTTCAAAAAACCTTATTCTCTAGGTCTGTTTTAGATATTTAGTTATTGGCGAGTGATTAAAGAACAAATTTTTTTCAACTTTTAGTCAATGTGTGTGATGTTGTATTTCCTTTTTCTGGTTTACATTGCTGGGCTTATTTGATTTTTCTGGATTGCTTGGCTAGGGGCGAGTAAATTATCTTTTATCCATTTCAGAAGATGCTCACTATGATTTACCTAAATAAAAAGCCAGCTAAGCATTGTTCCAGTGAAGTTGCGTAAATATTTCTTACAGGGTGCACCTCATCAGGGCCTGGGAACTTGTGTATGCCCATTTTGTTTAAGTGATTTCTAACCTGATCCTTTGCCACCAAGAGTAAATCTTCATTGCTCTGTATTTCCCCTGTGGTCCCCAGGTTTGGGATTCAGCAGGCTGGTTGGATTGGTAGAGATTGACATGGACCCTTGTCACCAGGGCTCCTGCCCCATTCAGCAGTGGGCCCACATTGCCCCTGGCCTTCCTGTGCTGCTCAGGTACTTTAGAAGCCTTCCTGTCACCTTTCATGTCCCCTGCTAGTTCAACCCCACGTGGGTTTTAACTCTCCTAACACCATCCCTGCAAGCTCAGTGTCTATGTATTCCAACTTCATCAACTGCCTGTGCTTCTACCTCTTATACGCTTCCATTTCATGCTCGTATCTAGTCAGAATCTCCTTGTTTATCCAACAGGCCTCCCGTTGCCTTGGGATGGACCACTTTCGCATATGTCCAAATGTCCAAACACAGCAGCTTGGGCTACCTACTAGAAAAGAAACCAGTTTCTTAGGTGCATATACATGTATATTAAGTTATTTATCTTACTTGTGCGACTAATGAGGTTTTAGTTTGTTCCCATTACATTTTTTCTGTGTATTGGGACAAAAAAGTTAAAAGGTATTTGTTTTACAAGTCAATCTGACAATAGCTCATCTACCCTAAAAGCATGTGATATTGATCTTGACCTCCACTATCAACAGCAAGCCTAAATGCAGCCTGGGTGTTACGTGACATGCAGAATGCCCTGTAACTGAGCATGCTATGAGGAGGAGAGAGGAAGGACAGGAGTGCATTAATGGCCCTTAAAGCTTTCCAGCAAATCTGTGCCTGAAAACTGCTTCAATTTTCAGTTGTTGGGGGAGCAAATAGAAAATGAGAATGGTTATCAGATAGTATTACAGTGTGTATCTGGATTGTTATTAAATCCTAAGATGCTTACCTGAATGATTTCATAAATCCATTTTCACTAATATTTTGTCTTCTGTTGATGGTTCTATAAGGGTAATCTCAGTTCATCTCTGCATGAAACTATCTTAAAGGTAATTCTTGCTTGTGTCAGCTGGGAAGAGAAATATAAAATAGATACTGGTGAGGTATATGTATAGACCAACTTAAAAAGGTGTCTTCTTATGAGCATATGTAATTGTTGTGATCAGAATATGCACATCAAGATGGTATTTCAGTTTTCAATGGTCAGTTAAGATTACTTGGGATTTGATATTTTGCTTGAAAATATGGTAGTGTAAATTTGACTCTTTTCAGAAATGGTACCCTTTCCTGTGGGCATCTTCCTGGGTATACTCTTGATTTTTCCATTTTGTTTATTTTCCTGAGTGCTCAAGAGTGGGCTTGGGAGCATAGTGCCAGCAGTGTTGCAGAGTCACAGACAGTTCCAATGTGTTTCTGTAAACCCCTGCGAAAGATACGCTGAAGAAGGAAAATCTTCATTGCTATTTATATTTTCAGACTAACAAAATATTAATAAAATACTTCAAATTTTGTAGCATCTTAGGAACAGCATGGTGCCCCTCTGCTGCTTTTGCTGGTCTTCCCCATGTTGGAAGTGATTTATGTTGCTTTGGTGTCTGGGTTGACTTTAACTGTTGCACTGAGGCTTCTGGGTTCAGCTGAAGGGGCTCTAGTTAAGTGCGTGTCCTCTTTGGGGAACTGGAGATGTCTTTTCATTTCCAAGAGTTTTGGTTTACTTCGGTGGCACGTTGGTGTTTTTTAGATTTCTAACACTGTTTGCAGAGGATTTTAGTGAAGGATATGCTTGATAAGGCTGCTTCTCTTCTGGGCTGAATAAAGATCTAGATGTATTTTTTTTTTTTTTCCTCCCGGCATTTGGGTCCTTTTTTCAGTACATTTAGCAGTATTATAGAAGCAGCTCAGGTTTTGCTGGTAGAAGGATTTTTTTTTTTTTTTTGCATAGATTTTAATGCCTGTAACTCTCCGTAAGTGTGATCTGCAATACAATTAAAGAAGGAGACTGAAATTCCCAGCTTTACTGAAATTAATGGGAGACTTGCTACTGCCATAAATGAGACTGGTGCTTTTCTCTGCCTATCAATACATGTTAAACTGAGAATGCTGAGATTGTTTGCTGGGCTCTGTGTGTGAACACCTTGGGCTCCCTTTGCTTTGGTTGCAGACCTTGCTGCTGGGAATGCTACTGAAATATTTAGGCTTTCTTCTGAGCCAAGATTTCCACCCTTAAGTGCCCCAGTGACAGGAATGGAGAAGCAGACACCACAGCAAATGCTAATATAGTTCAACTCAAACTTTGGAATCAGATTTGTTCTTAGAAATTTTGCAGAAAACCACTTGAGAATATTAAACTAGTGCTGTCTTTACAGCCCCATGCTGCTACAATATCGTGCTCTGTGTTAGTGAGGACAACACTGATAACTGAGTGGCCCGTTGAGAGATATGTTGTTTTTTTCATAATGGAAAACATTATCTGCTTAAATGGTAGGTGTTTCTAATGTTTGGTCTTATTACTCTCCGGTTGTAGAAAAGTGAAGAATCAAATGGAGAAATTTTTTTTTTTCTTCCCTACCAGCCAAAGATCAGAGTTGCACATTTCTCTCTGAATTGACTGTCTTCAGTTTGACTTCAAGTCTAATTGTGTTTGACTAATTGAAAAGCAAATATTTATTTTTAAGTCCTTAAACTTATTTGGAAAGTTTGATATTCCCAGTTGTCTGTTGTGAATTGTATCAACGCATAGGCTATGTTTTTTGAACTTGGCCCTTACATTGTTTGACCACACTGGGTTTGCTGAGATGCCATCAGATTTTCAGAGTGGCAATATTGATTGGAGCTCTCTGGGCCCTGAAACCCACAGCTTCTGAAGCTCTTCCTAATTTCTTTTTATCACGTATGAACTGTCTCAAATCCACTACCTCAGCAAGAAAAATATAGTCTTCCATCTCTGCCCAAAGCTGATGCACGTGATGCTTGTTCAGTTTTAAACTGGCCTGTGAATGTGTGAGCAAACACCCTGTCTTTCTGTCTGCAAGTGCCTGAAACTTGCCTGAAATTGCTACAATTTGTCTGTGGTTGATGAAGCGGAGCAGGCCCTGGGGCTTGTGCCCATTGCTGCAGCTTGTCCACTGCCTGTTGGACTTTATCCAACTTCTTGGAGATGTTCCTGTTTTCTGGTGGGGTCTAACATGAAGTATCTGGATCTAATTAGGAGAAACGCTACAGAAGCCAGCGTTAGATCTGTTTGCATACTGAGCTGTTGTACTCCCAAAGCACTAATTCTACACAGTATGTGTTGGATGCACAAAACCAGTCGTCATTTCACCTTCAGGTTGCCTTGCTTCAGTTTCTCTCTTTCTGAAATGAAGGCAATGATGTTTTATCTTTGAGACTTTTAAATGCGATCCCTCAGTGTCCGTGAGTCTGTGAGGAGCCTGAGTGTTGTGTCCTGCAGAGAAAGCACCTGGCAGGCCAGGACGTCTACTGGTGAAGCGCAGCGAGGCCGTGTGTCATGAGCAATCTGCCACTCTCCCTTCAGTTATTCCAGAGCTAATTTACTGTTCTGTTTTTCTTTCTGCTCTCTTATCTGCAGTTTTTTCCTTTCTGCCTTTGTATGCTGTGTGCACCGTTGAAGGTAGTTCCACCTCTGCTTCTCTACAGTGACTAAGCTAAAGAGTGCACAGTCGCTCAGCCTGACATTTGAGATAAACACTTATTGGAGTCATGTCTTCACATATATTTAGCAATGCAAAACTGTGATTTGTCTACTGCCTTTCATCTCCTTGGAGTCATTAGTGCAGAAAATGAGCATGGAGTGAGTGTGGGACAGAGTTTGTGTTTATTTTGCATAACTGCATATTATATAATACCTGGTGCAAGATAATGGAGATTCAAGCTAGTCTTAAAATCTCCTGTCCAATCTGCCAGCTTCTCAACATTTTACAGGAAACTGTTCTCAAGGGTGTCTTGATATTCACCCAGATGTGCTGGTTGAAAGGGCTCTGTCTGTCTTTGGGACACTTGCCACCTGCCATGTGGAGAGAATTATTGCCTTGAATGCAGTAATTGCTGGGAACCTCAGTGGAAGTTGAAGACCCCCGCTGGATGATTTATTTAAAAAAAAAAAAACAATAACACAAAAAACCAACACGCCTGGTACCCCGCTTTAGAGCAGTTCACTCTTTCACTCTTCAGACAAAATAGAATATACTAAAGGATAATTATAAAAAACAAAAAAAGAAAAAAAAAAAAAACAGAGTTCTCCACAGAATGAGCTGGAGTTAAGAGTAGTGAAATAACTTCAAAACCTGACAAAAAAAAAAAGCTTTTGGAGTCTGAATTGGAGAAGAGAAAAAAAAAATTACAACCTTATATTTGACTCCTGCCAGTGCGGGTTTTGGACATCATGCCATAAAAAGTTCTATAGTTCCTATTCTCCCTAAAGTTCTGGGAATTTTTCAAGTTTTATGATACTAAATATGGAGAAAATGTACTGAATGATGGGGGAGATCAACTGATTTGTCTTTGAGATTTATTAGGATTTTTAATTCAGAAGAGGAAAAGTTGCAGGTTAAATACCTAGCTTCTGCAGATAACTTTATGAATATAACTTTCCTGTAGAAACAGCCATGATCAGATTACATCATTTGTTTCTATTGTTTCATCCCAGATTATTAAACAAACCAGTTATTTTGTGTGTTATTTTTCATAGCTGCTTTTGCGGTATTGGAAGTTTAAAATAAGCTAGTAAAATATGACGGGGAATTTATCTAGGGAAGAGCCACTCTAGATCGAAGAAGGCTTTGCAGTATTAAGCATGCTGTCGTCTGTGCTTTGTCAGGGTGAAACAGAAGCTGGGGTCCACCACGTCATGCTCCTTGGCTTTGTCTGTGCAGGGAATATACAGGAGTATGTTAGGATAGGAAAATGCTCCCAAGTTGATGGTTTCTTTTAGTGACTCTTTGGCAAGCTCAGGTCTGTTGCTTCTAAAGCTTGGTTATTAACTTCAGTAATCATTTGGCTAATAGATGTGGATTTGGGGAAATCACAGTCCATAAAAATGTGCAAATTCCATTAGCTTTGTTCTGGGAATCATTAGCCCTGAAAGCACGAATGAGAAGGAGTCATAATCTCAGCAAGCCACAGGAATTAAGAAATTTAATCAACAAGGAGGGGTCCTTTATCAGCAGTAGTTGGGCAGTGTGGATGTAAGCTAGGAGGCAAGATGGAGCAGAACATATCAGCTCTTGAGGAGCACTTAAAATGATGGATTATTTTTCTTTCCTGTTTGTTGGCTTGTGGGGTGACTGATTTTAGTTTTGTGTACTTAGGGTTTTTTTTTCTCTCCCCCGTTATTTGTTTGATGTAACAAGGTAAGCTTCTAATGATGTATTACGGTTTCCTTGGCATGTTTCTGGAGCAGTTTAATATCCCAGGCTCATCAGGAGGGCGAGTTTAGGGAGATGTTTATACTAAAAAGTTGAAGTGTTGATTTTTCTAAATTCTGGTGGCTCCCTTTTGCCAACAATCAACATAAATTGCCTATCTATCATTTGAAAATAACTGGGCATTACAAATGAAATGAGTGTTGAAGTATTTTCCTATAATATGGCTTTAGTCAAATGTTTAGTCAAATGTGTTTGAGGTGGACAGAGATTTGTCCCCAAGTTGGTGTGATGGTTCCTAACTGGAGAAGGAAATGTAGGAGGGTACTCTGAGATCAGGGCTCTTCCCAGAGCTTCCTTTCAGGAGCACCAGGCTTAATGCTTGCTTTTAAAGACCAAAATTTAACAGTTTAGGCATGTGTTTTTGCAGTTAAGTAAAATGCCTTTCTTTCTGGAGTAATGAGGTTACACTCTTTTCCTTCAGAATAATTAGGTTTTATTTCCAAATTGGTCTGTGTGTCATAGTCTTAGCACTCACAGCACTCCTTAAAATTCCCCTCACCTCTCAAACTGCTGTTTTGTGCCCTGTAATGGGGTTACGTTTTCATGCACCACTCTGAAACTTAGCAGACAAGAGGAGAAGGGTGACCCTGACCTGTAGGAAATTGGGCCTTCCTGGCTTCAGTGCTCCCTGAAGGATACAGACAGGCAACTCTTGACTTATGCCAAGCTCTCTAACAGATGCTAAAAACATGGAAGTGTCTTTAACAAGAGTTCATGGTGAAGGCGAAAAAGGAGAGAAGCTTTATTCACATCTGAGAGCGAAAAAAGGACAGATCACAGCACAGAAAATCTGTAATTTTAGAGATTCATTTTGCATATTCTGAAGAATTTAAAATGTAGAAGTTTTTTAAATGCCACTCAAATTAGACTTGGAATTTTTTTGAGTAATATTTTCCTGTAGCCTAATTGGCATAATGATATTCTATATAACTGCCTGTGTTGCACAGTGGCTTTAAACTGGAGTGGAGATGGGGTGTTGACAAATTCTAAACAAATCCTTATTTTACTTGGTCAGGACGGCACGCATGGCTTTGAAGATAGTTATTGCGTGATGGGAGAAAAGAGTTCAAAATTATGTAGGGGCTATATGTTTTTTCAATCAGGATTTATAATATGTTTTTCTGCCATACGTGTAGCCTCTGGGTTAAATTGTGTCTAAATTCTGACTATTAACTTTGTTTTTTCAATTACTATAAGTTAAATAAACAGAATAAAGTAAATATTTTATTGTATTTGTGTCCATTAATTGAAATCTAATGCATTATTATGAAGAGACTAAAGGTGTTATTTTATGCATATAGCTGCTGCTTCTGAGCAAATTTTTTCATTATTTGCTTGTCAGAACCTCAGTAGAAGTGTAATTGCCAAAGGTGATTCCAATATTGTGTTGACATAACTGCATTGTAGGATTTGGCTTTGGCTTAGAAGAAATGCCCTATTTTTCTGTCAACTCAGAGGCTTGTTACAGTGTGATCATTAGAGTCTCATTAAATGAGTTATTCTTGTTTTCCAAGTTCTTACTTGGAAAACACTTGGAAAAGGTGAGGCTTAACTCACCTCTATCTGTTGAAAAAGCAGCTTATGCTCAGTGTTACACGAAGAGCGTTAAATGAACTGGGATGTTGTGGCCATGACTGCAATCACCATCTGCGCAGAAAGCTGTATGAACCCATCAATCCAGCAAGTGCTGGCAGAGAGATGATCAAAGCCTGTGAAGATGGGTGATCAGGAGGGGAAACGAAGGCAACCTGAAATAAGACCTTTCGTGGGCTTTGGATGCTTTGCTCTGCTGGCTATTTGCTGCAAGAGGCTGTAGATGTTTGCATGCGGCTCCACTTGCCAGGGTGTGCAGGCATTGAGCACGCCCTGGTGCTACCTGGGGAGAGGAGAGGACCCTGGGGGGCAGAAGCAGCACTGCATGCAACCAACCAAATATACCAAGAGCTAGGGATAGTCTCAGGTTTGGGTGTTCACAAGATGCAGCTGATTCCCCTGCAAAATATATTTACTATTTTAATTATTCAGGACTCAGGGCCAAATCCTGCCATTTCTCTGGGTGTTTTAATCAACCAGGTTTTTGACTCAGAAATAGCAGCGTGGTGTATAAAAGCATGACCCAAACTTTGCGTGTCACAAAACCCCATTTTAAATTATCATTGAGCAATAAGGAATAAGGTCTAAAGTATAACCTTAACTGATGGAGGTACTATAAGTACGGCTGTTATCTACAGTGAAGAAAATACAGGGATATATGACCTAGCTTTTGGGAACAATAGAAAGAACATTAAGAACTTAAAGCCTGCTGTAATCTTTAATTTTGACCTTTTAAAATTACATGTAAGAGCCAACCGAGATGGGAGGAAAAGAATCCCTTTTTAGTAGTGCAGTACTGCAGAAGTACTACTATTGGAAGGGTTTTTAATTTTTCCAAGTGTTTATTTAATAGTTTTGATAATGTTTTGTGTTTTGGTGATTTATAACAACCACAAGGCTAAAAATCCTGACCATGAGCAAAGAAGTATTAACACTTCCCTTTATGGACCAAGGATTTTGCCTCGGGGGTTTGGGAGCAGAAGTGGAACAAATGGAAGGGATGAAAAAATAACCCAGGAAAACAGATGGATGCTGGAGCAGGAAAGAGGAATAGAGTAGAGAAGAGGTAAAACAACTCTGGAAATAAAAATAAAGGCAGGCATTGGGGGAACAAATGTGTAAAGAAAAACAAAAAGGAATGGAAAGCAGAAGAAAGAGGGTGGAAGGTTGAAGAAAATCCATCTTGTCAAAGGAACACTATTTTTTATGAATATAAAAAGTGCAGTTTCAGTTATGTACTAAGTCCATATCTACCATACAGTAAAACTGATCATTTATCCAGACAAGGGATGGTAAGGTTAGCATATAAGAGTGCATATGAATTTACTTAGAAAAAGGGAAAAATACCACTCTAGTGATATCGAGGGGAAAAAAGGCAGCTTGTTTTGCCCTGTTCTTATTTTCTTTAATATGAAATTTTCAAGAGCTAGAGGATTATGGCTTGGTAAAATTAGTATTGCCTTGTGCTATACAATGTTATTTTGATAACATTATCAATTGCATTGATATGCATTTATTTCTTGTTTTATGCATTTTTTTACTTTTATGCATTTGATTTAGTCATAGTTCATGTGAGGTATAGCTTTTATTCATTTTGCAATAGTTTTGGAATATACACTTCTTCCCAGGGCATGAAGAAAATGTGTATAATATATGCAGTGGAGAGGCAAAGATTTATGACCTTATTTTGAAAAGGGATTATAGAAGTTGAGCAAATCTTTGCTTGAGAGTAAGAGAGGATGCATAAAACATATAAAGTTTAAATAAAAATAGAAACTTGCTGGCATTCCTGTAAATTGCCTGTAAGTTTGTTGGAAACTACCTTTATACTAGTTGCCATAATTCTCTTAAGTATTTTAAGTGGTATTAAGTTGACGATAGTCTCTTAAAACATAAATGTGTGAACACCTATGCAAAATAACAACAGCAGTCATATTTGGCTGATAAAAAAAAATCATATATAAACATGCTTTGTGCTGCTTTTTCTTGCTCCGTATATTCCCATTTTTCTGGAGGGGTGGAAAAATATTAAAACTTGGTATTTACCTTGTGTGGTTTTTGTCCAGCAAAAGATAAATCATTGAAAGGAAAGGTTTTGTATTGAGATTCAAGCATGTGTGCTTTTGGTTTTGTATTAAGAGTCAAGCATGTATATTTTCATCTTCCAAAGAAAGATGAAAAGGGGAAGATATTATTATTATTTTTTTAAGTAATACCTTGATTACTAAACAGAAAGTTAAGTTCAGGAATAAATCTGAAGGCTTTGCTTCATCCATCTCAATATAGCTGTGTGGGCTGGAAAGGAACTCGAAAGGTTCAGGAGCAAGATGAGAGCACACCGAACAACTGTTACTTCTGGGCACTCAGAACCTATATAAGGTATTTCAGATCACTATTCTGAGACGAGCATAACATTTATGTGATTTTTATGCGTTAACAGATTTAACGCTGCTTCTGCTACTTTGAGAATAAAGTAAATGAGGTGACTTTCTACTGATATAATAGAGTTGGGTATTCTTTCAAATATAAAGGTTGATTCTATAAAAATTTATTTTATTTTTTGTAAAGCTCTTGCAGCTTATCATATTAAAAGAAAATTATGAAAGAGAAGCATAGCTAACTCCAGAACATGAATTTTGATTTTTATAGCAGTTGATTGTTGCTATTTTGGTCGTTGAGAAAACTAGCAGACATCATTAATGAAGTGGTATTCCTGTGTAATGCTGAAATCTGTTAGTTCATTTATTGTGCAACTATCATTTTGGAATCTAAAGCTCTCTGATCTATTCATTACTGCTGTTCGTGAGGTTCATACTTTCACTTTGCTGGCCAAAATTCTGAAAATTGAAAGACTGAGATGAACCCAACCTAATCCTGATGTTCAGGTAGACTTGAGTAAACTAGTGATTTTTTGAAGGATATACAGAAAATACTCTGTCATTCAAATCTATTTTTTTAAACCTAGCATTGCTTTCAACAACCTCAGTTCCTGATGCAGAAAAACATTTACAACCTTCCTCAAGACTGAGTGGGTTTAAGGTACATACTTGAAGCCAGGACCTGCCTCAATTCTTTCTTCAATTGAGACCTCTGAGTAATCTTTTTTTCATAATAACAGAAGAACATCTTTGCAAAGGTTAAAAGATAATTCTTTTTTGAGAGAAAGTGTTGTGCTGATTCACAAAAGGTGGATCTTCATGGATTTATACCCTTGATGACCAATGTACAATAAGGATCAAAATAACGATGCCTTCTCTTACTGTTCATAACAATGCTCTGGGTGACCCTGCGTGTCCAGCGGTGTTGGACTAGATGACCTCTAGAAGTCCCTTCCAACCTTAGGCATTCTATGAAGAAAGAGAAATTTGAAGTGATTCCGATCTGACTATATCCAAATTACATTTCTCGTGCCTTTTAGAACAGAAGATGATGGCAGACTAATTAGAGCTCTTTATTTTCATAATATGGCTAGTAAAGAACTGGACCTTCAAACTTCTGTTTCTGCCATTATTATCTGTCCAAATGGCATTATAGAGATGAAACAGTTAATTTCCGTTAGCTCCTAAAGTCACATAAATGCCAGAAATGGATGCAGTTACATTTTCAGTGATGCATTACTTCATCCAGCCTTAGGTCTGAAATAATGTCCCTGATTGTTATCTCTTTTCAGTATATAATATTCTGCTTTTTCAAATCCAGTCATAAAATTATTTATGTATTATTTGCAGAATTCATTCTCTTCTTCACATCTGGTTTCAATAAAGATAATAGCAGTCAGGGACAAGACAGCACTAAATGTCTTTGAGCAACACTGCTTTGGTGTAGTAGAATAATCTTATCACTTCCAGGAATGACACAGAGCAGCTTAGGTTATGGTCAGACAAGCTTGAAATCGAATGCAGAGTTATATATGTATAAGATTAGTGGTGATTAAAATACTAAGTCAGCCAGGGCTGTGATCTGAGGCTGGTGCTTTCTGATTAATATTTAATTGATGAAAGAAATGATAGGAAACTTTATTATTATTTTCCCTAAGTTGGAAAATATTAGCATCTCTCTCTAAAATATTGGGTATTTTATTGGGTATTTGTTGGGTGTTTATTTGTTATAATACATTATTCTAATGTTATAATACATTATTTCAAGGGCCTGCAAAGTTAGACCTTTTGGTAGAGGCCAAGACTACCTGTTGAGATGTTTTCCTTGGAACACAGCTCCGCCTCTGTTGTACCACGCTGCAAACCCCAAGATGACACCCAAATTCAGTGGCTCCGTGTGCTGCCTTCTGATTTTAAGGAGCTTGGGGGAGACTAGTGGGAGGCTTCTTTCAATCTTGACTTGCTTTCACCATCTCTTTTTTGAGTATATGTTACTTGGACTGCTGCGATATGTAGGCAACAGATATAGTGCGGTGCTCCTGACTCTCTTATTTTGGGGTAGCCAGTTCAAGTCAGTAAAATCGCTGTGCTTCGGATGAGGTGGCAAAGAGATATGAGGGAGCTGGGTTGAATCCGAGTGTGTGTGAGAAGATGGGAGCTGGCAGAGGAGGGAAGCGCCCAAGATTTGTCAGGCCCGATATCTGAGGCTGTGGCTGGGAGCTGAGTACCCTCAGGCAACTGGTTTTAATCTGGGCACTTCGTGCGTTTCCTAGATGCTATTGGATGGCTGCAGTAGCCGCCACTATCACTTTTATTTCTGTGTGACCATCTGGTCTGCATTATGTTACTTTTTAAGGAGATTAGTGCTGTGTCGCATCCTTCTAACAGGGAGCAGGGTTTTGTAATTTGTTATGTGGCTTGCTTTTCCATGAGTTCATTAAATGCAAACCATGATGTGACGATCCTTCTTCAAAAAGGCAGGATCTACAACCTGAATGCTGATGTTACAGGAAATAAAATGATTTAAACCTCTCTCTGTTACCTAAATGCATATGGAGTATCTGTAGGCAAAAAAGGCTGCTGGTATTTTTCAGGTCTCTTAAAGAGTTTGATGAGTAAGTTCTCATTGGTTTTCATGTAGGTGTGCCTCGTGTCTGAGTTGTTCAGTCATTCCTCCAGCCAAGCATTATAAATAACCTCGCAAGGTGTATGCTATGTTTTGTGCCCACGATATCACAAAGGAACGTTATCAGGTGTGTTTGTGAAAGTCAGACTGTGTTGGATACTGCCTTCCACCGACCACAGAATTGCAGCATGTCAGTCCTTCCCGGTTAAGGAATGCAAGTGTTCAAAAATAGAAGGCGATTCTAGAGAACTTCCAGGTTCACAAATAGCAGATGTGTTCCGGTTTATCTGCGTTTCCTAGAGGAATGCCATCTAAGCTGTGAATTGAACCCTGCTGTAGATAAGGGGATGTTAGGATTCAGACTGACTTATGCTGAGCTGTGAGAAACACCAGGCGAGAGGTCACCGTTAGTATTTTGTATGAAGGATGTTTCTGAGTGTGTTGGTTTCTTGGAGAAGACCATTTGTACTACTTCAGTAAGCCCCAAAGTAGAACTGAATGTTGCTGAAGATAGCTTCTTCTAAGCTAAAAGAAATAGCTCTTAAGTGATGCATGTATCATAAAATAGCAGTGGTTAGGGTTCTGGACTTGGTGTTGCAGACCTTTTTTATAGTTCTTCTAGCCTTTATGTGAGACTGGCAAGAGGTATAAATATAGTTAATTATATAGTTAATATATAGTATAAATATAATTGTATAATTATATTTATTATAGTTCTTTGATTTTCTTAGTTGCTTTTAACTGCATTAGCTGTTTTTTGGTCTTAAAATTCACTGTTCTGTGATTTTTTTCTTGGATTATGCAAAGGAAAAATGCTAGATCTTGATGACCGGCCACTGAATATGTATTGAGTGTGTGCGAGTGTGATACGTCAGAACGTTACTGCTTTTGTGATACAAAGACATGGCATGTTTTCTTTTGAATGACATCCCAGGTAGTCATGGTAATGGCAGGTTGCTAGATGGGTAGCTCTTTGGGAGAGCAGAAACATGAGATGGAAGAAAAGAGGAAGAAAATGTCTCAAACATATTGCATGAATAGATCAGATAGATTGCTTTGTATCTCACGTTTCCAGTGTCTTTGGGCTGATACAAGCTTCTTGCTTGCACTAGCTTCTTCCCTGGTAACATCTGTGATCCCATATACCTAGTCAGACATCCCATATACCTAGTCAGACATCAGAGCTTTATGTGATTGGAGGCCCTGTGGCCTGAGGCACAGGGCTGCCTTATTAGGCTAGGAAATGTGTGTTACCTACCTCGGCTTATGTAAATGCAAATCCATAGGAGGTAGTGTGTTCTTAGGTGGAAGGTAGCAGCTTTTCCACTGTTTCATAGTCCCCTTGATGAATCTCTATTTCACTTAGAAAAATACACATCCAGCAATGGTAAGATTTATCTAAGGTTTGTGTCAGCACGCTGCTCTGCCTCGTTCATGCTTACTGGCCAGGCAGACAGTAAAAATGGAAAGCAGGGTCTATGCAAAAGCAGTACAAGAAAAATAACGATTAGTGGTGGCACCGAAGAGAGTATGTGGCCTTGGTGCAGCTCTAGGGCAAGCTTAGCCACGGGGTGTTGGTGAAACGCTTTGTGGTACAGCTGCTCAGCCCCAGCATGGATTGCAGAGCAGAAGAGGCTCTGACAGAAACACTGTCAGAAACAGCTGCGTACATGGTGAAACTGCGTACGTGGCAATGTAAGTTATTCTGCATTCTCTGTGTTTCAGTGAATGTGACCATCATACCCGAGGTTTATCCTGCTCTGTTCTGTGTATGGTTTATTCTGTAATTACTCAGTTTCCTGAGAATGTGCGTCTCTCTCCCCCTGCTTCCCCCTGCCTCCCTCCCTCCCTCCTTCTCTCTCTTGTTGCTGTCATCTAAGTCTTTGTACTGTATTAAAGCCTTGTTGGTGGAAGTTATACCAATTGCCACTTCCTAGCTAGGCTCTACCTAGACTTAATTGAGGCAATTTCATCTACAAGAACACTTTGCTCTTCCTTATTATTCTCAGATTGAATTTGTGTCCAGCAGACTGCAGTCAAAGACTTCTAATGAAGATGAAACCCCCCACCAGAACCTCTTTTGCCCTTCTGCTTAAGTGTGGCAATGGTTGTCTCCACCCACTCCGTGTTCCCTTAAGATCTATACGAGACAGGGACACTAACTCAGGAGCGAAACAGGCAACATTTCACACTGGATTTCAGTATCCACGAGTTCTCAGAAGCATGTTGAAGCAGCATCTGGACAAACAGTAAAATGCACTGTTGAAGTTACCTATATGTTATTTCTGCGATGAGAATCCTAATAGACACGTTTGCACTTAACAGTAAAAGAGTTTTTTAAATTTAGACACTTCCCCATTCTACACAGTGCATGGTTGAATCAGATTTAGTTATTAAATTCCCTATTAAATTTCTTCTTCAGAGTGTGAGCTTAATATTTCTGAGTACCACAGCATAATGGAAGAATTCTCATCTTTCATCTCTCCTTTTCTCCATTCCCTGTGCTGAAAACTTCCCTCTGGACATGTTTTACTTTTTGGTGCTACTGGAACATAGGCACTGTCCTTTCAAGCAGGGAAAGCTGCTCCATGACCTGAAGAGGCTTAACTTGAAAAGAAGAATCAACCTCTGCTGTCCCTTCCTTGCAGCTACATCAACAAGCAAGGTCAGTGCTGTCTGTCTTGCCCATCGCAGCAGGGATGCAGTGAGGCTTCTTGTGAACTTCGAATGGGAAGATGTAAGACAGGTTCACTTGATATCGCCTACCCTGAGAGTACTTCCAGTCCCTTGCTATTCTGATCCCAAACTCTTGCTTTTTGCAGAATTTGCATTATTCTAGAGCTCTGCTGAAGTCTGAGGGAGAATGTACCATATGAGTTAGGAAGTTTTTCGCATAGACGGGCTTTGTTTAATGTTAGCCACATCTTTGCTGCAGGCAAAAATCTTTATCAGCTAAATACAAAAGGATGTGTATGCTTTCCTTTTTACCCTGAAAATTATGTTATTCTTTGAGAAACTGAAATGCACTATTAAACAATAAGTCAAAGACATGAGAGAAGAGATGAATCTCTTGAAATGATAAATCAAAAGGTTGCTTAAAAATGTACAAACAATAATATATTGTCTGCTTTAGTTAACCAGAATATAAAGTTCAGAAAAGTCACCTTTTTAACTAAACCTCTGAAGACTCAATGGATTATTACCAGAATTCTACACAGAAGAGCTTCTTTTTATATTGCAAAAGTGCTTTAGAAATACAGTTGTAACAATCTAATCAGAACCCTTTTAGTTTATGTTTTTACTTCCTTTGCTCTAAAGAATGAGCAGTAGGGGAATTCACCATTTGTAACTTTGGAGTTTTGGAGGACTGAATACTATTGTGCAGACAGTGCATATTTATTGTAAAACTTCTTAGCAGAAAGATAACTTGCATGACAGATTTGCATGTGGATTTGTTCTGTGCATACTTGCACGGGCAAAGTGGAAATGATTTTTGCCAATTTTGACATTTGGCAATTTAGTATTTTGTGGTATGTTACCATTAACCAAAGTGAAGTATATACAAAATAAATTATAATAAGAAGCATAGTCCTTGGTTACTGAGCACTCATCTGTGAGGACTTTTTTTTTTTTTTTTTTTTTTTATCAGAATACAGTGACAGAACTATTCCAAATTCTTCCTGAATGTGTTGGCAAATTTTCTTACCCTAAATTAAAATCTGAATTGCTGTATCTTCCAGAGGGAGGTTTATTACCTTTAACGTGGGACATAAGAGAGCTTTGCTTGGTGTAATATCTTGCCACTTGAGAGTAAGTATGTCAGATGAAACTGTAAAGCTATCGGATGATTTAAGGATTATGAAATTGCGACTCTAATAAGAAATAGCCTTGGATTAGTCCCTTTCTAAAATATAAAGGGACAGCTAAGCATCCCCATGGTCATATTTGCATTCAGTAATAAAATGCAGCTTGAATTGAAGCCCTACAATCATATATGCACACCATTACTGTGAAAGAAAGAAAGAAGCTTGTGCATTTGGTAGTGATTTTGCAGCTGGCTTTATGCTACTGTATATAGTGAGATAGATCCTAAATCCCGGGCGAAGGACTCAAAAAAAATTGGAAGGAATAAAAAAGAAAGCAGCTGCTTGTTTTGTTGTTCTCTTCCTTTCTTTCCACAATCTCACTCTCCTGCAAAGACCATTTTTTTGCCCTGGATGTGTAGAGTAATATAGTGTTGAAGATATGGAATATGGCATTAAGTAGGACTACCCATGGGGAAGGAGGAGAAGATGGGAAGAGTTCAGATTTTTTTTTTTAAATGCTAAAAGAGAGGGTGTGTGATAGACTATAAAAATAAGTGTATAGGAAATAGAAGATGAAGCTTAACAGTCAGGGAAGTTTGTTAGAAGGCTGTTACTATTTTGTTTAATCCCATGGTGATTTTTTAATATATGTAAAAAATATTTTACATCTCTACATGTAACACTGGGATTGCTTTTATTTGTGCGTATTAAAAAAAAGTGCTTATACTTGTTCAAACATTCCTTTCTGTGTCATCTTCTCCTTAATCTGACCTTACCTGGTGTTAGCTTCTGTATTCTGCTATGGCAGCTCCATGTGCTGCATTCCTCATGCTTCTCCTTTCTGGGAGGTCAGCTGTCATTTTTTGGATGCTGCAGGAGAAGTTGTTCCAGAAGCCGCATTGACGTAACTATACCAAATAACCTTTGTTGCTGAAACTGGGGAGTAGGTAAAAGAAGAATATGTCCAAATGACCCTTATGTTCGTCAAGTTAAATGTGATTACAGCAGCCCATCCGATGCATCATTATTTTCTTTTTTGATTGCCAGTTTTGAGAATGCTGTGATTTAAAAGTGAAAGTGCTGAAGAATCTTCATTATCATATTCCATACCTTTAATTTAGATATTATTACATAAATTCAGATCTTATTTCATTCTTTTTAAGTTTGATAGAACTAAGTGGAAGGCATGGATGGAAGAGACATGCCTACCGTTGGGCATGTTACTACATCTTTTCAGTCCTTAACACAGTTTTCAAAAAAGCTGAGCATCCACAATTCCTATTAAAGTGAAGATGCAAGATCTTCGTCAGTTAGGTCCCAAAGAAACAAACTGTGAATGGAGGTGACTGATTTTAATTTATTATCTGTTTATGCAACTGTGCTAATTAATTAAAAACTGTCTTGGTATTCTTTTTCCTCAGACAAATAATTGTTCAGTTTTCACACTTCTGTCTATGGGCGAAATGTTTCTCTTCTGAGAAACAAGTTCTTTGATATGCATCTTGGGTTGGCCAAACAGTCTTGTTGAGTAACAGCTGATGAGTGATCCCAGAAGATGCATCTTGAATCACACGTAGTCTTTCAGAGCATTCAGTTCCCAGTGGCATGTCTTTCTGCATGTGTCCTCTTTGCAGGAGTTTGTCTTAGTATGTTAATGAACCTGTCACCCTGGGAGTGCTTGCTTTTGTGTTAGCTGAATACAAGTGGGAGAGCTAAAGCTGCGAGAAATTAAATGTGTGATAGTAATTGCAATTCACATAGGAAAGTTCTGACTTGTGCTGAGGTTTATAACTTAAATTATGTGGATTATTTTGCACCTTTCTGTTAGTAATTTTGGTGTCATTCAGGTTGTAAGTGTGCTCTAAGTTAACCTGCCCTAATCTACTCTTTTCTTTCTACCCTTTCACTCCCCAGTAAAATTTCTTTTTCAACCTAGCAGCATGCAAGTTGATGCTGAGCACATTTTTCCCTGAGTTAGGACAAGTGAAAAGCTCAGTTGTTTTAACAAAAATTAGTGCTCCCATTGAAGGACTCTCAGGGTAAAGAACCCTTTATGTCCCTGACTTGGTGGACCTCTACCATCTTCTCTTCACATATTGTTAGGGCAGATACTGGTTTTTAATCACTGCTCGTACTCTAGAATACATTTCCCATTCTATTTTGTTTTTTTCTACCTAGTGACCAGAGCTGTCTGCAGTGGTGTTCGCACCTTTGGTGGTGAACTGGAGGTGAAAGCGAAAGTTTTAATGATGGTTCTCGATTGCTTGACTTTATAAATTAGAAGCATGAATTTTAAATGAGCGAATAAAGTGAGTGGCAGAATTGTGTAAGAAGCCTATTTTAGTAAGCTGAACATTATCCAAAATAGGGGAAAAAACTTAATCTTATTATCTCAAATTGCATGTTATGAACAAATGCGAAAAGAATCTTTTTTTTTCCTATGAGTAAGAAGATTTAGAGAAAATAGGAAAAAGAATGGAGAGCCTATCAGTTTGTTTAGTAGCATTCCTCATTGCCTTGCCTTCAGTGATATAAATCAGAAACTGAAAGTGCCCAGAGAGCAGTAAGTAGGAAAGTAGGAATGGCAATACAGCGGTGGCACTGCAATGAGTATAGATTTTTACCGACCTGAAGTAATCAAAATTCCGCAGAAAATGTGGAAAACTGGTCCTTGTCCTCTAGTTTCCAGGATGATGTTAGAAGAAAGGAATGTACTTAGAACTGAAATGCAATATATTTAGAACATCAAAAAGGGGTGATATTTTATTGAAGTTCCTGTTTTTATTAATACCATTTTTAAGCAACTGGCTTTGAAATTAATGCACAGATCATGCAGGGGAATTCTCACAAGTGGGCTTGTCCCCAGGGTCCCATTTGCCTTACTCAGTTTTCTAGTCAAGATAATGATCAAAACAATAATTAAGGAGTCATTTGCTCTGATTAAGCAAAATCCTCTGATTGAGGATTGAGTTAATCCATTGCAGAGCCAAGTGGGCTGTTTTTCTTCAATATGTGAAATTGTACCATTGATTTAAGCCCAAAGTTGTTATCGCTTTTTGGTAACATTTCATTCTGAACTTGTTAATCAGTATAGTTGTTCTAATGCAGTAAAAATGGACTTAAATCATCTGCCCTATGTCTGATATAATTAAAGTGAGAGGTGGATTTATTTTGGTTTTCTCCAAACAATTCATTTATTGAAACTCTTATTTTGAAATTGTAGCGCATCTTGATTTGTGCCTGTAATAACATTCAGCTTGTCATTGTACTCAATATGATGACTTTATTTTCCTTTTGCTTCAGATTGGAGTGTAAATGATTTTTCCCAGTTTAGAGTTTCACAGTTTGGAGAGGAAACAAAACAAAAACAACAAAAAACTTTGTAGTGGAAAAACACTGTTTCATGTAGAGAAAGAATTGCATCTCTCTGTTTAATAATGATAAAAATAACAAGAAAAAGTTTTGAACTCTTTTAGTTTATACTCATGTATATCCATGCTTGTACATGTGTTATAGAAGAAATACTTGAAGTTGAAAGAACTATTTTATTTTTTTATATATATATTTTTATTTTTTGCACAGTCAGCACAAAGCATGTAAATCATCCATTTTGTGAGATTGAGGATGTGGCTACAAAAACAACAAATGAAATTCTAGGATGCATCAGGGAAGGTATTTGCTGTAGAGATACACAATTACTAGTACTGTTGTGTGAGACTGATGAGAATTCAGCTGTAATGCTGTGTAGTTCTTGCCAATGTTGCTCAAGAACTGGAAATTTAACCTGGCACAGGTAAAAAGTAAAGCTGTGAGCTCTTTACAAAAAAGGAGAGAATATTTTATGAGATGTTTAGAAAGTTGACTTGTTTAGCCTAGGATAATGAAAACTTGGAGGAATAGCTGCCTATGAAAACATCAGGGAGGTGAGCACCAGGGAACAAGAACAGCTAGTTAAATTTAAGAACAGGCTTGGCACAAAATAAAAGAGATAAATTGACCCTGAATAAACTTGGTCTGGAAATTTTAACAGAGTTAGTTATTAGAGGAACAGAACTTCGTTCTTGTAATAGATCGGACAGTGAGGGGCAAAAGAAAGCTGTGTTGAAAGTGGGCCATGTTAGTTTGGTGACTAGTCTCCAGTGATGTTCGTGATGATAGAAGCAAGGATGGGAGTGAAGGCCTAGGTGCTTTCCTGCAGGTTTATTGTCATTCTTGTGCGGGTGTTTTTTTTCTCTCTATGAGAGAACCCCCAGGTTCATCTTGAGGCTTTTGCTCATTATTCTGGAGACAGTTCTTATGCAAAACACCTGTTTGGCATACCTGTATTCCAGACCACAGAGGAAATGGTGGATTAACATTTCTCTTTCTCAAATTACTTGTGTGTATGTATATATAAGGTGTATATAAAACCTTCCATATAAGTATAAATATATATATACACACATATGCACCTATATACATGGAAAGTTTTGTAAGAGACCTACTGAAGAACATTGATGTCCAGTGGTACATTCCATCTTGAGGTAGGTGCACATTCAATAAAATTTGCCAAGTTAATATTTTGGTGGTTCCTATGTATTAATTTTTCCTGACTCTTGCTCATGAATAGTGCTTTTAATTTTATTATTAAAATAAAAATAGTACAGTCGTTAGGCAAAATATTTGATACATTTGTAGAAGTACTGTACTGATCTTTCAGGCACCAATATAAAAATTAAAATATGTCCTAATAAATTATTATTTACTTAACCTTAGAGATATTCACTGCTTTTAAGGAATGAAAATGAAGAAGAGGAACTGAGTGAGATTCTGTACGAGTTTCACTGAAATTAAACTGAGGGCATATAATAAGATTACGCTCAATATTCTTTAGCAGATCAACTAAGCAATGTGATACTCCATCTACACAGCTACGCAAACTGTATTGTGAGCATTATTATGGCTGTGAGCCTTTTATTAGAATTCAAATACAACAGGATGACGGTATCTAAGGTTATCACCTTGTTTAAACAGATGAACTGTCATGTTTGAAAATGGGAAGAGTGAAATACCTGCAACATTTTCAAATCACTTTAACAACTGATTGCATAAGGTTATATGTGAATGTTTAAGGTATAGAATGACTTGAAAGTATAGAAGTTTTTTTTTTTTTGTTTTTTTTTTTTTTTTTTTTTTGTTTATTTAAATAGAGGTTATCAAAAATGTTCTTCTTCCATCTTGTTCTCCAGGAGTTACTTTAGAGGGAATCTAGGATTAGTCCAGGAGATAACATCTTTAGACACTCTGTGTGTTGGGAAGAGCCCATAGCTGAAGGTGGCTTTTCTCAGCCTAGTAGCAAGCATGCCATGGCATTAAAAGGCCACAGAGTGTTGGTCACTGCTGCCTACCTATAGGAGATGTCAGCTGTGACCAGAGTTTTATCTAACTTTCCATGTGCAAAAATTCCTATGCTAACATCTATTGAAGACTTGAGGGGTGTGACGGAGGGGAATTTGCTCAGGGGGAATTTAGCATTAACATTATTTAAGATTGACGTTTATTTTCTGACTAAAGACAACATGTGATGCACATCGCTAGTAGATGGAACTCTATTTTTTGTAAGATTTTGTTAAAAAACGACGCCACTGATAAGAGCTTGGGGTTCCTGGGGTGACAGCGGGGCAGTGCGCCTGTGCAGAGTGCTATCTGTGGAGTTATTAATCCTGCCTGTTGTGAGGGCTGCTGCTGCCCCTTGCACCAGCAGTGTTCCAGGCGTCCAGGCTTCACTCGTGGCTTCGCCACCTGCTGTGCTCAGCCTCTCCTAGGGAAATCGCCCAAAACCTGTTTTGGAGCAATCTGCTCTTCTGTTTTGGCACTTGGAAAACATCTCCTGTAAGCTCCTTTCCCCAATATTGTCCAGAAAAGGATTAAGATACACAAGCCTGTCTTTACATTGCTTTCATAATCTTCCTTGGATTAACTGCAAGGGGTGGGGGAAAGGAAGTTAGAGAGAAAAAGGATGTAGCATGAAGGGGAGTATGAGATCAAAGTACTGTAGATGTGACTAAAGGAGCAGCTGCTGCAAAGTAAATAAATAAGTGCCACACTTTTATTAATAATTTCATTTTCTTAGGAATTTAACTCAGTGAATTACTGTACATTGTGTGTATTGACCCTCTCTGTATATGATGGGGGTGAAGGAAGATGAGATTTTCTTTGTTTCCATTAATAAGGCATATAAAAAGCCTTCTTTTGAAGATGTTATGCTTTAGCATTTTTTCCCCTGTATATGGAACAGCCATCTCAATGTGTGTGTGGGTGCTTTTGAACAAATTTCTGCAAGCTTGTATTTAATGTCTCGGCTTGCACTGATGAGTGATGGTTCTGGGATGCAGTTGGACTGAAAGCAATTGCAGAAAGAACAAAAGCAATGTTAAATGAAGCCCAATTTGCCCTGCATAGTGTTAGTGAGAAGACAGAACTTTGAAAGAGCAAAACAAATGAAAAAAAGAAAAGTATTTTTTCCCACATTTTTCATATCAGATTTTTCACATTTTCATATCAGATGGAATCAAGAGCCAGTGAAGGGTAAGGAGGAGGGAGCAAGGCTGTTACTAGTCACCGTGGCCAGCACCGTAGTGCAAGATGGCTCTTCACGCTGCGTGAGCTCGCGCTGGCAGGATCCCGAGGCCCTGTGCAGTACCAGGCCGCTCACAAGCGTGCTGGCAGCCGCAGGGAGCGGGGACTGTCGGTGGCAAATGCCGGGAACCTGGGGATTAGAGCACTGCTGCTGTGTTTGTATAAATACTTCTATAGTTTTTTTGAAGCCTGTAAGAAAGGCAAGGTGTCTGAATGTTGTGTAACATCTCGGGAAGATGTGTGGGGCTGTGTAAGAACTGGGATTTTTTCCCTGAAGACAAGAAACCGCATTGCTGGGATGTTGTTCTTTTTACAAATTGGGATTTGGGTTCCTGTTGGCTTGAGAGAAGTTGAACCTGGCAGGACCCCGGGAACCCAAGGCAGCTCCAGGAGGCCTGGTGGTCTGGGGCACGTAGCAGCCGCGGGGCAGAGAGAGCAGGGGCAGCAGCCGGGGCAGCGGGGTGGCCAGGGAGGGAAGCCTGGGGGCTCCGCGGGGCTCAGGAAGCAGCCAGGTGCTTCGGCTCACGTCCCGCTGGGAGCCAAGCGATCTCAGAAAATTCCTTTGACTCTCCTGGGGGAACCTGAGAAACTGTTAAGTAAAACCAAGGTTCTTGTCTGGTAGAGTTAATTTTTATTTCCCATGACCCACGTTTTCACAAAAATAAAAAACAAAACAGGATTTTAGAGGCAAAATGACCTGATAGTTACATTTTTTTTTGATGTTTTGAAAAGGAGTTGCATGTACTTAGGCTTTGGGAAGGGGGTGGATATGCAGTAAAATTGCTTTTCCTTTAAAACCCTTTGATCTGTTCATCCTTCCTGCCCACCTCACCTCCATCTGCACATTTGTTCCAGCTCCTGCAGCTGGTTTGATGTGCAGATTGGAGCCTTCTGGGACAAAATTTGCTTTTCTGTGGTGTCTGGTGCTGTAAATATATAAAAGGATTTTTTTTTTAATTAGCTCTTTAAATGTGAGAAGACCTTTTAATGGTAGCACTAAGTGTACATCTAGTATTTTATTGCAACTTTGAATCAATTCACTTTTGGATAAATTTTGATATGTTGCAGAGGAAAAAAAAAAGAAATCCTAGTTATAGTATCATAAAAATTCTCTTTGTTAGCTAAACATAAATATTCTGCAGAGGAATGGACACAGTCTCTAGGCAAATAGAAAAGATGTTGCAGGTCTCATTTTTTGTGTCCCCACCACATGATCCAGGAGTGTGCGCCACAGTGGTTAATGATAATGGGATGATATGTTTCCTCAGTTAAATTAGCACATTTTCAGTACACTCCTAAACTGTACTGCTTTCACTGGCCTTCTGCATACTTTTCCTCATGCTTTCTTCCCCTACTGCCCTGCATTGCTAGTTTGCAGCCTTTCCAGTTTTATCTTGTCTAGTTGTGAGCTGCTGAGAAGAGACCAAATAGAAATTACAAAAAAGGGGGTCCTCTTCTATTGGTGGTGGGGACATTTTGAATAAGAAATACACTGCACATGCTTTTGGTTGACAGTGAGATGATGTAAAACATTTGTATAGAAATCTTAGTTTATATTTGTTGTATATTGAGTAAGTGATGCTCTTACACAGTGAATACTGGTAAAGTGAAAAATGTAGGTAACAAATGACTCTTCAAGAGTCAATGTTCTTGTCAGTGTGTATTAAAATAGTATTTTTTATTTATTTTTTTTAGCTTCAGCTGAACCTATGAGGGTGTACATAGGAAAGAAACACCAAATGATTCCCCAGAAAGGTTTCTCCTAGTAGTTTGCATGAGATATATTTGCTACTCGCGCTTTTTTTTTTTTTCAATTGCAATACCTTGTATCGTGATACGAGAAGAGAGGAATGGTTAGCATAGTAGAAGAATGAACATTTAATATTTCATGTGATAAGGTATATGAACTTTTAGCAGTAGATTCTCAAACGGTTGCAACAAGGGAAAGTGAGGTAAAGTAAGATTTGGCAAACGTTACTCAAAAGACCTTAAGGAGAAGGAATGAAATTAGTGAATCCCATCTGTTACCCTATGAAGCTCCAGCACTCATCTGCAGGAGACAAAACGTGGGAAGATAAGTCTTTCCATTTTGGAAAAGAGAAATCAGGTCACCTGGAACATGTGCTTTAGATGTCTCCAGCTTCATCAGTGGGATCAAAAAAGATGTAGTTCTGAGAACTAAACTTGGGGTTTTCTGTAGAACCTGTAATCTGTTCCAATGACAAGTTATGAAAAGGTACCTTAAAAAAAAAATAGTGTCTCGCATTATACTAAAATCCTTCCAAATAATAATATTGCTTTCAAGTAGCATGACTCATCTGTATGGGTCTGGGGCCTTGCTTAAAAATGGGCACTGGCCATGCTTGCAGTACCTGGCATCCCGGTACAACTTGTCAGTCTGGCAAATTGAAAGGATTCCATCATTTTCAGAGCTGGGAAGGGTGAAAAATAATGTGCAAAAAATACCTTTGTGTGACCAGAGTTATTCTGGAAAACTCACCAGGAACTGTCAGGACTGTGGGGAGTCTGGCTGAATCCTAGAGGCTCTGAGGGAATTTCTGAAAAATTCTACTACTCTTTCTATCGTAATACTCCTCTCATTTTGGCTCTAGTCACTGTGGAGACTGGTAGCTATTTCTCCTTCATCTGGTGAACAAAACCAAGGGTTAAGTGCTTTTATAAAAGAAAAAAAAAAGGAGCACATTCTGTGCTTTTCCCTCTTGCATATGTGATATAATTAAGGAGAGCATACAGCTCAATCAGAAGTTAATCATTTTTCTGTCACTCTCTAATGTCCTCTTGTTGCGGTACATGTGTACAACCCCAACTGCCTGCCCTAAAACTTTTTTTTTTTTTTTTTTTTTTTTTTGATACCAAGGAAAAATGGGCTTTAAACTATGTTTAAAGAAGAGGCAAAGTAATGGCAGGGCTGGAAGTGTTTCACACGAGATGTAAAACTTCTGAGGCAGTATGATGCAGAAAATAAATAATTCATACTTAACAAAGAAATCACAACGTCTTCTAAACAGTCCCTTTCTAGCAGTCTGCAGGTAATGCTGGAATGCTCTAATACATGAAACTTCACAAATCCTAAACATAAATTATATTGTACATTTTATTTATTTATCTTTTGGTATATCAAAAATGAATGATGGTCTTTGACAGAATTGTTAGTGAAATTATTTTTTAAATTCTCCCTCTCTTGATTTTACTTTTTATATCTTTAATGTGTTTGCTCTGTCTCAGAGGAGACTGCAGTTAGTGTGTATCATCTACTGCTTTTATGTTATTTGCAAAAAAGGGTTTCAGCATTATGCTATTGGAAAAGGTCCATGAAAAGAAGCTGAGTACATGGTTTTTATCAGGGCTAAAAAATCCCCCTATAACACCTCTGGGCTTTACTCCAACTGCATGACCTGTGTTTGGGCTAAAGAGGGTATGAGAACATCCTTCAGGGAACTCTTTGTTCAGAGAAATGTACCAAAAAGCAGTGTTTACTTTGGGAAAATCCACTCCAAAATCCAATCCACCAACTGTTTATAACCACATGTTGACACTGGGCTACAATTTTGGGAAACTCTTCAGAACGCACTTGGTTTTCTTTCGATAGCAGCTAGGTGGTGTGAAGATGCTGAATGTGTGCTAGGAGCAATGACATGGTAGTCTGTTGATACCCTTCCTTAGGGTTTTGTGGTGGTTTTGGAAATGCCTCAGAACTCAACCGCAGGACACCGGGCATTGAGGTGTTTCTGTGCTCTCCATAGGAACACTTTTGTCAGTGGTTTGGGGAGTTTTTCTATCAGTGATCCCTAGAGAAAAACCCCATAAGGCGACTTCATGGGCTGAGAAATGAGCTGAGCTTCTCTGTTCTGGCAGAAATGCTACAGAGCGATGTGTGAGCAGGAGCGTGGGGGAGGCAGAACTAATGATGGGATAGGGCTCCTTCAGGATCTTCTTGGACTAGATATGAACTCTGGAGAAAGGTAATTTAGCAAGTTAGAGGCTAAATAAAGTCTCTGTGTGAAAGAGCTCATTCAAGTACAGAAGATCGAAGATCTGGATGTATGCCTAGGTATGTATTTGACTCTGCCTTTATTTCTCATTTGTAAAAAATAGAGGTGCTGAAAAGATGGCTTCAAGGACTGCCATCAAATTCACAGTTAAAATAAAGAAAACGTCAAAAGTCTCATGATTCTCCAACAAAGAGCTGCCAAATTATAAAGCTTTTGTTATTTCCTTAATGGACTTAAGCTACTTGAGCCTGGAGATTTGAACTACCTGAGCTCACTTGGATGAGAAGTCCGTAGCTTCTAGATACTTTGTGTGCTGCACTTTGTCTACTAAGTAATTTTCTTTATGCATTTTTTTTCACTTGGATGTACATCAGAGTGACTCTATGTGCATGTGCAGTTGCATGAGAAAGTAAGGACGTATATAAATAAGAGTGCATCTAGTCTAACTTGCCAGATTCTCTTAATGAATTTTAATACTACAAGAGACATTTCCAAATGGTCAACTTAACCTTTAACAATTTTTGAGATAAAGATTGATGAAAACTTGGAAAGAACTCAGATGCTATATTATTTTTTAACATAACTTTTCTTACACTTATACAGTTTGATTTAGCCAATAGAAGATTTTTCAGTTATTTCCTCTTATATGTAATATTATTTTCTGTGGAAGTATATTTGCAAATCAGAAAGTGCAATTGCAAATCAATGCTTCTGTGAAGTGGCAAAATAAATGAAGCTTTAAAGGAGTGTGTAAAGGTGTTTCTGTTCTCCTTATAAAATACACAAGACTACTCTTTAAATGAGCTTGAGTCAAAGTCCATGGAAGTTGGTGGGAATACACAGATTTAAGGAAGTTGCAACTCATGCCCATTTCCCTAAGACAAGGGATATGACAATTATTATCTGTTTAATAAGTGAGTGTATATGCACAGATACTGCATATTAAAAATGTGCATCTCTGTACTTAGCAACTTGCCATTCCCATCATTTGGATACTTCATCCTCTATGGCCACAAGTTGGACTAAATTCTAGAACTGTAATTCAAGTTGCCTTCTATTCAGACAGTGTGGGGAGCTGGATTGCATGAATATATTTTATCTGAAAGCTATCAGGAAATAAAAGTCTAAAGAGTAAGAGCTGTAGTTCCTGTTTTATACTCTGTAGTTTTCAAAATATTTTATGTGCTAACCAGTAAGGAAGTTTGCTTGTAACCTAATGTGCATTTAAGATGCTTCTGGGGAAGAAAAATATATGAACAACACATATGTATATATAGATATAATATACACATACATATGTATGTACACACATATATATATATGCATATGTCTTTGTACAAGTGTTTTTTCATCATGGACCTAAGTAAACTTTATTTTCCCCAGAGGCAAAAAAACTACTTTGGCAAGTTTTTAGTCCTCTTGACTTAGCCTATTAGTATCACCTCTGTCAGTGCTCTTGAGTGCTCAGCTCGGTGTGTGGCAACTCTGGAGTCAGCTGCACAACTGCTTCGTGGTGCTGAGGACGTCCGGGAGCGGCAACGTGTGCTCAGCAGTGCCTCAGCAGCCGCCGGCCTGTGACACGGGTTAAACCTCTGAGACACTACAGGCCTCTGGTGATGCTACCTGCATCTCATCCCGTGCAAACCTTTCTCCCTTGCCACAGTAACAACTTTTGTGGTAGTGATTTTTCTAAATCCAGCTATTTGGCCCTGCAATAAAAGTACCTTTTTATGCATTTTTTGAATGTCATATAGCCTGGTGAAGTACATACTAATCAAGGATGAACTTTTTAGCTTATTATAGAGCTATTTTTATAAATAGATTTATTACTGTTTGTAGAAAGTTATGATCTAACCAATAAAATGGTTACATAAAAATACAAAAGCACCTGCATTCATACAGAGTTCGCACTGCTAACATAAATGGATTTACCTGTGTTAGCTAGCGTTTTCATTTAGAGTTCACATTTGAAATGTGTGTAGTTTTGCTTCTGTTAGCTGTGATTGTTTTCATCTGTTAGTAGCAGAGAAGGTTGTATTTTTAGTCTTTTTTTTCCTTGTTTGCATTTTTGTGGTAGAGATTTTTAATAGTATTTGCTTAGAATGGTACGGTAAAATCTTTATGTAATTTTAATATATTTGATCATGAAACCTTCTCTTGTAATGATTATTTCATAAAATGAAGGATATTTGTAAAACAGAATAATTCAAAATAGTTTTCAATTCACTTTTTATATGCCTAACTAACTAGGTCAAAATACTGAGTTAGCCCTGGTCTGTATGGTATTCTGTTTTTTCTTTAGGTACCTTTATGTTACATTAAGGATGTGAATAGAGTTGTACTATTTTGCCATAAAATTGCTTAAAGTTCCTGTAAAGGAAGTCACAACTTTATGGCAGCTGTAAGAGTTACATGTAGCTGGGGATAATTATTCAGGATCAGGGAGTTTTATTTACAGTGGGTCACTCTAATCTGTGATCCTCAGCTTTATCCCTTATGGCTCTCCTGTTACTTCATCCCTACAGTCTTGTCTCTTGCCAGCATGAGCCTCCAGAGACTCAATTGCATCCAGCTCCATGACTACTGATTTCTGTGGAGCAGCTCAAACTGTGTACGTGCAAGAGCCTCTGTAAATCTTTGCAGGAACCTGTCCTTCTCTTTAAACCTTCACTTAAACACACACATTCCTTGTCTCCTGCCCCACGGGGTCTAGTCTGGACACTTGCCTGGGCAGCCTTTGCTCTGGTGTTTCCTCCTTAGGTCGTTCTGAGCCGCTGCAGAGCTCGTCTCTTCTTTCAGCCTTCCTCATTAAAAGCTGTACACTTTCTTTTACCGCAAGATTCAAATAATTAGAAACTAATACTTCTAAATAGCTTTTTATTGGAGCAATCTAACGTACATATGCAACTGCTGAACTTGTTCTGATCCTGCATCATGTAATCATCTAAACTGTTTTATTCTTACTTGTTGGATGGTTCCTAATTTAGATGGCAACCTCCCTTAAGAAGGGATCTTTGGTCGGTAGGGCTGTCTCTCAGCCTTGTAAATATTGCAGTTTACTGAAGACCCTTTTCAGGTATGAAAAGTGTTCTGAAATTGAGGATGTGTTTGTAACATCCATTATCTGTAACATCCATGTTATCTGATACTGACATCTTCCAGGATATGAATCTGGTTCTACAGCATATGCCTAGGTAGTTTTCATTGTTTATTCTTTTTCCCTTTTGTCTAACTACTGATCTAAAGTTCCTTGTGCATGGGGATCTTTCATCTGATTTTCATCTAAGCAGAATGATTTTTGATCTAAGCTAGAATTGAGGGGTGGGAGGGGGAAACAAACTAATTGCCTTTTTGCTGTCCACCTCCTAGGTAAATTGCTAGACTTTTCATGTCCAAATCTGCATATGGCCAGCAGAGTTAGTCAAGATAAATATCTGTCTTAACTATACCTAATTGCAATACAGACTACATTATTTTTCTGTTCATCACAATTCCTTATGCAGCTATCTCATTCTTGTAATAAGTATATAAATGTTTCTATCACAGGCAAAGTTGTTTCTTGTCATTGTCGCTCCATTTTCTTTCCCGTTTTGCTTTGTAGAGGGTATATGACCGTATCCAAAGCCTGCAGTGAGTGTTCAGCATATGAATGTGTTTGTGTCAAATGGCTGCAGTGATAATAGGCTGCGGATGATGCAGTCTGCATCGCCAAGTCTTTGGGGAGGCTTGCGCTGATAAACCAGCCTTCATCCCACTGTCGAATTTCAAAGAGTAAAGGCAGCAAAAAGGGGCTATGTTATAACTTCCAAATTAGCTTAGAGAGATGCACTGAGTATGAAAGAGCTTTTTGGTCCATGATGAAATGCACAAATTTTCAGGCATATTCTCTGGGTAAGAAAATAAACACTTATATTTGGGAAGTCTCTTCCTTCCCCCAACTCTTTGCAACTTTAATCCAGGTTTAATGGCAAGGTAGTTGACCATGCTTATTATAATGTCACACTTCTTCCCACCTTTGTGAAGTATTCTTTGCCAGGAAATAATTAAATAATTTTTTGCCATTGCCCTGATCTGAAATGAGGTGCAAAAAGGAAGGGCAATTAAGCAGATTTTTTGTGCGATGGTTTTTAGCAGTATTTTAATAGTCCAATTACTATTGCAGGGCTTGATAAAAGATCACACTTTTAACAATAATTCTTTGTGGAAGTTATTCAGAAATGCAGTGCAATCTGTGATCTTTGAACTAAGTGATCTTATGCATTTTCATTTAATTCCCTTTCCTTACCGCATCAGATTTGGAGGTGTTACTGGCTTGAGTGTCAGCTTTAGGAGCAGGAAGGGTGTTGTATTGCTACAGCATTGCTGGATTTGTTCGGGAACCTGAAAGAAACAGAGAAGTCTTAATCTTGCTTTCCTTTCTTTCTGGTGTTTTCAATCTGGTGTGAATTGCCACCCTTTTTTCTAGCAAACAGCTGATATAACTTGTATAGCCACCACAATGCATGTCTCTCTCATTCTAATAACCAGATACTAGGATATGGATAGTGTTAGTTGTGAAGCTGTTAGTCACTTTTCTTCTCTGCTGAGGATTTGTCTCAAGTAGCCTGCAGCAAGGCCTGTGTTTAGCTTCTGGCTCTGGCCTTGTAGAGGATCTGCAGTGTGGTAGAGCACTGAGGCCACCCAGATGTTAAGGGATTTCTAACAGCTCCCTAGTTGAATGTCATCCAACAGCATGCACACAGGTGTTTTCTTTTAGAAGTCCTCACAGAATGGTTAAGGTTGGAAGGGACCTCTAGAGATCATCTAGTCTAAACCGCCTGCTCAAGCATGGACACCTAGAGCATGTGGCACAGAGTGGCATCCAGGCAGGTTTAGAAGATCTCCAGGGAAGGAGACTCCACAACTTCTCTGGGCAGTCTGTTCTAGGGCTCTGTCACCTTCACAGTAAAGAAGTTCTTCCTCCTATGGAGGTGGAACTTCCTGTGGTTCAACTTACACCCGTTACCCTTCATCCTGTCACCGGCCACCACGGAGAAGAGCCTGGCCCCATCCTTCCTGCAATAACCCCTCAGATACTTGAACGTGTTGATCAAATCTCCTCTCAGCCTTCTCTTCTCCAGAGTAAACAGGCCCAGCTCGCCCAACTCTCCATCCTGTCTAGGGCTCTCTGAATGGCAGTACAGCCCTTGGGAGTGTCGGCCACTCCTCCCAGTTTGGTGTCATCTGCAAATTTGCTGAGGTTGCCCTCTGTACCCTCGTCCAAGTTATTGATGAACAAGTACATCAGTCCCTGGGGGACACCATTGGCCACAGGCCTCCAACTAAACTCAGACTCATTTATTACCACCCTCTGGACTCTGCCATCCAGCCAGTCCTCAATCCACTTCACAGTCCACTCATCCAGTCCACACTTCCTAAGCTTTCCTATGAGGATGTCATGGGAAACTGTGTCAAAAGCCTTGCTGAAGTCAACGTAGACAACATCCACCTCTCTCCCATCATCCATCCAGCTGGTCACCTCATTGTAGAAGGCTATCAGGTTCATCAGACATGACTTCCCCTTAGCGAATCCATGCTGACTGCTCCTGATCACCTTCTTTTTCTTGACAAGTCTTGCTTACAAAAACTACATTCTTGTTTTCCAAACAAGGGCTGGTGGCATGGAGTTGGCTGGGAGTGTGGAGTGATGGCTGCTACTGCTGCAGCTGTGGTGCTCAGTGCACCTCTCCCTCTCCACAGAGGCTTCTCTTTCGGCTCTCGCAAAGGTCTGGGACAGATGCAAGTCACCTGCCTGCAACTTGCAGCGTAGTGTCTACCTTGTCAGTGGGAGCTGGTGGGGGTAGGTGAGTGTCCCCTTAGCTAAAGTGGTCTTGCTCCAGCCTGCACACTTTGACCCCAGGATTTTGCTATAGTGTGTGGGGACATCCACGTCCCTTTTATGTAGCTCTTGATGCTAAAAAGCAGCTCAGTATTGGGAGTCTGTGAAGACCTAGCTCTTGGTTAGCAGTGTTTTGTCACTTTAGCAGAAAGTGTGAATATTTAATACCACATTGCTGAGCAAATACTAAGGAAAACAAAGTTTTGGAAAGCTTGCTCATAAAATAGTGCTCCTGTCAGAATAAGAACAGAAGGGAAATTTAGCAAGATGGATTTTTTTCTTGCTTTTTGTTGTCTTATAAACAATCGTATCTTACGAGCAGAATCAGATCAGGCAAGATGTATCTGAGGAAGAAACTGCAAACGACTGTGGATTTTAAGAGGTATTTTTCAATTTCAAGGAAACTTACTAAAAGGAATTGTGGTTTAAGCATAACAAGTAAACTGAAAGCCGTCATAACATGGAAAGCTTGAAAGAGCAACTATAAAACTCTGTGCTGAGTGTTCGGTTTGCCCTTCCAAATGGTCCAGTTGCTATATTATAATTTTGATTTTTTTCTTGATGTTCTTTATGTAGAGACTATGGTAGTTAACAATAGAATTTGAAAATTACAAATTTTACTGGATTTTATGTGTATAATATGTAGAACTTGATTTTGTTGATGTAATCATGTGCACTGGCCTTTTACCTTGAGGTCCTGACTGGTATATCAAGAGAAATTTAGCAAAAACTAATCTTATACTGGTTTATATTGTTACAAACAGGTGAAATCCATCCCACTCCTAATGGGATAAAATGGCAATCTTTTAAACATAGCAAAAATATTATGCAAACACTTGTGACTGTAAAACTGATGGAAATGCAATGGTTCATTAAATATTTCATAAAATAGCGCTATATGGTCAAAAAGGAAGTAAAGATAGTAAATTGAACCATGACAGTTCTGATATACTCTATACTCTTTAAATAGCTCTCCTTAATTTAATATCTGTGAGAAGAAATTTTATTGCACTTAATGGCAATTCCAAGTATCAGCAAGAACAGCCACATACTTGCAAACCATCTTCTTTGGGTGGGAAACAACTGAATTCTTGTAATCCTTACATGAAGCTGCCAAGATAATAAAGAGAGATGAAAAAAAAAAAAGCAGTAGAATTAATTTACATATGTATATCTATGCATTGGGGAGAAAAAAAAAAGGAGCATGCAGGTAGTAAATCATCATTCTTGGTCTAATCAACACAATATAACATGAGTAAATTAGCTTCATGACCTGCATGGGAGTTCTCATGTCCAGCAGATAAATCTGTTACACCTAGGCCCATGTTTCATGATGAAATAAAGAGCGTACACAAAAAATGGAAAAAGCTTGTGTTGGTCACCTCTAAACTGGGCCACAGTGTTCCACTTAAACTGTGCTATTTGTGCAGGGTGCTGGTGGGCAGGGTATGGAAAGTCAAAAGATATCTGTGGAGTTGTATTCAGCTAGGTGAAACATGAAAAGATATGGATTTTTTCATCCACATCAGGCAGTGGTTGAGGGGGAAAAAATAGGCATATGCACTGGCTAGGAACTATATTCCTCTTTGTGAATCTTCAGAAGCCACATGTTTCTTTTTGGTGAGTGGTAATGGAGATTCTTACTAGCGCAGTTGAGCAAAAATGCATGTGAGAAGTGAAGACTGATAATCATCTCAAATTTTGTAAAAAAAAAATGGCATGTCTTCAACCTTTTCCTGCCATAGCTTTTAAAGAAAGTTGGCTGTATAATGTACATTTGATTAATACTTTGGGGATATATTTTTAGTTACTAGTTGAGATACTCTGTTCTATTGCTTGTTTTCTACTTTGCAGCATCTGACATTGTTCAGAATCTGCAACTGGAAGACGTGGCAGCATCATGATGATCAATGAAGGAGGAAAAAACGTAGTTTAATGTATTTTGGTGTGTCTTAGACTGTACTGCCAGAAAGAACTTTTAACTGTATTGTCTAACTCTCAAGTTAGCACCTGAAGCAGTCAGCAGAACCTGAAACAGCACCAACTTGACTAAGTCCCTACTTACCTCTTATTTTTGAAGTGAAGAGGTCCAAAATTCTGGCATGAATGAGGAAGAGCATTGCTGGCAAGTCAGGCAGGTGATCCTTCCCCCTCTATTTGGCCCTGTGAGGCAGCTTCTGTAGTACTGTGTCCACTTCTGGGCTCGCTGGTACAAGGGAAAGCGAAACTTGGGGCTACAGTGAGGGACTACTAAGATGCTGAAAGGCCTGGAGCATCCCTCATGAGGAAGGGCTCAGTGAACTGGGTCTGTTTAGCTTGGAAGAGAGGACTGAGGATCTTACCACTGGGTATAAGTATCTGAAGGGAGGCTATAAAAAGGATGAGGCCAGACTCTCTTCATGGTGCTCAGTGATAGGGTGAGGTGCAGTGGGCACAACCTGAAACACAGCAAGTTCTGTCTGACCGTGGGGAAAAGCTTCTGGACTGTAAGTGAGACTCAGTTTGCCCAGAGAGGTTGTGGAGGCTCCTTCCTTGGTGATACTCAAAAGTCATCTGGACCCAATATTGGGCAAGGTGCTCCAGGTGACCCTGCTTGAGCAGGGAGGAATGGACCTGGAGATCTTGTAGTTCAGCCAACCTCAGCCATTCTGTAGCTGTAAGAATATACACATATATCTCCAAAATGGATAAATGTTTATAGTGAAATTACTCTTAATATCATTTAATGTATGTTTTCTTTAAATTCTGAAGTTTTGGACGATGGAACTTTGTAGGAGAGCCACGGGCACATTAAGCAACTCCTAGCTATTTTTACTTTCTTTATATTTAAGCTTTATAGCTTTGAGTTGCTTTCTGCTCCAAGTTGCTTGTTTTCCTCTCTCTCTTCTGCTCCTCTCTCCCTCCTCCCTGTGAAGAAAGGCATGAAGCGGGAGAGCCCTTTACCTGCTTAGCAAAGAAAATTGCAAAATTTTACGGGGATTTTTAAGCTATTGATTAGGGAAACCATCCTTATGTTTTACTGTATCGCTGGGCTGTTGTGATAATTTATTTTCCTAGCGACAAGAAACCTGGAAGGGATAGAATTGTTTTGCCTTGGGAAGGCAGCCATGCCCTTGTCTCTCGCCTCCCGCTATAATTAAAATCTCTGTAATAAAGTAGGTGAAGCTTTGCTAAAGCAGAAGTAGTGGCTAGACAGATTTGAGAGAATCTTGCTTTGCTCAGGATCTGTGCAGAGAGGGAAGAGCTGGGAATTCCTACAGATCATGCTATATATATATTTTTGTCAGATGTTTTTATCTTCTCTCTCTAATCCAGAATCTTCTGAAGCAGAGCTTGGATAAACTGGAATAATGCATATTCTCCACATCGTTTATCCAAAACCTAAATTCAGCACTGATGATTTAGCAACTGATTAAGCAGCAGATAAAGTGTAGGGATAAATCTGGGATCTTAAATTAGGTATGGATCTGTATTACGCATCAAATATTTCATTTATGTTTTGTATTTATATCATATACATCAGATGAAATAGAAATTCAGAAATGAAGATTAGAGAATTGCTCAAATATTCAATATGATATCTTTCAAATCAGAAGTACTGGAATGCATACTAGAAACATTTTATCAATAACTTGAAAGGCACCCTAAAATTGATCCTGCACCAACTCATGTGAGAAAAACTTGTTTAAAATTGATTGCAGCTGATTCATGGTTTCCTAATGATTCTGCAAGTTTCCACAAGCTTCTGCTGCAAAAAAATCTATGAGCTGTCAAGTGACTAATACTATTATGAACATCTGGATTTTTCTTGAGTGAGATTTTTGCATAAACCACATGAGATGATGAACCAAGTAATATACTCTGCATCATTCACAAATGGCCACGTAGTTCAGAAATCAGATTATTTAAGATAAATCAAGGCCAAGCTTTTGTGAAACTCGAGAAGGATCAAATTGGCTTGGGGGCTTAGTAGTGTGGTGGTAAATGAAGGTTAACAAAGATAAGTGAGGTGCTGTCCGTGATTCAAGAACATGTTTTATGCTTAAAGGACTTTTAATTGGCAAGGTTTCATCAAGAAACATATTTTACATTTTCCTTGTTAGTACAGTAAAGCTTATCTAGTACTCAGAAACCAATGAACAAACAAATAAGAAATATTAGAAAAGAGATAGCAAAAAAACATGTTTATTGCCAGTAAGGCTGGTAAGCTCTTACTGCTGCATCAGTATAGTATTAATGGAAGAAGTTCATTTAAGAGTATGAGAGAACTCTTACAGTAGTAGAACTTGAAATGCAATCAAAGCACATGATATATGAAGGGCAGTTTGTCAAGGTTTGGAGCACCTTTCTGTCTTGATGACTATAATGAAGTTCAAGATAAGAAAATATTCAAGTGAAACATTTTATCAGCATTGCATTCTAGGAAGGATTCATATGAATTACTCAAAATAATGAAACATATAGTAAAGTTTGGTCAGATGCTACTCTTGGTATGTTGCTTAGTGAAAAATGATGATTTATGGACCATTAATATGCTGTACATTTAAAAAAAGCAAAGCCAGCTGCAGATATAATAGAATTGGAAATGTCTGGATGGGGTTTTTTTTTTTTTTTTTTTAAGAAGTTTTTTTGGGCATGAAATATCACTGATCCATTTAAAAGAAGTACTCTTTTTAGTATGTAAATGCTCACGGTTATGTTTATATGTCAACTAAGCTCTCAGTTCAAGATGAATAGCATATCGATCTGATTAACACTACTGAACAGTTTGGGACTGCTCATAGGGGAGCTGTCAGGATCTGTTTTACTCTATTGCATCCGTGATAATCAATGTCTTTTGTTTTCTTCTCTAGTGTATTGCTGTTTTACAAGCACTCTACCAAGATGGTAGAGCTGAACAGATATTGCTGATCTATAACTTCTTATTAAAGCACCCCTTTTACTAAAGTAAATTTAATAATGCTCAAACAGAATCAGTCTCAGATAAAAAAAAAAAGTTTTACAATTAATTTGAAATGCTCTGAACCTTGGGCCCTGTGCCTGAAGTTTTATTGTGTATCTGTGCAAGTTCTGCCATGAGTTTTTAAAGCCTCCAAAAACTGAATTATCTGAGGAAGTAAAATTTTATACTCTAACTATTATAGTCATAAACCTAATACAAACCTTTGTTGGGTCAAAATTGTCCTTTTATTTCTCATTCTATGTTTCTAGTGTCTGGATCATAGTCAAAATAAATATAATGGAATATTGCTTCATCAATTAATTTTTTTCCAAGCTTTTGTGTCCTCTTAGGGTGTTGTTTTTACCTACCTACAATTCTCATCTTCTGAATCTTTGAGAAAATGTGTGAGATAGACCTGATTCTCCTTTGTATCAATCTGGTCCTTACCTCTGACTCGAGTAATAAATCAGGTTGGATGTTTGCAATGTTGAGGCTAATAAAAGAGTAATTTGGAGTGTTTCTTCTAAATGTGAACTTGCCTTTTAATTTTCTGCATCTTTCTGCTCCAATATTTAGTGATATCTGATCAACCTGTGTTGTGTTTTGTGCTATAATGCATTAAAATGAGATTTTTTTAAGCGTTACTACTACTTGTCATGCTGCAGTTATGCTTTTACCAAATGTAACATATAACTAGCCACGAGCTTTCCACTGCTAAGACCTTCAGAAGATAAAAATTGGTTTAGGTTCAATGACCGAAGCTTCAATGTGAGGCTTCTGACAGTTGCCGAGGATTTGGCTCCCGTTTCCATGAGACAGAATGAACCTTCTCCTTGGTAAAAGGACGGTGCCATGTGAAGAAAAATACTCGAGTAACATATATGTGATTCTTTTTTCCCTTCTGGAATCTGTAAAAGATGTAGCTAACTGGCGTGTTTGCTGAATGGCATCTTGCTGAAGGGCTTTGTGGCTGTTCAGTAGATGCGGCTAGCTATAGAGCTGGCTACTGATTGTGGAAGCAGCATGGTGGTTTGTAGTAAATTACTGTGAGTATCCAAGAGACTAAAATTAGCTTCCTCTTACAGAAATGTGAATTGTTGAGAAAGGAAGCTGCAGTTTGAGAAGATGTGGTATACACAGTATCATGCAGAAAATGTCCTTGTGGGCAATATCATACCTTGTATCTATGAAATTTGTGGGAAATATAGTCAAGGACAAACTTAAGACCTTAACTTAATTCCCCACCCATGCACTGTCATGTTTGTCTTTCCTAAAACTTTTACTTGGATTCATAAGCCATGGAAGGCTTGTGCCTTCCAAGACTGGTCTTGGAATCGATATTTATGCTGGGTTACCTTGGCATAATGCTTTGTATTATTAATATCTCTTCTTTGTTACTTCTTGCTCAAATAGCTATGAGACAAATGAATCTTCACAGAAAGGCATACTACTTTGTATTCTGAAAGTTATTACGAGCAACTGCTAAGACAAATATTGACATTGTTTTGGAGAAAAAAATGCTTCCTAAATCCTGATATCTGGCTGCTACCCACATGCCTCCTGTCAGGGAACATGGTGTCTGACTAAAACAGAAGAGTCTCTCTCCTCTTTGGAGATTCACTAAGAGCCACAAATGAAATATCTGAAAGAACTTTCTCTGGATAAATTGCTTCTTAAGGCTTTAAACTCTGTGGCTATGTAAGTTATTGGTAATAAAACTATTAACTGAATAAGTATTGTTAAATATGCTAAGAATATTTAGATATACTTTAGAAATATTCTGCATTTTTACAAATATTCTAGAATCAGATAGGACTTAGTTATGTGGAAAAAAATATGCGTGAAATGCTGTTTTTTTATTATTAGCATATCAGCTAATAAGCTATCTTAGCCTTGTTCTTAATTGTCATGTCTTTCACTTGGAGACTCAGGTTGACACAATTATACAAATAAGTTCAACATATTCCACTTGAAAATCAAACTCTTGGGCAAGTGAGGAGAAATAAATTGTCTGATTTACTTCATATGTTAGTTTTATGATGTTTTCAATGGATAACATGAAATAATTGTGTTTTCTTCATTTTTTATTACAGGATGAAAGAATTAGGGCAATCCTTAAAGAGCTGAAGATATAGTACTTATGTGTGTATATGAACGTTGTGCAAAAATCTAAATAGAAGATATATAATCCTTTAATTGGAGGGCAGGAGGAGACGAGGGATTTTCCAAAGTAACTGGTGGATTTAGAAACACAAAACTAAGTCCTTTCGGCAGGTATGAAAATCCTGCTCCTCAGTGCCGATGCCAAGCTTTGACTGAGGTTTAGAAAAAGCTGCTGGGTGGCCGGGGAGAGGGTATTGCTTTCAGCCTTCTCTTTGTGGAAGTAATCATCTCCAGCAGCAGTCCTAAGGGAAGAAAGAGGAAGAAGCCTAAATCCCCAACAATTATTAATCCTGTCATTGTTAAATTTTATAACTAATGTACATGGACTTCCAACATGGAGTTTTAATGCATGCAGAAGACCGAATGATAGTTCCAATTAGTAAATTTTAAGGAAGGTATATTCACATAAGGCAAATTGCATTGAAGGTGTAGCCACTTTTGTTTAGATTGAAATCCTTTTGCAGAGCCAGACTGAAGTTTCTAACTGACTTTGTGCTAGTAAAAACAGCCTTTGTTGTCTCTTGTCCAAGTAGGCTCTTCTGGTTGTGTCTAGTAGAGGAAGGTACCCAGAAGAATGGAAGAGTGAAGGTCAGAGATCTACAGAACATCCTGGATGTCCTGCATGTTCTGTAGATGTCAGACAGTTTAGGACTGTTTGTTGCTGTTATTCTAATATTTAGAGCAGTAATGCTGTATCACAGTTTAATTACAGGTGGGGAATTTCTTTGGTCTTGGGCACATGGTAACGTGTAGGTAAGCGGTCTGTCTGAAGCCCTCTTATTAAATAAGCCCAAGGATGTATGGGACTTTAATCTGACTTCAACTGAACATAATAGCATTTTTCCTTTGGAACTTGTTTGTGGTAGCTATATGTGGACGTTGGCTAAAAAGATGTTCAGGATTTTATTTTCTTTAAAAAAAAAACTTTAATGAAGAATGGAAGGTCTCAGTCTTCTAACTACTTGTTGGTTATTTTGTTAAGATGTTTCCCTTGCGCGTCTCAATACTGCCTTTGAGTTCTTTAGATCATGAAGAGCTTTACAGATTTGTATTTAATATGCATTACAAATTAAAAATGGATTAATTTAAACATTTAACAAGTGCACACTGTTCTTTAGGGACTGTTTACATGCTAAAATGAAGTTCTGGAGCCTGCATACTAAATGCTAGTACCATTTTCTGCACAAAACGCAGATCACACTGAAAGGGATTTATCTTATCTTGTTGCAGGCATTTGAAATAATAGAGCAGATGAACTGCACACTGCAAGAGTCTGTTCCTTTATCATGACCATAAGGAGAGCTGCATGTGACTAACTCAGATGTCAGCATCTACATTGTGGTTGCCTGTGAGATGAATTTCATCCGTTATGATTAAATTGCACTAGGCGAGATGCTTTGTCCAGTTCTTACCTCATTTTTTTTTTAATATTTAAACCTCAGTTTTCTTCTTGAAAGGGTCCATTTATAGAAAGTTTACTACAATAGTATTTTTATTTTGTTGCTGCCCTTTTGTGTGTGTGTTCGTGTGTGTGTGTGTAGCTGCCCTTGTTATGTCCTTGTGAACACTGTGGTGTTTCAGGTGTAAAAATTAAGAAGGGAATAGAGAACCTGATGATGGTTCCTGAACCAAAGAGTTTTAAGTTCAAAACCAGAAAAAGAAACAATGAAGAAGAAACAACAGGAAAATACTAGATAGCGAACAGTGTTAGTATGATGGTCCTCATGTGTCTACAACCTAGATTTTGTTGTAACCCTCTAGCTTTGTGCACAAAAGAGATCTTGCAGAAAGCTGGGCTGAATGCCTAGCTTTAACAGAGCAGTTGCTACCATGTGACAAGGAAAATGCAATTCAGGTCAGGAAACTGAGTCTGTTTTGGAGTGGAAAGCCTGGCTGTGTGAGCCAGTACAGCAAAACCAATGCATTACAGGTTTTCGGATAGATGATTTCAGTAGGATCACAACATGTGCTGTCAGGGATAGTACAGAGGTGTGTCGAGAGCTTAGTAAAAATATAATGTAGCAGAAAGCTTTATTATGAAAGGAAATGCAAAGAAACTAGTTAATAAAACTTTTTAGCATGGTACTTTATTTCCTTTTACTTTGAGCTCTCATCCAAATTCCTTCATTTACGACTGCCATTGCAGGAGGAAGAGAAGAGCTGGTCTTTCCTTGATGCTTCTGACTTTAGGCTTCAGAGCAGTTTACCTGCTTGCAACTTCCACAGACATTGATTGGACCTTGCACATGCCCCAAACTTATGAAAATCTGTTTTTGTTTTTTAAGGGGGATTTTTTTTCCTTGATCTAAAGGAAACTATGCTCTGTGAATCTTTTCAACTTAAGACAAAACTTAAGAGATCAAGTTAGTTTCTATGAGACTGGAGGTATAGAGTGGAGGGCAGCATGTTTATAATTTCGTTTCTCTGCTGTAGCTGGTACCTGAATTGGGAGGAATTGAGAAGCTGCATTAGCTGCCTTTGAAGTTCAAAGAGGTATCATCGAGACAAGAAGAAAATATTGCTGCAATAGTGTCCCCTGAATTTTCACTTTATTTCTATCGGGGGGTATTAATAGACATAAGTCATCCTGAGCATGACAGGATGGGCACTCAGTTGACTGTCTTTTTACTGCCAGTTTACTAAGCTACTCTTTTCCTTGGGCGAGGGAGGGTGATCGGGCCGCCACGTACTGTAGCGAGTTAAGGAGCTCCCCCTTAAACCTTGATGTGTTTTCAGTAGTCGCTGGATGATGTTTTCAGCCGTGTTCTCTTCGTGCCCTGCTGCGGGGTGGCTGTCTGGTCAGAGGTGTCACAGGGAGCAAGCAGAGAGCCCCGGGGAAGGGCCGAGGCTGGCAGGGTTGACTTTTAGTATTTTCTGATACTGCCTCCTAGTTATCATTGCTGGAAAAAAAACACATGGCAAGCTATTCTGGTATTATGTTCCTTCCCACTGACTGGTTTATTTTTGGCATTAAAATGAAAGGGCAAAGGTTGGAGCACGGCTACAGGCCTGAGCTGCTGGCAGAACTGTTATGGCCTAGTCCCGTGCGCCGGGTGCATTTACTGCCACAGGTGCAGGAGCATGTGCGCATGTGAGTGCTGCAGCCTCCACTTCCCCCGTATGACTGAGTGGCTGGCAGGCTTATTATTTTTGTGTTCATTAGTATACTCGCACGCTATTCCAGTGCATTGTAGCTAGCTTGTGTATTAAAAATAACCAAGCCACCTATGAAATCTTAGAACGCTTGTGTGGTTGATATTTAGCTAGACGTCCTTTAAAGTTTGGAAATTAAAGTTATCCCATAGGTAACCCAGAGTCAGTGCAGGCTGTGTTTGAGATGTGCTTGTCTCACTTTTGCTACATCCATGTTCCGGGTAGATTGCAGAAGTAAAATAATAATATGTTACCATGACTAAACCTATATGTAAATATATGTGAGGACTCTGTTTTCAGTCTCTTTAATGTTATGTTATGCTTAACTTCTCATCAATAATTAATTTTAATAAACTGTTGGTCCCTTTGTTCTTAAATCAACTCCCTCACTATTTTTTTTCTGTTGAGCGTAGGCATATGTTTGCAAAATAATACATATTTTACTTGTGTCAGAGAGCTTAGCAAAATAGAGGAATAGATTTAAGTCTGTCTTGGTCTTTCAGAAGAAAGATTTCTGATTTTTTTCCTTTTGGACTGATATATTGAGTTTGCAGTAAGCTGAAGTGCATACTTGCTAGCAAAATGTGAATTTAAAGGAGAGCACTGGATGGTAGTATCAGAATTTTATAACATGTTTGCATCAGTTACCTCATGGCTCTCCAATCATGTTTTATGAAAGTCTTTTTCAGCACTCTACATTGTGGGATTACTGCTTCTCATTTTCAACTGCATATATAGCTTCTGTCAATTCTAGCAATTAATTACATGAGAAATTTATTTGCAATATATTTATTCTTTAATAGCCTCAAGTTTAATAAAGAGAATCATTGCAGAGTCATCCAGTGATTCTCAAGGGGTACGGTCTCAAGTACTCCAGTGGTCATTTCATGGTCAGTGGGGGGACCCAGTTAAGGCAGTTAAAGGGTAAACAAGAAGGAGTAAGAGATGTTAATGATGTAGGGTTACACCAGGTGACAGAAAATCGGGGATTACTGAGGTCAAGCTTACTAAAACTTGATCGTTTCTCAGAACCTTGACAACTGACCTGTTTCAGTTTCTCCAACTATACATAATGGTATTTGCTTAAACTATTAAACTGGTTTTGGAGATGGCATTTCCTTCTCAAAGCACTTGGAAAGTTTGAAAATTTATATGCTGAAGAGCATAAGGATAGAACTTTCAGACTAGAATGATGAATTGTATTTGATACAGATGGACTCGTTTGATACAGATGGGACTCATTTCCATCCACCATGACTTTTCCCTTTCAGCATCTGAATGATATTGAATTTGACCTGGTGCTTATTCACTACATCAGTCTATTGGCTTTGCTGTAAGGTCTTGACACTGCTTTTATTTATCTTCTTGTTGCACAAAGCTGAATAGTGACAGCTGTCTGTCTTCTTGTTGCTAAAAATAATTCTGGACAGAAGTGTTTTTTCCTGGCATAAAGTGACATACAGGAATGTAGGGTACTTTTTTGAGTGGAATTGGGAAAGTACTAGAGCAGGATGTAATCACAGTCCTGCCTTAGATTTGACCAAAGTTTGTTGAACCCGAGATGTTTTAAATTAACCATTTGGCTTATAGAACCCACTTCTGAAGAAAGAAGATTCATTGGAAATTATAAACCTTGCTAGGACCTCATGTTGCAGAGACAGTCCAACAGTAAAACAGGAGTAGAAGCAAAATAATTGCATATGGATATGCATGGTGCCAGCCTCAGGAAGGTGGCAGTGCTGCTTGAAGAGGTCCGGTGGTGACTTGTCCAGATATAGCATAACAGTGTAATCAAAGCACTCCTTGGGGTAGCCTCTGGAACCCTCTGATAAGGTTCTGAAAATCATAGTTGAACTGCTTTAAGAATAGTATTTACATGTTTTTTCCTAGATAGTTTGAAATATTTACTCCTAGACAAGTTTGTAGGAGGTTAAAAAGCCTAACTTAATTTTTCAGTTACTGTAATGATATATTATAGTGAGCAGTGATTCCTAAGAAAGGTATTTTGAGTCATTTTTTGACGCTTTTAGTCTGCTTTCATACACTTGTTTTATTCTGTTGAATATGGTGTGCTCTAATACTTATGTAATAAATTCTGAAACAGCCTAAATCATTTATCAGGGAGGCAGACTTAAAAGCTGTGTTACTACTTTTGTATCCTGTTTAAGATACCTAGCATTATTTAGCAGTTTTGGCTAATGAGATTTTGGAAATTTTGCTATTATTATTACAGACTTGAAACTAATTTACTTGATGCTAGATTAAAAAAGATTAAATAACTACAATATCAAACCTTGGATTGCTTGGAGGGATAATTTCTAAAGCAAGAATAACCTCAGTTGTAGTTAACTTGCTCACATACTGTGTTGTGTTGACCTGCTGCTGTTCTGTTTCATCTGTTTTGTTTCCAAGCATGTATACACATGTTAAAAGTATAAAATTATGCTTGACCGAGACAATTTCTTTAAAACTGTCTGTGAATTCAATTTCTTCATGGCTACAGCATCCACATATAGAGTTGGATGCAACCTTCTGAATCACCACTAAATGTACATAGTGGGAGAATTTTGGCAGACAAATGACAAATTTTATATCTTTTCAAAACATAAACTTGCATCCATTTTGTAATTGCTGTATGTGTATGGTGTTTGATTTTTATTATGGTAAAACTGACATAAGAAACATTAAGCTATAAAGTTGTGGACAAATGTGATTTATGCAATAGAAAGTAATTCTGTATAATTGGAAGGTTCTGACGCTGTTTTATGCATTCCTCTTTAGCACAGCTTCTCCCATAAGACCCAGGGAGCAAAATGTATTCATGGGCTTTAATCTCCCATGTGATTTGCTGTTGTACTTTGTCATTCAGAGTGTAATATTGCCTTTCCTCAGTGGAAAAGCCAAACTAAATTCTGCCCAAGTGTGTGCCTTACAATGCAAGGGACCAAACAGGTGTGTGACAGTTCTTCTAGATATTTTTGCTGCAAATGTACATTATTTTAGCTTATTCTTTCATAAATTTGATTTATCATATATATATTTTTTGAACAAAAGTAATAGGACTTTTATTTAAAAACTTGATTCTCTGTGTGCTGTGCTAGGGAAGAATAATGCAGAAGGTGGGTGGCTTCCTACATCTATCTGCCTTATTCAGGGGGTGTCTATTATTAGTGACCTTGAACTTGCACCACCAGAAAACCTTACCTTGACCTGTTGCCCAACTTGAATCCTAAGTACACTTGTTCTCCCAGTGTTGTTGATATTGGGACCAGCAGAGTGCTTGCTTGCAACTGATGTCTTTCAATTTTTTGTTAAAAAAATATAGAATGGCTTGTTGATGTTACCTCGGAGGGGGATAATGTTAAGAAGTTTATAGGGTTGATTGACGATTATGGGGGCTCTTGGTATAGCTATAATTTTTTCCTTGCTTCTTTTTGGTGACAATGTATGATACTTGTTTAGCAACTTATTTAAGTGTTAGCAAGGACGTTTAAGCGTCTATGGAAATGGAATTGCTTGTTCTCTATTTCAAACCTGCTAGTCTGTCAACAAAGTTTTCTTTTGATGACAATCTTTACTGTTCTTGTTTGTCCTTAAACCTGTTTATTACGCTGCTAAGCTGATAGCTTTGCAACTCTAGCCCTTAGGATCCCAGTAGAAAGGACAGGGTTAATGCAGAATTAAATCATGTTTATATGTAGTGAGTTCTAAAGGACCATGCTTTAAAACATTAGAAATACCATAATTAATAAACTTCTTTTTTTTTTTTTAATTAAACTTTTTGAATATCTTGGATTTTTTTAACATACAAGTAGGCATTCTGCCTACTCTCTATTCTAGAGAGCTGTCTAGACAGTGATCTTAGTGTTTATCCATATATGATATTGTATGGGAGACTTCTCTATAGCCTTGGAAATGTGAAGTTAAAGATTCATGTAGCCTCTTGTGCTAGGCAGAAGAGATTTAAGATTTGCCCTTCGATAAGTGGGATAAATATTCCTGTAATATGATCAAGTCACTTTTTCTCCAAAAGCTCATGCATCAGTATCATGTTATATCAGATAACCTTTTGTATAACTGAGATGATGTCAGGAGAACATTTCTGGAGAATTATCGTGTTCATTGTTGCAACAAATGCTAGAAATTACATGACAAAGGCAAGAAATATTTTCCTCTAATATTGGAGAAGAATATTTGAGGAAAAAGGGGAAATGAACAATTCTGAGAGTGATCAGTTTCCTGAGCTTGTTTTAGTTGTGATGGAGAAATAGACCAAAAAAAAAAAAATTCCAATTTCATACATTTTAAGAAAAGTTTGATATCCTGACAAATGTTATTTATTGGGATTTCGATACGCTTAAAAAAAACCTTCCCTGCCTCTGCCAAAAAAAAAAAAAAAAAAACCCACACATTATCTCTCATGTTCTTAATTTGTGAAAAGTATTGAAAGGAACATCCTCAGACTGGATGTGGAATAGAGGAAAAGCAACACTTACAGATGCTCAATAAAGAAATTCAGGTTTTTGGGAAGAGAAGGAAAAAGATTATCCTAAATCTTTTCTTCTTTCACCTCAAAACAGTAGGTGTTTTGTTTTGGCACAGATTTTGCAGCTGAAGTCCAGCTTTTACCTCAGCTTTGCTAAACCTGATTATAGATATGTACATTCAGCCAGAAATCCCAAAGCAGAAAATTACCAATTATGATATTAAAGGCATTTATTCTGCTTTTTAATTGTACAATAATATTAAATATTAAGATACAATTTTTGTCCTTGGTTGAAATAAAAAAAAATCTGCTTTAGTTGCAAATGTTCTTTTATATTATACTTTTTAAGTAAAATCATGTCTTGCATATGCTCCATTCAGATTACTGCTCTCCCTGTACAGGATTCTTAATGACATCATTGTACAAATTGCTGGGAAAAACTCGTCTGGTTTCCCCATGCTCAGGAGCAGTGAAATCAAAATGAAACATGGATAGAGAATAGTCTGATAGAGCACCTATTTTTGGAGGGAAATGAGGAGACACTAACTTGTTTAGGCTGAAAAAGTGAAGGCTAAGAGAAAATTTAATTGCTCTAAAAATGTATCAGAAGACTAATACATTAGTAAGGAAAAAAGAAGATTTAAATAAAATCAGGAACGTTTGTACATGAACATGTGCATTGACTAAAAATAAAGTATAGGTTGGAAATCAAAATAACTTTCCTAATCATCAGAAGCTTCAGAACAACTCTGATCTGTAAAAGAAAATACACAGTTATATTTAAGATGCAAGAGAATTTAAGGGAAAAACATGATGTAATATCTGCAATAGCAGGAGGTATACTCATTGTAGGGGATAAAATATAGCTTAGGCACTTGGCATGATTTCTGAAAATTGTCTGTTATATTGTTGGCTTTGCTGTGGACTTTCTGTGGTGCTTCATGCAGATCTGTTTCTCATGGTGAGTACAGCTATAACATTCCTGCTTCATCAGAGTGTTTTAGAGGTGGTCACTCTGCAGTATTTGTGAGGCACCAAGGGAGCTGAGATTTGCTGCCCACATAGCCGTTTTAAGCAAGCTCTGACAAAATGTGGACCAGTGACTTTTGAGTAGCACTGACCAGTGCTTCTCTGCAAATTCTCTAGCAGTGACTCTTTCCTAGCCCAAGAGGCAGGGCTTGGTGCTTGTGTACCAGGTAAGAAATCCCCTGGAGAATTCTGCAAATCTAGGGCACCTCTACTCTGCACTACCTCTCACTGAAAGCTGCCAGAACAGCTAAAAAAAACTCTGATAAGAGCACAAAATAACACTAATAAAAGCAAAGAAACCTAAGAAATGACTCAGCAGATCTGAGCAGTGGGTTGTGAGTTGGTCTTAGATTCTCTGAGTAGATTCAGTGCTGATTGGTGACATTTTTTCTTTCCATACTATATAGGGATGACCCTGCCTTTAGCTGCTATTGATAGACTTCCCTGACACTAAACCTGGCAAATTTACATGCATCTAAACACAGGGCTAGTAGCAGAGATACAATCAGGTGTCCTTATTTTTAGTGTAATTGCCTTCACAGAATGATCGAAGAGCATTTATTAGCTTTATATCACAAAGCCCCAAAGCTAGAGACTCTCAGAATAAAGGAAAAGAATGGATTTAATTACACCATACCCTTTGTATTTCTTGATGTATTTTCTTCCATTACTGAGTTATCAGAGTTTACTAATATTTGAGTTGAATGAGCTGAGAGGAACATAGTTGTGATGTTTTAGTTCTTAGTAAGCAAAAGATCACCTCAGTGTGGCCTCCCTTGTTGTATTGTCCAATCTTTTAAAAATGTTTTATGAATTTACACAGACAGTAACTTTGTGTAGAAGTATCATATCCTTATTTTCATTTTGAGAATAAGAGACCAAAACAGAGTATTTGCCCAAATAGAGCTGTCATCAGAAATGAGAAAAGATTTAGTTCATTTTCTTAGCCAGAAAATCATTGCTTCCTTGTATGCACATTTCTTGTTTCAGATAATTTTGTAATATTTGAAGAGATGATGGGCATTCACTCCCTTTTCCTGTGTTACACCATTTCTGAAATGGAGCAAATTCCATTTTTCCTGTTTCTTTCTCTCAGCAGTGAATGAAAACTGCATCCGGCTGATTAAAGACAGTTATCGCTTTCGTATGGGCTGCAGCTGTGCTTCTGTCTGCCGAAAAAGTTTGCTCCTCTGTCAGGACCCAAAGGCAGCTTGCTGTTTGCCCTGGATATGGGACATGGTGCAGACAAGTCCCAAGTTCTTTTTGTACATTTATGGTGAATAAAGTCTGTGATAACTGAAATGAAATCTTTTTTTTTTCAGTATCACAAGGCATTTCAGCTAGTGTTATAATAGCTCTTCATGCATTATTTGTTTATGCATTTGTATCCCCAGACATTTATCATATTTTAGATTGCTGTTGTTTTACACCCCTCACAGATGTGTAACAAAAATCCAGCTATTTACAGAGTTTGGTAAAACAGATACAGGGGTCACACAGGATGAAGACAAGGAAACATTAAAGGGAGATGCGCACAAAAATTTTTATTTCTGATCAACTCAGACTTGCTGTGAGTGTCCAGAGAAGGAGTGGATGCTGCAACTGGCATTTTCCGTTGTGAGTGTTTGTCACCTTTCAAGAGAAGCAAAATCAACATTAAAAAGCAAAGTAACAGAAGTCTCTTTCTCTTTTTTTTCCTTCATTTGAATGATCCAGCTGATTTTCTGATATTACCTAAGTATAATGCCAACTTTATGAGAACAGTTCTTATACTTGTCACTGAAAATAGCTACTAACTCTTTGGCAGAAATCCTTTATTCCCTGGAAGACCATTGACCTTTTAAGAAAAACTGTTAATTTGAAAATCATATCAGAGAAACAAGAACTCTTTAATGCTAATAATGACTTAGCCTGCAAATATGTCCCTAGTGTCAGATCAGTTTTTATTTAGAAATTGCCTCAGAGAACTAACTTTCCCTCCCCAAGCACAATTGCAAAACAATTGCAACTAGCAACTACAATTGCATACTCGGGGAAAAAAATAACATAAAGTAATGCATTTATGCATAGCTGTATACAAAGTTTTAGAAGATGTGTTCCTTTTGTTTTTCATGCCATCATTTCCCTTTCCAGTTTGTTCTGTTCTTAAAATGAAATTCTGACCAGCAGTTACCTTGTCCACGGAGTTAGAGTAGAAAAATAAACGTAGTTGATTCTCTCTATATGCAGTTGTCTTGCTCAAGAGAATGCTGAACCTCAGAAAGCAGCATTGCTAGAGCTATTTCCAAAACCCTGATGATGCAGAGAAGCCCTTTTCACCATTACAATACCAGGGACTGAAAGATCCCTTTTGGGTAAGATTATACTCTGAACACAGTACCTCTTTAATGTTTACTTAATTTTTTTCTGTTTTTATAATTTGCCTGCCTTTCTTTACATCTTCATAAGAATATAATAACAAAGAAATGCCCTATTGATTCAAAGCATGGGTCCATCAAGTGCAGTGTTCTGACAGCGGCAGTAGAGTAAGATGTATATAGACAGTATATGATCCTGGACGTTTTCTCCAGTCTGTTCCCCTTTTAAGTCTTCAGCGTCATGTATTGGAGATCCAATGCATATTTGCTTTACAGTGTGTCCATGTGGATATTATCATCCATTAATTTTTATCATCTTCTTTTGACCCTAGTGGTACTGTCTGCCTATACAACCTCCTGTGAGGAAAACTAGATGCTTAACAGTTTTTTTTGTTTTGATTTTTTTTTTTTTTTTTAGCACAGAGTGGGGTGGACACACAAATCACACCCAAAAGCTTGCTTCCGTCTGTTTTAAAGTACTGACGCTGATATTTTGGTAATGCAGGATTTGCTGAATAACATTTCTATATTCACCTTATCCACCATGTGCATGATTTTGTAAACCTCCATCATAGTTCCTTCCTAAATCCTTAACTTCTTTTACTCGCTTCTTGTATGGCAGCTACTTTACCACATCTTTGCTCTTTTTATTTTTCCTATCTCCACTGTACTCTGTGATGTGGAGACAAGAACTACATGTGGCATTTCAGATATGGAAGCACTAGGTTTTTATAGAGTGGCAAAATGACACCCTTTGTCTTGTTCTCAAACTCCTTCCTGATGATGCCCCTCACGGTTGGCTTTTTTTGGCTACTGCTGTGTGCTGCATTGATGATTTCAGAGAACTGTCAAGGATGACTAACTCTTTCCAGAGTTAGTAACTTCTAGTTCTGAGTTCAGCCTCATGTGAGCATTACTTAAATTATGATCCACTGTCTTCCATTTATTTCTATCAAAGCTCATTTGCCACCTTTTGACCCACTCAGCTTTTGTGAGGCCATTCTTGAGTTCCTTGCTATTGATGTGGCATTTAAGTGCCTAGAAGAACTTGATGTCATCTGCAAACTTAAAGATTTGACTGTCTGCTCTTTGCTTTAGGTCATTGGTGAAGGAAGATGTTCATTATAACTAGTCCCAGGCTTATCCTTGAGAGGGATCACATTTAATCTTTTTATATCCTGAAGACTATTTAGCCTGCTCTTTGCTTTCTATCCTATCCAGCTTTTTTTCTATTAAAATATTTTTCCTCCTAATCTATGGCAATTTAGATGTCTTTAATGAAGAACCTTTTCAATGACTCCTGAAAATTCAGCTTTCCTGCATCCTTTAGATGACCTCATCCACATGGTAGCTGATACTGCCTAAGGACTCCAGGTTAGTGAGGTGGCCTACATGAGTTGAGCTGGCTCTTTCCCTGCAGACCATGTTCCTTTGCATGCCCAAGATTTTACTTAGATGCTACTATTTCACCAGACTCACTGGTTTGCAAATTCTGGGATCTTTCTTCTTTTTTTTTTTTTTTTTTTTTTTCCGGAAACAGGACTCAGAGCCTGTTTGTAATGACTGGTTATAAAATTTACACAATGTTTTTACAATTTTTCACCTTACCCTTTTCAGTGAATTACATCTAAACCTGGTAATTTATCATCATCTGCCTATTTTATTTGGATTAAAAATTCCTGTCTGGTGACTCAAATTGATGCAGCTTCCTGACCTGTCTGCTACAAATGCTTTGGGAGCGGTATTATCCACAACATCTTTACATCTTTAATAGCAGAAATGCAAGAAATTCACTAAAGTTCTGTGCAATGACCTTATCCTTGAATGCCCCATTTACACTTTTGGCAACATGTTTCCCATGTCTTCCCTATCTGACTTTCTGGTTTTGAAGTGTTTAAAGAACCTCTTTACTGTTAGCTTGAGCAGCCTTCCAAGCATTTCTTCAAATTCGTACCTCCTCTTTCCCTGAATTTCTAGTTTACATTTGATCTGTTGTATTTTATGCGTTTTTTTTGTTATCCTTGTTTGGAGAAGCATTCAATGTTTTAAATGTTGAACTTTTCTCTGAGATGACCTGTTTTAGCTCCTGTGGAGCTAAGGTCTGTATCTGACTTTCCTTTTCATTTTGAACTGTGGTAGGTAGTTCTATCTGATCATCTAACACATTGATTTTTGAGCAGCCTGTAGGCTGTTGCTATCTTGTTCCTTTTCAGACCACTGCTTTGGGGGCTTGTTTGTTGTGGCTACATTTTTCTTTTTTATGTGGCATCCCTTCCTGAAATTTAATATTACTTTGCTGAATTTTTAAACATATTGCTATGATGTTAATTCTAATCATACTCTGATTACAGATGAGCTCTTCCATTTGCAACTTTATTTAAGTCATCTTCTCCACTTGTGAGACCAAAGCTGGAATAACATCTTTGCCTGGGGTTTCTAAGACTGCTTATTTTAGAACAGTCATCATTGCTTTCAAAAATTGCATTCCTGCAGCTTGTCCTGATAAGATACAGTTGCAGACTGCATGTGGGTAGCTTTTCTACATGTCCAGAGTTTGTCTCAGATCAGGAGTTGGAATTACAGTGCTAATACGACTCTTTTTTATTATTTGAATATGAGATGCCTTTTTTTTTTTCTTTTTTCCTTATCCTAAGATATTTTTATCCGTCAACACTTGCAATATCCTTTGTGGATGTCCTTTACAATGCCAGTTTGCTACCACGCATACTGTGCTGTCCCTACTGAAAGGCTGGTAGCTCAGCAGTTGTGTATCTCATGGTTTATACTCCTTTCATCAGGATCCTTTGGTGCCTGCCGTCATGGGGTTGTCATATGACGCGAGGCATTCCAGTTCCACCAGCTGGCGTATATTTAGATTTCTAGGATTGATGTAGAAACTTTGTGGGTGTCCTTGCTTTGTTCTTCACTGTTGCCTTGTACTAGTCAGGTGGTGTTGCTGGGGTACTATTTGCCTTCCTTATTACAATCGTGCAGTTTGTTTCCTTCCTGGCCTTTCCAGAGGCAGATTGCGTATTATCTGTCTTCACTGCAGGTTGTTTCAGCATGAAGCAGGTGTTCTTCCATGTTTGTTGGCTTTGCCCCAGTTCTTAGGTGTAAATACTTTTCTATCACCTGCTTAACTTCTGGTGCTAGCAGCTTGATACCATTTGCACTGAGGTGCAGACCTTCCTGCACAGGTTCCTCCTGTCCCAGAAGGCTCCCCAGCCCCTAACATTTCTTTCTCTTCACACTCTCATGTCATCCTCTCATTAAGACTCTGCCTCTCTTGTGCCTTATGCAGGGATGTGGCAGTGTTTGACACTGAAGGAGATCCTTGACTTCGGCCTCCTAAGTTGAGAAACTCAGTTTAGGCTCCTGAAGTCCTTCCTGTACACTTTCCCTCTTCCAGGAGTACCAAGATGAACCATGACTGCAAACACTCTGCTTTACCTCGAGTAACCTGTGTTACTTGAGGGTCCTTGTGGCAGGTTATGCAGCCTGTGTACTGTACTGTCATGGGGTTTAGATACACGGGCACCACTTTTAGACATTGCAGACCCTTTGGACCTGATCCTTGGAGCCCCTCATGGCTTTTACCTCTCCAGGCAGATTCCCACTGCTGCAGATACCTCTTTAGCACGATGTGGGCGGTGGTACCAGCTCTCCTGAGGCTCCTCTATTCAGCACAAGGCTGCTGTGGTGGCTGCCAGGGCTTTGCCACATCTCACTAGATTTTGTCCCTGGAGTCCTTTATGTGCGGAAAGTGATAAAGGGAAATACACAAAAAAACCCCCCGACAGGACAGATATCATTTGTTATAGATCAAAATGTGGAATCTCATAATCAACATTTCAGTCCTATCAACCTATATCAACAGAGGATTTTGCTTTATCATGATGAATTAAAATGGAAAAATGACAAACGAAAGTGATCAGATGCTTTGTGTTTATTTCTTGAATCTTTTCCTGGCATTGACTACTTGTACAGACTAAGGTGCAAAAGACCTGTGAAAGATAGGTTTGACTTAGTATTAAAGTTTAAAATAAATCTGAACTTCTGAATATTTAAAATTCATTCTTTTCTGATAAATCTTAATGCTTTGAATTCAGGCAGTATCTTTTAACATATGCCGACATCATTTGTTCTAATTCAGTATATTCATTTTTTTTTAAAGCACACATAATTGCTTCTATTTCTTGCTGCCATATGCTGATATCTTCTGATATTGAAATCAAGATAGTTTCTTTTCTAGATACAATGATTTCACTAATTCCAGCATTTTATTTAATGCTTTGTATTGTTAGTAGAAATAGTAAGGGAAAAAATTGAACTTTTTTTTTCTAAGCTACATAATTAATTGATTGTATACCTCTATTAACCTTAAACTTTATTTTTTTAAGCAGAAAAAAGAGATCTGGAAGAGGAAGGAGATACTCCTTAGAAAATGCATTTCACTCTGAGCATATAATAGGTCAACTCTATAAAACAGAAATGTGAATGTGTTGGAATGTGGGAATTAAAATATTTGTTACTTCAGTTTAGGTAAGGAGTGAGGGAGTTAAATATATTTTCCCTATAGTTTTCATAATAACTGATGATGGTGAAGTAGGAGACTAGACAAGAAAAGATGACTTAGGGTTGTTAGAGGGATAATACTTTGCTCTTTTTCTGTAATGTATGCATAAAAAAAAATCTTGCACAGTCCAGAATATGGAAAGCTATTGGACACTATTTTTGGAAGTAGTCAGTATTATAGATAGTTAAGAACTATCCTGTTTTAAAGTGAGCTTTAGTTCTTATTCATTGCATCTGTGTTTTATGGTACTTAAAAAAAAGTTTAAACTTTATATCTATTTAGATTAGAGTTTAATTATTGCTTAGAAATTTCAATTAATGTAGAATGCTTACAACTGGACTATCTTGGACAGTGAAAATATGACCTCCAGTAATAGTGCCTTGGAAATCAGATTACCAATCGAAGACAGCTGCTTGTCTTTTATTAAGATGGTTTAGCTAATTTAAATACAATTTACACATTTTTGCTATGCTGTTTCTGGAGCTACATGTTAAAACCACTCAGAGTCCAGGTTAAGTGTCTTTGTGGTCCCTTCCAGGCTTGGCAGGAGAGTGGAAGCAGCCCTGGAATGCGATGGGGGAGCAGATGGGGAAAGGTGATGGGACTTACTGGGGGCACCTGACTGACTGCGTGGTTTCATGGAGTCCAGGTTTAATATATTGACTTGTCTGTGCACTGTGTCCCATTTGGCCTATTCTGCTTCCCTGTAGGGCCAGACACAGCCCGGGCTCAGCAAAACTTTTTGGCTAACTTCCCATTTATTTGAAGTCATCTAAACACTTCAGAGCTAAATGCTTTTTTGAATCGAGGCCTCTGGAGCTAGCTTCTCTTCTTTGCATGAGAATTACTCAGAAGAGCGCAGTGTATTAAAAGCAGCTTACTTTCTGGAACAATCTGCCGAACTGGTGCAGACAACATGACTGGGCTATTAGCTGGACTATCTGGTTGATGCATTTGTTCAGCTGTCACAGACAGTTGCCCATGCATTAGAAGAGAGAAATTTCTTATGTGCTATTATTATTCCTCAGTTTGTTGCTTAACTAATACAGACATTTGCCTAAACAATTATTTTTAATACTTTTTACTGTGTCTAATTATCCAGGCATAGGCTACGTGAGCCCACAGATGGTCCTCTGTCTCTTAAGATGCATGGACCAGATGTTAGTCTCTAACTGCTTTCAGCCTGATGGATCTGGTAATTTAATTAAGAGAGGAGAGGCTCCTGTGTGTTAATGTTGAAGTCTTGGGCACAGCTACTAGCCATTCTCTATGCATGTGGCTGTGGGATGTTTTCACCATCCTGTAAATTAGCCCTCTTAGATAGCTGGGCTTTACCCCTAGGACCTGTCAGTAAGAAACCCTTGCTTTATGTCTTTGAAGAATCAACATTATTCCCTCTTCCAAGTCTAGTTCAGCTCTGTACTCTTTTAAAAATCTTGTTTATAGTATGCTTCATCTTTTCAGAGACACTTTTAGTTTTAAGCCGTATTTGGCCACTGTTTTGAATGATCTCATTTCTCTTTGCCTTTTTTTTTTTGGCTTATGGATACTGTTTTGATTTCTTAGCGTTATTTGTTTTTTGGCAGTTAGGTATTAACAGTTTAATGTTAAATTTGCATAATAGCAAGAATGAGTTAAGCACGTTGCTTTCCAGCAGAATATCTTAGTTCTTATGTGAGGGGAAGGATGGAAAAAGAAAACTTGTATCAAATACAGCTTTTCTGATTCAGTGTCATATTTTATGCCATTAAGAAAGATATATTAAGATATACATACATTATATACATATATTCATGTATTTTGTGTAACAGAAAGCATGGTTTAAAATGAAAATGTAGTCATTTTTAAAAACCTGGAGGTATTGATCTAATCTCCTATTTTATGCTACAAGTGAGAAGTAATGAAAGAAAAAAAATGCATTCAAGTTAAAACTTTATTTTATTAAGTGTAGTTTTTGCCCTAACATATCAATAAGCCTTCTCTTGGATTTCAGCAACTCTCAAGTGCTACATTTATTAAAAGATTGATAAGTTAATCTGATGCTTTCATGGCTTTCTAAAAAGAACATATATATTATTTCTCCATAATTTTTACTATGCTGAGCTTCACAGGTTGCTAGTAAGCATGCTTGAAAGTCTTCCATGATAACTGACTTAAATCTGCGCAACTGTTGTTTCATGGTTGCTTTGGACCAATTGGACAATAAACACAAATGTAAAATCTAGTCTTCCACTGCTGATTTCTTGACTCGCTCCTCAATTTAGATATTCTTAGTATTTCAGCATTTTCCTGCTTCTGTCTTCTGCAGAAGTCTTTTGTTCACATTGCCTTGGAACCTCCTGGGTTGCAATCCTCAGGCAGGGTCTAACGTCTTCTAGCTAAGGGTCTGGGATAGGTGATACACCTGAGTTTTGCTAATCTGTGTTTGTTACAGGTAGCTGGGGTACTGGGCTAGTGGTTGTTTTGCCTGACGGCTATAATGTTTTGGCCTGTTGGGTCCCAGCAGACTATGACATGCTTCCAACTTCTATGCTGTTCCTCTTGTCTCATGGTCCTCTCGTTAGAAGAAGATTTTTCTCCTTTATATCATATCTCTAATCATTTTTTTGCTCTTAGATCTGTGTGTTCCCATGATAGTGTGTCAATAAGGGAAATTTTACAGGTTTTATTTTCTTTCCCTTGTGGACTACTTCATCTTGGTTAAGATATAAAAGGATTCTTTGAATTCAGGCAGTTTTATGTGTCACATATGCTACAAGGAGAGCACCATGACTGGTGAAATTGTTGCTGTTCCATGACCGTTTTGGCTGCCATCAAAATGAGTGGTTGTAGATACAGATTTGCAAAGGAGCAATTTTGGAACTTGTGAATATTTTCTGAGCTTTAAATAACAAGAGGCAGGTGTTGTAGGAAGTGAGATGGAAGGATGTGGGAACAGCACTAACAGTCCTAAAATCACAGAATCACATAATGCTTAAGGTTGGAAGGGAGCTCTGGAGATCATCTAGTCTAACCCCTCTGCTCCATCAGCTGACCCCTAGAGCATGTGGCACAGGGTGGCATCCAGGTGGGCTTGGAAGATCTCCAGAGAAGGAGACTCCACAACCTCTCTGGATGGCTTGTTCCAGGGCTTCCCAGAAGTTCTTCCTCCTGTGGAAGTGTAACTTCCTGTGGTTCAACTTACACCCGTTACCCCTCATCCTGCCACTGGCCACCACAGAGAAGAGCCTGGCCCCATCCTCCCTACAATCAATCACCCCTCAGGTACTTGATCACGTTGATCAAATCTCCTCATAGCCTTCTTTTCTCCAGACTAAACAGGCCCAGCTCACTTAGTCTTTCCTCATATGACAAATGCTCCAGTCCCTTAAAAATCCATCATTTCTAATAGCAATACAGAGTAGAAAAGGAGATTAAGGAAACTAACATGGACAAATTGTTCTTCATGTGGATTATTTGTTAAAATAATATACACCCATATATGTATAGTATATCTATGTATATATATACAAATATTTTATCTCTTAATTCCAGCAACTCTAGAACCACAGCCTGAAAGGTTGAGGCAGCTGAATGACCCACAGAACTGGATTTGGCAAAGCAGAAAGCGCTTGTGCCAGCTCCTCCATGACATTCCTACCCGCCAGGAGCTGAGCCCTCGTGGACAGTGCCTGCTCCGCATGTGTCAGGGAAGTGGAGTGTCAGCACTAATTCAGTGGCTGGCCTCTCTTTCAGGGCTGCTAGTAAGGTAGGCAGCTGTCGTGCTGCTGTTTTGAGATGTGAGCATTATCTATGTGGAGAGCAGTTCCCGGGACTCATTTTTGAAGCCCATAAGCAGCTATCAGAAGACAAGTATCAATTACTGCCTATGCCGTAATGAACCTCTACAGTTTTCTTCCCAAATGACCTGTATTGTAACCATCTTCTTGGACAGGAAGAAAGGAGGCCTGTCACTAGAGAGTTATTACTCTGAAGCTGCCTGCAGGACTGTCATTGTGCTGTGACGGTTGTATGGACCTCTTTAATGATATGGAAATGGGGATCTGACTTTGTTGTGCTCCTTATGCAAATGTGTATTTAGGATGACTAAGGGCTTTTTTGTAAAAGAGAGAGCAAGATGTGTCATTAGATTGAGCAGCACTGTGGGACTTGCATCTCAGCAGCCTTCCTTCTCTGCCTCAGTTTTATCTCAGCTGGTTCATTTCTCTTTAAATGCTGACAGAGAAATGTCGCATCAGTGCTTGCCTTTCAATGTTTGTTTTAAAACATGGCACAGATGAGCACATTTTCAAAGTTAGATTTTGCAATCCATTGGTATTAATAGGATTTGAAGATTTTTGAAATAAGCACATCTAGAGTCAGGAAACTGTTATTGTGGATGCTGGAGGAAGAATAACACAAGCATGGCATGGTATTTGTTCAGGTGATTGATTCAACCTCCCAACAGTTTGTGGCTCGTGGAGTCAGAGGTGGCATCCTTCTATTTAACACAGTGTACTTAACAACATAAGTGGTGCAGCTGTGTTTTGGAAAAACTGTCAGTGTGTGGAAGGACAGATACATTAGTGTTCTGCAGTAAAGGAAGCTGCTGGCATGAAGTCAGATCATCTTGTTCACAGAACGGACTTGCTACTCGCCTAAATACAGCATCTTGCACCAGTGAGATTCAATACCTCTCTTCCCCTTATGAAAATTTCCACTTCTGAAACGAAGTGGAAATGGTGGTGTTTCTCTCAAGAAGAAGATAGCTTCCCCTTTATGAGTGGATTTCTGCTGCGAAAGGTCATCCATTACTATTCCAAATATCAGCTCAAGCCTTTTTTTTTTCTTTCCCTTGGATTTCTCTGTTTAATTTTATCGCATCCCTGTATACTCACAACACGCTGCCAAGTCAGATATAGGAATCTTGGTCTGGGCCTATGGAAGGAAGAATTTTGAAAAAATACAAGGTATATAGCCATATTTATATATAGTAGTTGCTGATTTATATTATTATCTCCATTTATGGACAAACTTACAGTATAGGCTGTTTGCTTTAAACTCGTGGACTCCACAGAATGTGAATGATCTTTTGCAATGTGCAATGATTTCAGTGATTTAATCGGAGTTTGTCACATCCTCTATTACTGATCTAAGCAAACTTCCTAGGGATTGCACGCTGAAAGCTCCATGGATCAATAATATTTTTATATTCATGGTAGTCTGTGCACCTTTTCTGTTAGCCCCTCTAATTCTTTTTTTACCAGTAATTTTACTAATTGTTTATGTACTGCTTCAGATTTTGCCTATCATATTAAAGTATTAATCTAACAATATGATCAAGTGCATTGTCCCATGTTGTAGATTTCTCTATATTCCATGTTTTTTGATTTTGATTTAACAAAAGCAAATAAGCTTATCTCAGTGGAGTAATGTAAAACTCTGAGACCTCAGCAGGTGCTCAGTGCCTGTAGAACAGCCTTTAGCAGAATTAAAAAAAAAATTTAGTAATGTGACATATCCATAGTGTCCTCAGCTGGATGGATATGGGAAGGGTGAAGGTGTCAAGGAGATTCTCTCTTCTCCAGTGTGTGTGGAGTCTGGGACACAGAGCCAGACATGTGTGGAATCCCCACACATGTCTGGGTGGGGGACAGTGTGTCTGGGAAGTCTTTATTCCGACAGAGGTGTATTTACAGGCAGCCAGCCAATGGGTGGCAGAAACGGTGGTCATCTTGCCCTGTTTGTAGCTGCAAATTAAAGCATCCATTTCATTATATATAGACTTTTACTAAATGGCTGTGTTCTGCATCTTAAAAAGTGAGAGCAGGTAAAGATTTGGCCATCAAACAAAGTAATTTTCAGTAGATAGGGATCAGAGATTTGCTAAAGTGTATGGGAAAATATGCCAAAAGATAGCAGTGGTATTCAGGCAATAATGAATCATCTCTAGTTCTCAAGAACCAAATGGAAAATGATTTTTTTTCTTTTAAATGGAGACCGATCTTTAAGCTATAATAGTATTAGAGCTCATTGAAAAATATCTGTGAAGACATTTTTCAACTGGAAATGATTTTTCTGCTAAATCTTTTTTTTTTTTTTTTTTTTTTTTTTTTTTTTTTTGTAGCAAATGCTTCTATTTTGCATAGATAACTACATTTTGCATAGTTATCTTGCATAACTTTTAGGTAAGATAGCAAATTATGCCTAACTTTTTGAAAGACAAGGTTATATGCAGAAGACAAAACTAAGGAATGATAGACCAGATTTTATTAGCTATTTCTCCTCATGACCTTCAGGAAGGTCCAATTAATTCAGTTTCATGGAATTTTCCCATATATTTTAGGGAATATGAGCAGTTAAAATGAGCAAAACAAGCTCAGCCTTATGATTGCTGAAGAGAATGAAAGGAGAACGCTCGACCTACAAGCCAGAATACTGTGGCTTAAGGTTTCTTTTATGCCTTTGTACAAAGGATTTTGTGGCAATTACATTCTTGAGAGAAAGATTCTAGCTGTGGGATTGTGCACTAGATAAGACAAAGCTGGGGTACGTTTTCAGAAAAAAATTTTTGTAGATGAGTTAAGAAATTCTGCATAACAATAGATGAATCATCGATTACCCTGGGTAGCATCAACTGGTTAAAAATGGCAAAATATCATCCAAGCTAAATTAGATTAAATTATAGATAGCATGTAACTAATTCACTAAAAAGAAAAAAAGAAATTACAGGAGGCCCCCCAAAATATATTCCCTCCTTTCCAAATACTATCTTGAGACTGGAAAAATAATCTATACCAGCTAAATTCAAAATAAATCTACTCTTTATCTCTCTCTGCCAGTTTGTGTTTCTACTCCAGGTAGATGGCCTGAACCATTTTGGGTTGGTTTCCTTGTCATCGTGCTTGGCATTGAGGCTATGAGGATTATCTAAGAATCTGCAGGTGCTGCACAGTGCAGAACATCTTCGTTGCTCGTTGGTACTTGCATGTGCGTTGTCTGCAGAGAGGGGATGTAGGGCTGGAGGCTGAAGGGAGAGGGGGTAAATGGTGCTTGTGTCATCTGGGGAAATGTGAGGAAAAGAAAGAAGGTAATGAAGGAGAGAAGGGGCTTAAAAGGTTCCAAGCAAAGGGTTTGGGAGGTTGTCCTTATGTTTGCATTTTAGCAACGTGAGAGTTGGAGAAAAGCATATGGGTTAAGGGGAGAGAAGCCAAGTAGTTTGGCAACTAAGATGTAAAGTAATGAGTGCTTAGAGGAAGAAAATAATGCAGAGGCAGAAATAACACACTGAGAAAGTCAGGACTGAGTTGGAATGTCTGAGGAGCGAGAAAGTGCTACGATTCTGACATCCAAGTTATGTGCCAGACAGAATTATGGTGTTGCCTGCTGAGACTGAACTGGAGGCATAAAGTTCTTGATATTTTGATGTTTATTCACGTGGATTGTAAGCACGAGGAGATATCAAAAAGGCAAGTGGTTGTTTTAGTTTGGAGAGAGGAAAAGCTCTGGTGCATTCTAATGAGCATATTTCTTAGCATGCCCTCTCCAGGAACCATTCTTCTTGTGCTGTGGCATGCATGTGGGCTTGCAAGATCTATTTAGAATATAATCTTAATAAACCTTAATCTTATTGCAGATCCTTGGTTTTGCTTCTGAGAAATTTTGCTGATCTAATGATATTTTCTTCTGTATTAAAAACCATGGACTTATGATATGTGTGATTCCTGTATTTGGAAAATACTTCAGAGCAAAGGGGTGAACATGAGAGAGAAGGCTGGAAAAATAAGTTGTTTTATGTCTTTAGGAGGCAAGGCTAAGAACATTGAATTGTGTATCTTGGAGGAGGGGAATACAGAACATGAAAAAATGATTTTTTAAGAAAATATTTTGCTTATAGTGAAGACACCTAGGATTTTGAAACATTCTGTATTTGCATAAGAGAGCTATAACATAGTAGGAATGCAATAATATTTTGAGAAGCAGCGTTACCCTAATGAAAGACTAGACATCATATTTATTTCCAAAAATAAAAGGGAACTGAACATACAGGAGGGCGGAACCCTCCTTCCTTCCTCTCCAAACCCCACCTCACAATAAAATAAATCCAAACCCAACCCAACCAAATTGAATCCCCATCTTCTCCATAGTAACTGTAACACTGGTGATGGATACGATGCTATTTTTTTACAGCAACCTAACTCTTAGCTGCAAATAACAGTGCCCAAAACCCTAAATAATTTCTGATGTGGATTTGCTGGGTTCCTTCAATGTACATTAGTGTTTCCTTCTGACACACTTGTACTTTACCTGGCAAAAACAGGTCTACTAATGTAGGCCGGCTGTGCACAGCCCATGGATCATGGACACCCATGGAACTCATCAGAATTGGTTTCTTGGGTAGTTGGGTTCTCTTTTCTTCAAGCTGCTGAAAGGTCCTGAGCAGATATCTAGGCCCATGAGGGTAACTCTAACAGATGAAGTCACCAGAGCAGACTTTATCTTACTAAGATAAATGTGATATTGTAATGACTTTTTTTGAACAAAATATGCCTTGTTAAGACTACCTTCAGTCTGGGATTACCAATTTTAGTGATGATTTAAGTATGGTTTTGCTAGGTGCTATCTCCTATTAACAATATGATACAGTGCAGAGTGTATTGCTGTCAAAAGGAACATCTTCCAGAAAGCTGTCAGCATGTTCTAGAAAGAAACATAATCACTTATGATAGTATAGTATTAAGTATTTCTTGAGAAAACTATAAATGAGAGCTGAAATGTTGTGTTTTCTTTTTTGTTTTATCCAGTTTGTGATTCTGTCTCCGTGTATTCTTATCTTTGCATTTATATATGTTTTAATTTCTTAGCTTTTAAGTTTATGCAGAAGGTTCCAGGCTTTCAATTCTTTCCAAGTAATCTGGGAAGCTTTGGGCTGTAACAAACAGGACCGTGAAAAATAGCAACTGTGCTAGCTTTGCACATGATTTTTGTACATGAATCATATGCTCTAAGCATCTCTGTCTAGAAGAGATTTTACTCCCATGTTTCAATATTTATATTTTAAGTAATTATAAGCTTCTAAGTGGAGGCAAAGCCTTTTTCCATATTTTGTTCTGAGCAAAAACATTGCTGCTGAATGAGAATTAGATCGATGTTTGAGATGTGAGCTACTGCGCTGCTGGGAATACTGAGATAAATTGTATTTCCCTTAATGGAGAAGTTGGAAAAGGATGGAGAGAATTTTATTAAAAAAAAGAAAAAAGTCCTTAAAAGTTTGTCTTTAACAAAAGATTGAGCCTGAGCATTTTGACTAAAAATTGAGTCATTTCAGAACAATTCACATGCAAATAAAATGCATAAAACTATTGCAGTTTTGCATCTTCAACTGCACAGATCAGTACAAAAAAAGCTGTACACACTTGTAATTTTGATGGCTGTTATGGAAATGGTAAGGTGAAAAAGCAGGACTCTGACTGTATTGGGGAGACTGGTAGAGAAGCATTTACCCTTTCAGTCATTGTTGGAAGAGCTGAAGTAGAGTGGGCAGCACCACTTGAAGTACTGTTCAAAGTACTTCAAATACTGTTCAAAACCCCCTTTTTGTTCCATTCCCTAGTTCTCTCCTAAGGACTCATGATAGGATTGTTTAAAAGGCTTCATTCTTAGCAGATGATCAGGTCTTCCACTAAATATTTGAGTGAATGGATGTTAAGTGTTTCCTCTATTGAATTTAGTATTAATGTTTTTATTACTGCTCATCCTGTTGTTGCCAGCACTTGAATTCCTTTTGGCTTCTGTGGTGGTGCCCTGGGCCTGAATCTTTTCAGTTTTCTTTGCTTAGTCTAGCAGAGATTTGTATAACAAATAAAAGTGATTCCTATTTGGTGATAATGCCATTTTTTTTCTTTTGTGCTTCAAAGATTTGTGTTACTCATGGTAGGGAAGTGCTATGTTCCCGATTAGGTTGTGGTTTCACACAACCATTGCAGAATTCCCTGAGTTACTGAGGCTAATGATCCTGACTACAGTTGTCTGTGTTGTACCCTTTTGTCTTAAACTGAGTTAACTCTTGCATGCTCTAGGGCTTTCAGTGATAAGGCACTACAGGGCCTGTGTCCTTTCATTCTGTTAACTTTGCTCTCCTTTGTCTGTCTTTGTAGCTCAGTAGTAAAGACGATTTTTGTGATGAATCTAAAATGACTAATCAGTACTGAAGCAGAGAATGTGCTGTGAGCATGTAAGCAAAGTCTGTGGTTATAGTTATCCACCTGTATTTATACATCTTTCTTTCCAAAGAGCTGTTTTTATTTTTTTGGTTTTGTTTTTACATCTACAGCATTAAGATCCCTGCTGAACAGGGGTCATGAAGATCTCTACACAACTGTAAATACACTTAAAGGTTCACGAGAGCCGGTGGGAAAAGGCAAAGTTCTTATTTCTAATTGATGCTGAAGACAAATTAATGGGACTGGTGGCCAAATAAAACCAGAAAACTTGAGATATAGATTTAAATCCCCTGAGATACTGATATGGTACTGGTACATAAAGAGGAATGTGTGTGAGTTTGTATGCATATGTAAATCTTCTTCTATGGTCCATATGCTGTAATGCTAACAATATGCTCTACTATGCCTAAGACATACCAGTTTTTTTTCTCCATTATCCTTTTCTGCTGCAGTAGTTGTGGTAAGAATTACTGATTTCTGAATTGTGTTTTGGTTGCATTATTTCAGGACTATTTGTTTTAGGCCTGCTTAAATTGCGTATTAAGACAACTACACCCTTAGGTAATGCTGAGCTGAAATGAGAAGTATAGAAGTATTTGTGCCAACTATTTTGATTGCTATTTTTTTCTTTCTTGCTGCACTAGCAAGACATAGGTCTGTTGCTTAGCATATGATTCATCTAAACTACAGATCTACATCTAGCTTTCTTTGGCAGTCATGGGTAGAGCTTGAAAAAGCCCTTTTCCCTCTACTGACCTTAAACAGAGCCCATTGGGATGAGCTCAGGTGTAGATGCCTAAAGCTTGACTGCAGGAGTCTAGCCCCTCTGGCTGGGACAGCCGGCCTGCCAAAGCTTTGCTAATATGCATTTTCTTCCCGGCATTTTCACTACCTTCACTTGCTCCATTAAAGTGTTGAAGAGCATTGTCAGGGCTAACAAGAGCCTCTAAAAGCTCTGACTTGCTAGAGGACTGGCTTACCTTCCCTTTGGGGGCTGAACGTGCTCTGTGTGTAAAACTGTGTGTGTAGTAAACTAATGCAGAAACCAGAAAGAGGAGAAAAGCAACTTCTGACCTTGTAGCTGAGGACTGAGGGCTATTCAGGTTGCGAGCAGAACTGGAATGACTGGTCCAAGGTTTGCTCGGAATACAGAGTTTCACACATGATTCAGCTTCAAATTAATATACCTAGCTGCTCTCCTTCCAGAGTTTTTATGCAGTTTGGCTGAGGCAGGAGGCAGTGAATGAATGTGCAGTCTCATTTTGTGAAGTGAAATTGATTTGCCATTATTTAGGGTGTAGCTATAATTTCAGTAGCCATGCAAAGCTTGTCTCTATTTAAATTTGAAAACCTGAGCTATTTGAGAACCTTGTGAGGTAGTTTTCATGTTGCAGCTCCTGGAGTAGAGTGCTGTGCAAGTGAAAACACTCTCCTTAGCATTGGTCAAACTACCATGAGGATGCTGAGGCTTGCATTCATGTCCCCTGGACTGGGTGCTGGTCCAACTATGGGTTGGTGAGGTCAGCCTAAGGTGACAACTCTAAGGAACTTCCATTGTGCTCCCTTAGCCTACGTGGGGAGGAGGAGCCGCCTTGAGAGCTCACTTCACCTCATCTGGCCGTGGTTCTGGTTTCACAGTGAGATAAACTTGCATTTGGGAGCGCTGGTCTCTCTTCATGAGCTGTAAAGGAAGCTTAGGTTGAGTAGACACAAATAACTAAATAATTGAGATGGTAGCTAAATAGACTTAAATGACTGAATTTGAGATGTCTTAAGTCAGGTGTCATGAATCCCCATCTACATGATTTACAGGAGCTCAGTCACCCAAATGAACTCAATGGAGCCAAGAAAGACGGCTACGAGCTCAGGCTCCTTCTCCTCCTTAATATACAGACAGTTACTTGCTTAGCTTTGCTGCTGTGCTTTAGCTATTTAAAATAATGCTCAAATTAATGAATTTTGAAGGTAAGTGTTGAAATATTATAATGACCCAAGCTAATGTTGTGTACTTGTGTGCTTTTTTTTTTTTTTTTCACCCCCCACCCTCAGATTTCTCAAACTTCCCATTAATAGTGCAGTTTTTGGCAAGGTGGGCAATTAATAAGTAGCAGCCTCTGAAAAATGGGTTGTACATAAATCCTCATATTGGGAATAATAAATATATATGTATTGCTTTCTCCTCTAGTAGCAGTTCTGATAGACTTCTAGGGGTTTTTCTGGTAGTTTATTAATGGAAATCTTAAAATGTAGTTCATACAATAACATCATGCTCTCGAGTGTCTCAGTGTTCTTGGAGAACTGGAAACAACAACAGAATCCCTTACCCTAAATAAGAGTGAAGAAAAATGTGCATCAGGAAGTTAATGTGGAGTTGGTATTTGTGAATGTTTGTTTTTAGCTGTGATTAGTTATCTTCAACACTTACTTAGTGGAGCAAGTATACTCTTTTTAATGATATAGAACCATGAATTTCACTGTAAGAACAATCATGGTAAGATCTTGATGTTTATTTTTACCCTTTTCTCTTAATTAGGAATAAAGTGAAACATACCATTACCCCATATCACATGTGTGAATATGCACATACACACATGTATGTGAACAAAAATAAAGCGAATGTGAGTTTGTGTTTAATCATGCTTTAGCTTGTGCATAATTTTGTGTTAAAATATTTGCTGATGCAAGTTAGAGTTGCAGTAATTGATATACTCCTGCTGCTTCAGTATTCTTACTGATAATTTTCCGTTTTCCTAGCTTGCTTAGGATAGCTAGTGAGTTTGTTCTCAGGAAGAAACAGAGAACAGAAAATAGACCATCTCTGAACATTATGTTGCAACATCTATATAAGCTTGAAAGAGATTTTTGCACTGCTTTTAATACTGTGTTTTGGGGACTTACAACTCACTGCAGCTACTGCTAGCTTGCAGCTGATGAAAATCTGTAAGGGGTGGGAAGTAGAACCTAGCGATGGAAATCTATTTTCTGTGCACTGAAGACCCTTTAATTTTTCTTTGTTCTCAGTTGCTGCAATATGAAATGTGCTACTGGAATCTCACAGCATTTCCGTGAGCTGTGAGCTCTGCAGTAAGCTTGTGAACGTCTTGAGAGAAATGGTTAAAAATTAGGATTACCTGGCAAGCTGCTGTAAAGAGAAATCTTTTAGCGACCTGTACATTTTTATTACTTTAAAAGATGGATTTAGCTCAGAATGCTTCTGGATCTACTGTTTGGTTAATGCCTGCATGGAGTCTGTAATAACCAAATCCACTGCAGTCTGCTTTGTTTTTTACGTAGAAATTGCCAGACTGGTATATACTACAACTCTGCTGAAGAATGTGGTCTTTTTATATGAATGTTATTTTTCACTCTATGATAAAGTACAAAGGGAAGTACAAGACAACAGCAGCAGCCCATTTGCTCCATATTTTTATTTCCAGAGGAGGCTTTTTTTTTGGTATTGTCAAATACAAATTTTGTAGTAGCCAGCTAGAGTAGAGAAGTAGAGTGTAGAGAAATCGGTAGAGTGTAGAGAAATTTCACATGAACATTAAAAGCTCTGGATATGTGGCTGGTTGGTCAACTGAATATAAACTCTGCAGCAGAAATCCAAACATTAGTAAAAGCTGCATGGCAACTTCAGAGGCAAATAGAAAATGCAGCATTTCATATGTTCTGCTTGAGAAAGAATATTGCAGTCAGAATAAGAACTGTTGAGTTGGTATTTTTGTGTTCAGTGTCCTGCTGATTGTTTTCAGATGTGAGTACATTTTCAGCATGCTGAAGATTTTTCCCTCCCCCCTCTAATTCACAGTACACCACCAGAGCGTTTTAGGAGTTGCCAAGGAATAACCTCTTAGTTTGGAAAACAGGAAGCATAGGGACAAGTTATAGTGCTGCCACTTGGGTATTTTAGGATTGTAGCATCTTAACTAGATGGATGCATCTACTACTTTTGGAAAATATTTATTATCTTAGTTTATATTCTGCTCCTTTTTTTTAAGTTGTATGAGGTAATAACAGCTCACTGATTTAGGGAGTGCTTGTATGGGACAGCTATTGCAAAGTAACCCCTATGATCATAGTATATTTTGTGGATGTGGAGAGAGCAGAAGTACCCAGAGCACTTTAAAACTAGTTCATATCCAAAGATAGTATAAAATAGGAGACTATTATTTCCTTGGACAGACAAGTCAGAAAGTACTGGAATAAGATTTTCTAGATTACCTAATCAACAACAGTGACTTGAAACCTAATTTTAGAAACAGAAAAAAAAAGAAAGTTGATCTGACAAGTAAAGCAAGATAAATAAGCACAATTTTCTACAACTTTTTTTGAAGTAGAAGTCAATAAACCTCTCTAACAATGTGTTGCATACAGTGATTTAATTAAAGTTGTAGTATAAATACAGTCAAACTACTATAATTCTAAACTCAGATAAATCTGACAAGAGTTGTCAATATAATCTGTGCTTTATTGCTTGAGGAACATTTTTTGTAACTCTTTTTTTGCGAAGCTGACATTCATTACTAGAACTTCAAATATATAGTAACAAACAAATGGTCCCCTTCTTTGCTTTGCCCGCCCATTCCCTAAATTCTAGAGACTTAGTATCCGTGGCTATCCCCATGCCATTGCCTTGCTTGGCAGCTTGTAGTGTGGGTAGAGGCCTGCGATCCAAATCACAGAATCATAGAATCGTTAAGGTTGGAAGGGACCTTTAGAGATCATATAGTCAATCCCACTGCATACACAGGGTCACCTGGAGCATGTGGCACAGGGTGGCATCTGGGCGGGTATTGAAGATCTCCAGAGAACAAGACTCCACCACCTCTCTGGGCAGCCTATTCCAGCGCTCTGTTACCCTTACTGTCAAGAAATCTTTCCTTAAATTCCTGAGCAACTTTTGGTGCTTCAGTTTGTGGCTGTTGCTTCTAGTCTAGTGGTGGCTGCCACTGAAAATAGGCAGGTACCATCCTCCTCCCTCCCTCCCTTGAGGTATTTATACACACTGATCAGGTCCCCTCTCAGTCTTCTCTTCGTCAAGCTGAACAGGCCCAGCTCCCTCAGCCTCTCCTCATAGGGCAGATGTTCTAGGCCCCTGATCATCCTTGTGACTCTGCGCTGGACTCTCTCCAGCAGCTCCACATCCCTCTTGTACTGTGGGGCTCAGAACTGGACACAGTACTCCAGATGTGGCCTCACCAGGGCTGA
>JAWLRI010000436.1:336528-355395 GCA_034781795.1 Crypturellus tataupa | reverse complement strand
TCTTAATGCACCCCAGGATCCCATTGGCCTTCTTGGCCACGAGGGCACACTGCTGCCTCATGGTCAACCTGTCGTCCGCCATGACATAAAAATCTTTATTTTTTTCTCTTTTTTTTTTGTCTTTTTTTTTTAAAGATATTCTTATAAAAAAAAATCAAATACTGTTAAGTTTTCCTGACTCATCCCTGGAAAGGGCTAGGGCTATCAACACCTTTTCCTTTCCTCCCACCTCTTTGTGGGAGAGTGTCTGTCGTGAACCATAAAGCAAAATTCCCCCTGGCTCAAGGTAGGTGCAAAAATAAGTCAGACTGTGGAGGCAGGAATTTGTGCCCTGTCATGGCTTGTGGCTTTCCTTGGTGCGGCTTGTCTTTCTTTGCCTACATCATGGATGGCTCTTTGAATGTGGAATGAAAGACTAAAAGGAGAAGATGTGATCAGTGGAAGAAAGACCCTGAGAGAAAAAGGATGGAAAGAGTGTAGAGGAGTGTGTGGAGGAGTGGGGGCAGAGGAATAGATCACGCTAGGAAAAGTGGGATTCAAATCGTGGCAGAATAACAGACAGTAGACCTGAGGATTAATATCCCGCAAGTCTTGGAAGTCCTGTGGCAAAAGCAGGGGAATGTTTCAGATGTGGATAGATGAAAAAACAAAATATGAAGCCAGAAGTGTGTTTCATATAGACGTTCTGTGTGGGGTGGTTGTTGTATGTAGTTCTGGTGTGCACCACTGACAATACTCAAAATCAATAGCCTTCACTCTCCAAACTGCTCAGTCAATGTTTGTCCAGCTGCATGTCTTTGCAGTAAGCTTCCAGTGTCAAGTTTTTACAAAATATAGTTACTGTGCAAACCTAAGATGAACACCTAACCTGAACCCAAGCTGAACCTAACTTAAAGCTCCTGTTTGAAGCTAAGTCTGAACCTAGCAGTTCTAAGCAGAAGCAAGAGAGGCAGCCCAGCTGAAGTACCTACTCTGTTTGTTGCTGCTCATTGCTTGGGCCCTGCAGGGGAAAGAAGCAAGCCGCCTTGCAGCTGGTTGCTCTAGCGCTTGCTCGCTTGGCCTCTTTTGAAGGAAAATTGGAGGTGTGCAAGTGTTTAGTGCTGCACTGGTAGGCTGTGGGACTTGCCACACTGGACAGTGCTCCTCACAGGCTCTCCATTTTTTGCTTAAACTTGCTGTTGAGGGAGGCAAAACATTTTGTGCTCTGCATAAGCTTCTGTTCTTTTCCTTTTATAGCATGCATGTAATCTTGTAATTACTAATGATGTGATCTGTCTTGAAAGTCAGTTCAAAATAGTCTTGCCCAGGAGGATTTATAGTCTAAACAAACATAGCTGAAGAAGAGGTGTGGGAAAGAGGCTTGAGCACAGGGAAATAACTTGACTGCTAATATATAAAAAGTTGGTGGGAGGTCTGGCAACAAGATCCATCTGCCATTTCTCTCAGTTTAGTGCTCTTCCCCTCAGCTGCACTTTCTGTATAGAATGTGATTATTTTTCTGGTGTCTGGGTCCTTTGGATTATGTTTGGAGTATAAGTTTGCAGTACAGTGCTCTAATACTGCTGCAGGCTTTTTTTTGTATGCTACTGATATTTCAGGGAAATAGATATCTGGGGCGGCTTTGCATGAGATGACGGTAGTAGAACATCACTGTTTGGGGAGAATGGGATAGGTTGGATACTGGAGCCTTCGGTGGGGAGGTTGATCAGTCTCTTAAGTGGGAGATTGAAAATCTCTTTTATACTTTCTTACTTAGTGAAGATGCCTTCTGTTTTTATGCTTGGTGTATCATAATATGATGCAGCTTCAACTCATCATTTTGAATCCAAAGTAGAGGTGCAGTGAGGAAAGCAGGTATGGTTTGAGGGTTCTTTTGTGGGGCAGTGAAACTAGGTAGAAACTTAGTTTTGTCCTTTTGGTATTGTTCATGGATGGATATCACATCCTGTGTTAATATTTTCATTAGTATCTGTAGGAAAGAATAGATCATCTATCAAAGAGGCTTGCTGGAAATGGAGAGAAGTTGAGAAGAGCAGGTTGAGAGAGTTTTTTTCCAAATGAGTATTAAATTAATCAGGCTAATAATTAAATAGTCTAAGAAGCAGGAATTCAGAAAGGTGGTATACTTCTCATGGCAACAGGAAAGCATGACTTGGGAAATGTTTGAAATGAAAGAGTGGATCTCATAAGTTAGGGCAGCTTCAGAAAGAAAGCAGGGAGAAGTATATGACAGTGCATTACATGCCTGAAACAGATGGAGATTAGACTGAATCTAATCATTGTGCTAAAATGAAAAGCATTACGGCAGGTGCGTCTTTTTGGTTAGGAATTAGAAAAGGCCGAGCAATCAGGTGGTTGTAAAACACCAGTCTGGCAGAGCGCTGAAGTGGAATCATTCCAGAAATACTACCAAAAAAATACCAAGGGAAAATAAAGTGATCTAGGATCGAATGTGCAAACTCAAACAGATGCTCATATTACTGACTCCAGTCTCTGGAGCTTGCTTTCAGGATAAAAGACTGAGGGATGAGTAGTTTTCTCATATATTCATGCATGCAAGAGAGGATGCAGAGGGGAAGTAATCACAAATTAAACTGTAGCAAGAGAGTCTGTGAGAGGCAGGTTGTTTCAGCCACCTTGCTCTGTGGAAGTTAGAGGATTGTGTTTGGTTGGAGTATCCTCTCCAAGTGCTGTGTGACCTCGAGCCCATCATTTGTTTTAACATGTGCCTCTGTTCTCTGCCTGAGATTAATAAACTCCTCCCCAGAAAGATGTTGTGAAACTAAAATTGTTTAGTAATTATATCACTTATGGACATTGATGAGAGCCTGGATTTGTATTATCTTGGATTGAGCACCATAGAGTTATAAGATACTTGGCATTTGTTTGGAGCTGGCTTGTTAGCCACCTGGCTCACTCACAGGTGTCGTGTTCCTTCCCTTGCCTGCACAGTCCTGTGGATATACCCTTTCCTAGCCTGCTCTCACCTCTGTCTTTAGTGGCACTGTTGCTCCCGGTAGCAGGCTCAAAAATAGCATAGATATGGCCCGTGCTGTAGTCATACCTTTGATTACACGGATTACAAATTCCTAAAGAGAGTGGAGAGAGAGAATTTTGACACACTGGGGCTATTGGGATACCAAAATCAACCTACGAGCTGTTTTCATGTTTAATTTGGTAAGCATGCTTTATTGGAAACATCTTCCACCCCTCCTCTGTCAATGGTGTTAGACATGAGGTTAAGCCATTCTTAACTGTGACTGCAGATGGAGGCAACTTATTAGGCACGTAAGAGCTGAACTTGGCATTTTTTAGTATTGTAGGACCACAGCGCTAATTGGTGAGAAATAATAACATGAGTAGAAAGTATATTCATCTGCAGACATAGTTGTAGTAAAACTCGATCAAGAGCACATATGCTGACTTGTGTTATATGCAAGGTCATTGCATGCTGAAGGCATATTTGACTGATTTACACTGACTCTGAAATAAAGGCAGAAAAGGGAACCTTTGCTTCACACATAAACAGGAAATCACTTTTCAGTCTTCTGTGCATGTTGGATAGCACTCCTGAGCAATGTGCTTGAGGCAGTCAGAAAGCGGAGCTGAAGGGAACTGTCACCAGGGGTTTCACCGCAGTGCTCAGCCAGATCAGAGTCCAGGGTGTGTTAGTACAAGATGTGTTTGTACTGTGCAAGTACTCGCAGACGGAAGCAGCTCTCGCCTGAGTCTGCTGGGGCCACTTGTTCCAATGCATTAGTTTGTCTCCCGATGGAAAGCTGCGTTTCGCTCTGGTGGCTGGGAAATCTGCAGGATGAGAGGTGTGCTGTGGCCGAGAGGCTCTGCTCAACGCTCATGAGCTAAACTCTGCTCTATAACACTTGCTGTTCAAATAGTGAATCTCTTTTTTTTTTAAAAGTGATCGCTTTCTGACAAAACTTTTAGCAAAACCTTTTCTGACAAGTGCTGCATATGAAACCAGATGACACAAGATAGATTTTTATTTATTTACTTTTACTGCATGTATCTTCAGTACATGCAGATCAGCATGACTTTGCTGCAATGTTGCACAATTAATTTAATGACTAAGAGCCTTCTGAGAAGATGGAGGAAGTAATATGATTAATATTTTAGCAGGGTGCTTCCTAATATTTTTTCATTAATTACAGGCTTGTTGGATCCTCATGAATTCCAGGTATTTTGTATGGGATTTTCTGCCCAGACAGAAGGACAATTCTTTTGGAATAATGCTGAATTCTTATGAAATTACTCCTCCTACAGGATAAAATTAAAACATGCTATAAAACTTATCCAGGCTATTCAGCATCATGTGATGGGATAAGTCATCCGCTCTTCCTTCTCAGGTAAAGTAAGTTCAACTCTGCATAAATCCTTCCTGAAAGAGGTTTTCTTAAGCATTTTTTTCAAGTCCTGTAATGATGAATATTCTAATCTACCCATGGAAGTGCCTTGCTAGCCCCCAAAAATGTCTTAAATGTCTAATCCTCGTTTTCTTGCTGCACCAGAAGAGCAGCATTACTTATCCTGTATGCCATGTTTCTGAGATAACCTGAAATAGCCATGTTTTCCCAGATTCCTAAATCACTCTCATTCCACCATTTTTGGGGGATTTTTTCCTATGCTTTCTAGATATCCAATCATTCTTGCTGCTGTTTTTTTAAGTATGCTGTCAAAAATGGTCATTTCATAGCAGTGGAAGCCTCCTTGGTGCTGAGTGCAAGGGCAAAGGACCATTACTCACAGAGTCAGCTGCACTTGGCTCCTGATTAGTCCCCCTTATTTGCTTTTCTCACAGCTGCCTGATGTGATTGATTCATGATCAACATTTGCTTCACCGTAACCCCCAGATCCCTCCCTACAGAGCTGTGTCTTATAACTGTTTTTTATCCCATGTCCCTACCTAAGGACACCGTTCTCAGATTGTCTGTAGTTCGTAAGGGGTTTTTTCTTAAAAGCATCCAAGTATTAACTCCCAGATGACTTTTATTACTGACTAGTCTGACACTTTTGACAAGAAGATGGTGAAGTTGTGATTAGAGTTTAAATATCATATTCTAAAGTCTGGTCTCCTCTTTCGATTCTGTCACAGGCTTCCTTTGCATTAGTGTGTGAAGAGTCATAGTGTGGTCTGCTTAATAGGATGGTATTTAAAATTGAGCTTTGTAGCTTGTGGAAAACTGTGTTCAATCAGTTAAGAATGGAGTAGTTAAAGTCATATAAGGCTTTAAGCATTTTATTTTGTTCTGTTGTCCTGTCTCACAGGATTGTTGAAAAGGCACTTAATTGTTGATCGTGTTTCTTGCATCTTATATTCATGGATTTTTTTTATTTTTTCATACTTAAGGCCTTCTATTTTGTTGTCTCCAGGGACATCAAAAAGGAAAAAAATCATCTTAATTTCCAACTCCAATTTATTATTATTGCTTTTCATCTTCCTTCAAAACACAGAGAGAAGGAAACTCCTGGACCAGTAGTACTGGATTTCGTATTGACACTGAAAACTTTCTCAGATGCCTCATTGGTTTGGGTTATTCAGATGCCTAGCATTAAATCAAAGGTCACTTTTTGAGGGAATTTATATATTTTTTAATTTCTTGTTTCTGTAGGCTGGGTCAGTCTGGTCATTTTACGGGACTGATTTGTAGACTCTCTTAGCATATGGGTGCCGGTAATTGTGGAAGTCCTGTATTTGATAGCCCACAAGACTTCTAGACTTGTATTCTGCTCTGGAATGAAGCTAGACAAATGGTAGATGAAGTTAAGTTTGTAGCTCAGAAAGCATCCTACATTTTTCTTATGCAGAAAATGATTTGTACAGGCTTTTTGTCTATTTTTAAATATACGTCTGAAATATATGTTGCACTGTGATTCATTGCTCAGTCTTTAGTTGAGCAGTAAATGAGATGCGGTGAAGTAGAACTGTGCATCTGTGGAACTTGAGGAAGCTATTAATGACCGAGCTATTAAAGTCTGTGCTGAGAGCCTGTTTTATAGCATATGGGAGCTGATGGAAACATTCCACTGACTGCAGTATTCACCACAGAAAACAACAGGAAAAATAAATTTGAACGTGTAAGCATAATGTACCACTTTTAACCCCTGAATGTTTAATTTTGCAGATGGGATGTTTTCAACTCTATATGTGGTTTAATAAATGGTGTGCTGTTATGGAGCAGTAGGAACCCACAGAGCTATACCTTTTAAGGACAGTAATTTTGTGTCAGATTAGGAGTACAACAAATTATTTAAATTTAATAGTAGTTGCAATTTTCTTTTTCCTGTGTTCTTACAAAGAAGGCAAATATTCAAAAATGATAAATTGTTATTGCCTATTTTTGTCCTTTAGTGTGAGCAAATTGCAGGCATTAAGGCCGTGCTATATTGAGCTGAAGCACCCTCAGCTGAAGCACATACAGAGTTTCTAAATAAATATGTTAATTACAGTCAATTGCTGTTTTATTCATCATCAAGTTTTCCTGCAGGGATTTTTAGTAATAGTAGAATCACCAAAATTCTTTCTTTCTTTTTTCATGGTTGAAGTGACAAACTTGGAGCTAGTAATGACACAATGTATAAAACCATCAGAGAGATGTGGATTTTTTTTTTTTTTTTTTTTTTTTTTTTTACATTTTAAAGAATTAAGTCAGTCTTGTTCTATTCATTGACTTGCCATTAAGACAGCGACAGCAATTTTTTGGAGTTTTATAGGACAGAAAAACTCTTTTATCTTCAGGAAATGATTTTTATTTAGTGATGGCTTGCAAATGAATAGCAACAGAAACGCCAGTCTTGAAAAACCTACCTAGTCTGAATGTTGATGTTGAAACATAGCATGCTTGCATCTCTACATGAGAAGTGCACTGTTTTCTTGACTTTCTAGTATATGTTTCATGTAATCTTAGGAGGGTAGAGTGGATTTTATGAAAAAAAATCAACTAATCATTGTAGATGCATGTTATTAAAGAGCTTTGAGAGCTTGCTGTTTTGATATTCTATACTGAGAGTGAGTACAAACTCCTCTTTAATCTGGTGTTCTGGAGTGCAGCTCTCAGCATGAAGTTTGCCAGTTTAAGCTGTGTAATTGGCAGGATCTTGGTTTTAAAACACAGATTTAGCTGTAGCAATTCCTATGGGTGCTGTTAAACATAATAGTTTATTATGATAAACAGTAGCTTAGAACCAAACATAGTACTAGTAGTTACTGGTTCTCTGATGAGTCGTTCAGTCACTTGTTTAGTTTCTGTGAGTATAAAGATTTCATGGTGAATAGATATGTAATTAAGAGTCTGCTATGTGCTGTTCTTTCTTCAATAGCTGTCCTTGGCAAAATTAGATTTTTGAACAATAAGTAGGGTTTTGTGGCACAGATAACACCTGTCTAATTTTCCAAAGTGCTTGTTGGAGAATCAGAATGGGGAATGCAGTTGAATGATCATCAAAATCTTGTGCTGTTTAGGACAGGGCAGATAGCTGACATAGTACCGAGCAGATATTTTTGGCTGGAAGAAATGGTATCTTAAATATGGGTGGTACTTGGTCACTTTCTTAAAACTTTGTATGTGATGGGTTGGCCAGTGCCTTAAGCTGCACATGGCCTTTATCAAGTTCATTTGCAAGCTTGGATGGGGAGGAGGGAAGAATTTCTGATGCAGGTTATCAGTTTACCTATTGTAAATCTGGGAATTGTTCCTTCTATGCCCCAGGCCTGCTCAGTGACCACAGGTAGATAATACGATCTTAGTTCCTTAACTTCCACTTTGTAGCCTGGAGATAACAGTACTTCTCAATTCCCAGGAGTGTTATGAAGTTCATGCTGCGATAAGAACCATCCATTAAAGTATCTAAAATAAATGGACAGCATCTCAGGTTTGATTTACTCTTAGTAGGGATAAGTACAGTTATCTCTGAAACTCTTAAAAATTGTTGCAACTGGCATGACATTGTGAGTTTGATGACTAGTAATAATAAGCTGTGGCATCACTTTGTACACAGATTTTTTGTGGATACTGGTATGTACATTCACTTACTCTTGGTACCTTTGCTACTGTAACCAAGAAATGGGAGAATGCGAGGCATAATGAGCTCAGGAATGAGGACTGCTGTGTGACAGAGAAGTGGGATGAAAATACTGATCAAGCTCCCAATTTGTGTAGAGGAAGCAAGCCAGTTTGGCAGATATAAATCAGAGTAGTGATTATTGAGCAAAACAAGAAAAATAAAGTACCTGTAAGTGCAAATGCCTGCTGGGGTTTTAGGACTGTGCAGTTGCTTTCTTACAGTCTTCTAGGTTTTTTTCCAAGCTATGCTCTATTCCAGTTAATTTGTGTAGCAGTTGTTTTGTGTATGTAGTTGAAACATAGTTACAGTAGAATGTGGATACTGTTCTTTATCAGGTTTGAATTAGATGGAAGACACGCTATACTAGTATTTCACTGAGTGTGACACATGCATCCTGTTGTTTACGGACACGTGCATAGCCCTGACCAAGTACAAAGACTGTACTTGTACTTTGTGGGCCCCAGAAGAGAGGACTTGGGGAGCAATGGTGGTGCTTAGTGTCATGCAGTTTGTCAGAAACCCTTTTGGATGCAGGATTTAAACCTTCCTCTCTACAGCTTTGTGTTGTGTTTGACAGTGAATTTCCAGCATTTCATGAGGTGGGTGGGAAAGAATTGGGTAGAGGAAAGAGTAGCTGGATCCATAAACAGGTGCTTTGCTTAACCTTTGAAGACTACCGCAGCAGTCACTTTAAATCTTCCATTGCTTTTAATGACAGTGACTGACCAAAAAAAAAAAAAAAAGGATGATGTAAAACCTCATCTACATAACATATGGGCATAAAAATGCTCAGAAGGTAATAGGAGGAAGCAAACCAGCTTGAGACATTTCCTAGTTCAAGAGTTGATATTTGAGCAATATTTCTCTGTAGCATATTTTTAATGAGACAGCACTATTTCTCTCTAGCAGAGAAGCACACTGGCTTTCTTTATACGAGAGTAAAGTGACCTTCAGCAAAGGTCGTCTTGGAGATAACTTCATAAAACAAAAACAAATTAGGAACTTATGCATTTCAACTCCCTTGATACTGGAACTGGGTAACAGATCTGCTTTGAAAGTAGGTACAGAGAGAGAGTGCTGAGTTCTCACCCACTTGCTGTCTTCCAGTAAAGAAATGGTGTGAAATTATTTGTGCTGATTTAATTCTGCAGCATATTTAGGTACCATTTGTATAGGAGCCCTATGAACATGTGGACAGCTAATTCAGCTTGAAGACTGAATCTCACGTAGAGTTTGCGTTAGACTTTTGATGTGCACAAAAATAAAGAACTTAAAGCTGTGTGTATATATAGTTATCTTAAATGGACTTTAGCTTAGTGTGACAAAGGTGACATACCTTTCTTATCCCTTATACATCAATTTTATTAAATCCATGTAACTACAAAGAGAAGCTCAAAGCACAGTAACTCCACAGCCTGAATTAGCAGCATTTACAAGCATCTAAATGCCACCTGAGAAAAAGAGTGCAAATCAGATTTGAGATTCACCTTCTTGTTCCAGTAAGCATGTCTTGCAAACCTGGGAATTTTTGAGAAGGGCATGGGAGGCTGATCAACTCTGTTAATCAGAAAGCATTTAAAAATAAATCAGATTTATTTATAAGCTTTGTATTTAACACATTATGCCATATGCCCTGCAGTACAGTAGAAGAAGAGAAAATATTTGCAAAGTGAATTGAGAAGGTTTGTGTGTGTGTAATTTAGTAGTTACTGTATTCCTTTCCTTAATCCTGCAGCAGTCGGCATCTATGTGACACATGAGCTCTGCGTGATAATGCAGCCCCTGGTTTACAGCCAGTTTGAAAGGAAAGGGCATGATGCATTAGATAATTAACTAAAGTGAATTATATCAGGGCTTTACCTAAACCCAACTTTTATTTTTGATGCTGTCAGCAGGGAGTGATGGTTAGAGATGAGACACTTCAAATACTTTCCAGGCTTTCCCTGGTGCTGAAGAATGGTGGAGAAGGGAGTATTATAAAAATGTAGTTTTCTGAAAGATGGTGGATTGCAGTAGAAAGTAGTCTCTCTTCTTGTTTCCCTTTGGCTATGAAGGCACCACATTGGCATTTTTGCCAGTCACCTCTTTTTTGGGTGATCCTAGCAGAGCGCCCGATGGTGCCGTGGTGAGTGGGCTTTCTGTTCTACTTGTGTGTGTGTTTAGAAAGAAAGATGAGAAAAAAGATGATGTGTCTCATGATGTCTGTGCATGTAGTTGCAAACTAACTGCACTGTTGTAACTTTAAGATAAACTTACATTTGAATCAATTGGAATTAAGATTAGGAAAAAAGAAGCGCTCTGAGGTACTAAGAAAGGCATTTTAATAGACACTGCTTTTACAAAAAGTGCACAAGAGATGCTTTCTAGCTCCTGCATTTCAGCCTTTTGTTTTTTTTATTCCCAGTAAAATATTTCAAGCAACTTGTGCACTTTGTCAGAGGCAGTGCTGTCAGGTAAAATGCATTAGCACAAGTTCCAGCACTACCCACACACTGATAAACATGAAGTCAAGAGTCAGAAGGTCTTGGCTTCATGCAGTGTATACAACCTAGCTCTGCATAAACAGGAAAGATTTTGAGCAGTGAACCCAATGATGAAGGGTTTACTCCTGCAAGCAAGATTTCCTACTCCGTCCTCTAGTTGTGTTGCGTACGTCTAAGTGTGTGAATGTGCAGACTCTTGCTTTGATGCTGTTGCGTGGCTGGATCTATACTAGCATATTACATAACTATATGTTGTGAGTTGCACATACAACATAGGCACATATAACATTTTCTGGGATTTATGCCTGCCAGCAAGCAGTTACTACCTTTTGTGTCTACAGTGGACTGTGAATCATAAGGAACGTACAAATTGGGCTGGAGTACAAAGAAAATGGTTGACTTAAGCTTAGGGTTAGCATCTGCTACAGGAGGACAATTTGAAAAAAGGGAACATGAGTGAATTTTCCAAGTGACTGGTTAAACTCCATTCAGTCTCTTGTGCAGATGTTCCTTTCAGAATTAAATAACTTTAGTTTAATTCTGAATTAAACTTTAGTTTAATTACTAGCAGAAACTAAATTAAACCAAATGAAAGACTAGTCTAATTTTAAAAAATTGTTTACTAGTGCCTTCATTTTATTTTAAAATATCTCAGATAATTTTAAATTTAGGCATTTATGCCTAATGATGATTTTTCCTGAATGCCCCTGTGTGTGTTTATAAGATTTATTTTTTTTGTAAGTTAGCATTGCTTTCATGCATGCATTATTATAATATTTTAATGCAGTTTCGTACTTGTTTTCTTTCAGTTACATTCTTCATCCTATGACTGTATTGTATAGCATTTTATTTACAGTGTTAAATATGACCTTTTCATTATGGTTCATGTGAAAGCTATTATTGTAAACTGTTATTTTTCCTCATAAATAAATGAACAAAATATGCAGGGTCCTATATTCATTAGCTCTTCCGTAGCTTTCTTGAGAAAAGCTTTCATAGAAAAGACTCATTGTAGCAAAATTTTACTTGGTTTTTACTTGTTTTTTTTTCTTCAAATGAATTCTTCATCTTGTGGATAGTTTATTTAACACAACCGAGACTTAAATAATTGCCTGCTCCTGCTTTTTTAGGGTTATTGACAACATTTGCTTAGGCTGTATTACTAGAAGAATTTGGTCTGTAACTTCTTTATCTCATACAGTAGCGCTGATCTTTGTTACGAGGGTCGACAGTAGAAAGTGCATGTGTGGGTATACAGTTATTTTGCCACCTTCTCAATTCAGAGAATGAAAATTATTCCCAGGTTTCTGTTCTGCCTGTGTTGCTGGATAACCCTTTCTGATTTTAGCACTAACTTTTTAAAATGCTTCTTGTGTAAAAAGCATAACCATTGTTAAATTTTTGTTTCTGTTTTCTATTAGGATGATGAAGTGGTTCTGCAGTGCACGGCAACTGTCCACAAGGAGCAACAGAAACTGTGTCTTGCTGCAGAAGGATTTGGCAACAGACTTTGCTTTCTGGAATCCACATCAAATTCTAAGGTACAACAGACTATTTTAAATATCATGAATGAAGTTAGGAGACAGTCATAATATTGCCTGCTTTGATGTAGTATGCACAGATCTATCAATCATATAATGAATATTTTACCCCCTTTTGAAATTCAATCCCTAATTTGTCATGGCCCTTTGGCAGTGCTAGAGCTGTAATTTCTCTTTTAAGCTGCCTTAGAAGACTGACTAGCAGAACAGCAGTCTGAAGAGCATGTATGTTACTTGGGTTGCCGCAATCTTGTGGTGGTTGCAGGGCAATTTTTAAGTGCTGCAGCAAAAACACATCTGATTATACTGATTTTAAGACCATAGGAAAGGGATTGTTCCACCTGTGGTATTTTCTTTTATTCTGTGCCATTTACCCTGACAGAATTATTACTTTAAATCCTTCTAATTTCTTGGCTTAGCAGACTGATGGTGCAAATGTCAAGGAAATCTCATTTAATCGATTCATTTTTCTAATCTGCTAAGGGATGCTATTCAATAGATATAGTGTCTTGAAAAATAATTCTTTCCTACTTGGTGTAAAACACGGGGATATATTTCACAGTCACACATACTCCAATAAATGCCACTGAAGACAAAAAGAGCCTTCTGAGGGCAGAATTGCTTTTGTGACCAAAGCTGTGAGTATACCGGGACTATTTGATTATTCACAAGGAAAAATGTTAACTTATATTTATTTTTTCTTCAAATTAAAGATCTTTGGCAAGAGAAATAAAAAAGGGAGAGACTGTGGAAAGATGTCCAGAAAGATTTAGTACCAAACTTTTCCTGTTTTTTAGCTTGCCAAATTCCATAACATGACTTTAATTATCTCTGATACATTGCAGAGTAATGCTTCATTTTCTGTGTCTCATCATTTTGAATGCATTATTCATTGCAATAAATTTTTCACTGGGATATTAATGATTCATTATAATAGCAGAGATCTTGACGAATTCATTTGTGCTGCTCCATTTTAAGTGAATCTTTTTAACAAAAAGAAAAAAAAGTGTCGGGCTTTGAACTTCTTGCAATGTTAATCACCTGTAAAGCTAGAAAAAAATCTATTTAATGTTTTTATTATATATATATTTTTTATCACATGGTAAGTTTGGATATCAAATCTATTCTTTGTGTCTCACTATGCAGCCTTTCCTGAGTGCTAGTTTTCATTTTTTTCATTTGGTTTTCATTCTTTTTTTTTTTATATTCTAGTTTTAATTTTTAAGAGCTGATAATTCCTAAGATGAGCTCATTAAGGATCCTTTGGAGAGTTAAATATTGAGGGGGAAAAAGTACAAAATCCTTAAAGCAAAGTTGACTGTAAATAAGAGAATGTAAAAAGGGTTTCTCCACAGTGTTTGTGTCCATGTAACAAATTATACTAAGAAAGATTATAGAAATTATCAAAAGAAAAGGCATATGATATTTGAAGAAGGTTCTAGTAGCGTTTTTAAACTAGTTGAAAATATTTCCCTGAATTTCCATAAGACTATATTCCCATTGCCTTTGGGTCATCATGGGCTTCAATGAAAGCATCAATGGTGAAGGCAAAATAGGTTTTCTGAATTACATTCATGTTTGAAGGACAATCAAGCCCTGGTTATAGATTTTAGTTTATAGTCTTGGAAGACTGCAAGGACAGAGCTGGTGCCACCTCTCCAGGCAGCCTCTTCTACTGCTTGGCTGTCCTTGGCTGAAAACCCTTTTCCTTATGTGCTTATATCCTGGAGCCACCAAGGACCCCCAAGTCCTTTTCTTGAGAGCTGCTCACCAGGCAGTTGGCTCCCAGACCAGGTCAGGGGCACAGTTCCTTCATAAGACAAGTATATTTGAAGATTTGAAGTGGATATTTGAGCCAGAAGTTTGACTTGGAGCTCTGAAAAACACCTGGCATGGCTGGAATCTGGTAAAAGCTATTTCATATTTTATTGTATCTTTGTTACTCAATATTTAATTTGGGAAGGCAGGTAACAATAGTTGCTACACTCACCCTGTAATTGCTGATTATGTTACCTTAAGTGTACAGCAGCTTCCTGTTTTGTTGCTCAACAAATTCCTTCAAATGATCCTCTGTCCTCAAGAATAAATAATACGTAAACTAGATATCAGGTCTAAGTTATGTAAATTGAGTAATAGAAAACAATTCTAGGTGCCATGAACACAAACATGGAAGTGTCTCATCTGTAGTGATGTAATAGCTCAAGTGAAAGTAATTATAATTATATTTCATTCTCAACACATAAACCTTGTTTTTTGAAGGTGGACAGTGATTTTTGCATCATCAACATTAGGTTTACTTTTAAATCCATTAATCCTTATGTGGAAAAACCTCCCTTTTATTAAGGTAGAATCTATGATCTCAAAGATGACAATGAGAGGTCACTGAGGTATTTCCTTATTTTGTAATTTGAAAATTAGACTGTTTTTTATGTGTAGAGGTTGCTAATATGGGGAAAACCATTCACTAAAGAAATGACTTTCTTCCATTTTAGTAATTTTTCTTAAGACCTAAAAATTGGCTGTTGATAAGTAAACCGGATGTAGCCTTCCAGAAATATTTGTTCCCTCTAAAATTAGGAGCTCATAATTCTTAAACCTTTAGTTTTTATTGAAAAACAACTCCTGAATATTATAGTGGTCTCTGCTGCAGAGTGAAAAATACTCAGTTCTGGACCAGTCATGAATGTGATTTTGATCATGAACCACTGCACAGCAGGATACTGAGAGTTTCTCATTTCTGATGATATAAATCTTTTTTTTCTCCTCTTGTTTTCATAGCAGGTAGAAAACTAATATACCTCAAATCTATGATTTATAAGCTATGGCTCATAGAAGGTGAGCTTTAAATCATTGAAAAAAAAAAGCTTAAAAAATAATGGCATGGATTTTGTCCCTTTTGAGTTCTCAGTGTTTTGGACTTGAGAGAGGGAAAGGTAACATAATCGGGATTTTTGAAGATTTAAAAACCTCCTGAAAAATTAAGACTTACATTTTTGTAGGATGGATGTGCAATGTGTGAACCTGTGACTTCAACTTTCTATAGAGAGCTAAAGCTTCACGTGAGTGCAGGATTTTTATTATTACTATTTTTTTCAAGAGTTAGTTTTGTGCTTGGACAGGACCCAGTTGGCACATCAGGAAAGGTGCAGGATGTGGGGCTGGAAGGTTGCAGACCGTTTGTCTGGGGCCACCTGCACCCCATCTGGGAGCTCCGTGCCTCCGTGGTGCTCAGGCTGCTCCCATCCTGCCCTTGCAGGAGATAGTGGCAGATGCAACCTGGTAGTAACTTGGTCACACTGTTTCTTGGGCTACCAAGGTGCCAAGGTGTCTATTTTTTGGAGGATTTTTATTGCCCCTAAATAGATGGCTAGCCTGGAAAAGGCAAGAGAGTGTGAGGAAGGTAAGGTGGCTAAGGATGGTCATGGAACACAAGCAAGAGAATAGACAAGTCTGATGGTCAAATGTGACAAAAAATGTTTGTGCCAACAGTCAAATTTCATAAATAGGCTTCCAGATAAGAAGATCATCCTGAAGCATGGGCACAGACATGACTATAACTTCCATACCTCGATTCCTCACGGAACCTAGAGCTGTCTTGTTCAGCTTCCCACTGTGTGGCTGGAAGATAGTTTTCCTTATCAAAGAAAGCAATTTGGTTGGTAAAGAAAATATGAGCTTGATTGACCTGTTCCCTGTGGAAAGCCAGCAGGACTGGAGAAACATGGCAGAATATGTTTGTCTTCAGATGCAAGTCACAAGTTGGGGGAATCCGGAAATTCCCCATCTCCCAGGAAGCTCTGACTAGTGCTAACCATGGGCATGCACAACCCCACAGAAATGAGTGGCATAGGTAAATAGCTTTGGATATTTTCTTTTTAGAAGAACTATTTATTTTCATTTCTTTTCCAGAGTTGAGTACAAGATGTGAAGGCAAGGATTGTTTTTTTTTTTTTTTTTTCCTCTTGTGCAGCAAGCACTTAAAACATGCTCTCGGTGGCCAGGTTAATTAATCTCTCTGATGCCTGCTGAGAAATAGTACCTGTGCTGGGTAATTTTTGATTGCATAAATCCAAATGTATAAGTAAGCTCACAGTAGATGCTTTTCCAGCAGTTACTGACATAAAGAAACACTATGTATTTTTATATTTGATTCACACTGATGAGTGGAATCTAGATTGCCTGCTTATGTTCATTGTGGATCATTCTGGGAGTTTGATATACAGTATTTTCTTTCTCTTTTCCATGATTAATGCTTGCATTGCTTCCTTCTTCTTAAAAAAAAAAAAAATCTGTCGAGGGGCTTTGTACCTGCATCTCAAAGGCAGTTTTAGTTGTCTTTATTCCATGTTGCCAAAATAAATGTTCATATTTAATGGCTGAGATGGCGCTTAATCTTATGTAAATGTTCAGAGGACTCCATTTAGCAGACATTCACTGAGATAATTGTTTTCAATAATTTAAATCAGTTGTTAATAAATTTATGAATACATACACATTAGTTGTACTACTTTTACATACATAATTTAGACACAAGTAGAGAAAATCTGTATAGGCATAGATTTGACAAGATTTGCTTCTTTGAGTCATTCTTTCCCACTAAAATAGATTTATATAGAAGCAATGTAAGTGAAATGTAATGTGTTTTCCTTATATGTGTGTATACATTTTTAAGTACATTATGATTCATGCAATTTAACTAACATTAGTTAGATTAGTTAATTAGTAACTTTATTGTCTAACATATAATTTGCAATTTTTTCAATATTGACATGTCTCATATATATATATTTATGTAATGGAACAGACCTGGAGAATATTCTCATGTAAGATGTGTGGAAAAGACCTGAAAATCCTCTTAAATAATTTTCTGTTAAAATCTATATCTTCCAGTAGCTGTTCAAACCTCTCATTGTTTAAAGATGAAAATAAAAGAAGTGGGTAATATACTGGAAAATCTTGTCTGAGATCCTGCTGTGAAAATAGCACCATGATGTAAGAGGTCGGTTACCTGGTGCCCAGTCCTGTAATTGGTTTAGTGAATGTTCTGCAGCCTTTGGAGAAACTGTCACTTTGCTGTGATTTAGCTTTGGAGTCCTCCCCTCTTTAGCCCTATTCCTGCTTTAAAAAAGAAAGAAAAGAAAAGAAGGAGGGTTGCCTTTTTTTTTTTTTTTTTTCTTTTACATGATATTTTTGTCTGTTTAATAAAGAACTTTTGCATTTTGCTTGTAGCAATGCCTTTGCCCATGCATCGTTGATAATACCTTCAGAAATACCTATTGGAAGATCTTTAAAGATCCACAGAGTGATAGGTAGATCCAAGCGGAAATACATGGACTCTTTTGGGTGAGCGTGCTTCTTTGCTGTGCCTTTGGCTGTCTGATGAGAGCTACAAATAATAGATGCTCGCTGCAAGTCCGATGCTGGTGCCTGCTGCATTGCTGTATTACCTTGTGTAACTGAACATGACAGGGTTGCACGGGGGCATGTTCTGCCAAGTCCTTTGGAGCCTGGCATTTTAAATATTTTCTCTGATGGACTTATGACAACACTCAGCGGTATGTGCCAAGTGTTTATAGAGCAGCCTTTTGAATTTTAATTTGGATGATATGTAGCTGAGGATCTGAAAACCTGAAATGACAGCCTGACAGGCTTGTAATTTTGTGTTTCAAGCCAAGAACACATGAAAGTGTAAATGCTTAATGTGAAATAAGTCCTTTAGACCAACCCTGTGTAAAACAGCAGCGTCAAATTGGCCCTGCAGCCACGTTCAGCACTTGAAATCATGATTATCAGTATCTTGAAGCACTGTTTGGCTAATCCCTATTAATAAGCAAGTCTTCTATGTATGTCTCGAAGATAAATAGTATCAATTATATCTGAAATGTGACAAAAAAGTTTATTATTAAAAGTTCTTGGAACTATTATCATTTGAGTGGTGATTTCCAACACTGGTCTCTTCCTCCTTACTTACTCACTTCCCTAGGAAACTTTGGCTTTGCTCTCCTGAAAATGATAAGGGCCATTATTTCTCATGCTGTTGTAACAATAGCCATTGCTACAGTAAATTGAGAGGTGCTGATCTGTAAAAGTTTGGAAGGCGAAAATGGGGCAAGTAAGTCTGGTCGGTAAGTCGAAGATGGTGAGGGTGAAAAAATGATTAGGGTCTAGGGTATGTAGGGAAATGCAGGGGCCATCATTTAGGCTGCATTTCTTGGGTGTGTGTTTATTTTTCCGTGATCATTTCTCAAAGTTGGCTGCTCATTTAAAAATCTGTAGATAGTAATGAAGTACATGCAGCTGATGCATGAACTGCAGCGATGTCTGCAGCGTTTTCTTTTATGGAAATGCAATGCTGCAATGGCTGGAGGAAGGGAATAATGCTGTTGGAAAACACTTGCAGTCTAGTGCCACCAGTTCCTCCTACTAATATTTATTTTAGTTCATAGCTCAAAATGCCATTTCTCTCCCTCCTGCTCTCCCTCCTTCCCTGATGCCATTTATAATCCAAAATGAGTTTTACCCTTCTTTATGTCTGAGTGCAAGGATTTTACAGAGAAAAGGATATTTTGAGGTGGGCAGTCTATCTTAGCACTACCTTTAGTCTGTGGTTGAGGGTTTGTGGCCTCAAGGGGTCTGAAGATAATGGTTTATTTAATTGAATATGAGACAATCTTTCAATCTTCTTTCTCTTCTTTCTCTTCTTTCTCTTCTTTCTCTTCTTTCTCTTCTTTCTCTTCTTTCTCTTCTTTCTCTTCTTTCTCTTC
>JAWLRI010000436.1:304317-333688 GCA_034781795.1 Crypturellus tataupa | reverse complement strand
CCCTCTCAGCCTTCTCTTCTCCAGGTTGAACAGGCCCAGCTCCCTCAGCCTCTCCTCATAGGGCAGATGTTCCAGGCCCCTGATCATCCAGTTCTTTCTTATTTTGCATATTTCCAGCTTATTTATCATTGAGGCTAGCTGATTTTCATTTCTCGATAATGCGTCTATATTTTCCAGTAAAGCTCTTTTTTCTCCACATACACATAACTTTTGACACATTTTAGAATTGTTCTCTGTTTTATATATATTTATATATATGCATATATGTATATATAAAATTAATTTAAAAGAATTCTGTGGTTAGTAAGGAAAATTTGAAGAATTACCAATAAAAAAATTTCCTTTTTTAAAGAAGACAATAGAGCAAGACCAAACAGAGGCATTCAAAATGCTAAGCTAACCCCCCAGCATAAATACACACCTTAGAGATGCAGAATGTCCTTGCTTGTTAAGGTGAAAGTTAAAGTGAACAACTTGGCAAAATAAAGTTGAAACTGTCTAGAAGATATGTGATTATGCATCACATTGATACTGTAGTTAATGTGTTTTGTTATGTTCAAATGTGAAATTTTGGAAAGGAAGAGTTTGTATAAGGTTAAGGATGATACTGCAGGCTAAGGAATGGTCTAGAAGAATGAGAGTCACACATAGGAGTGGTACCTGTAAGCACCTTGTAATCCTTTGCAGGATAACAGGAAAAGAGTATCTGACTGTGATTTGCCAGCTCAAGACCCTCTTTCAGCATCTGTAAATCTGTAGGCCCCTTGCTTGGTTCCTGCCTGGGGCTTGTGGCACCTTGCTGGGAAATGCCTGTGGACATTTCTGTCTAGACAGAGCTTTGTGGCAGCCTCTGGGCTCGCATGATGAGCTAAGCCCTTCCCCGAAAGCAGGCCACTAGATAGCAAATGCCCAATAGCTCAGTGCAAAGTTTCAGCATCTAAAACCCAAGAATTTCCTGGTACACTGTCCTGTAATATCAATTCTGCTCTTACGGCTGCTAATGTCTTTTTATCTATAACCTAAATATTTGCTGAAGTTTCTGTAGACTCTATTTCACAATTAAATATATATGTTTTTTCAATGAATAACTTTCACTATACTATTCAAAGTAAATTACTCTACATTGCAGAGGTAAATATGCATATCTGTTAAGGTAAAAGTAACATTTTTGATAGCTGTATTTTTTTTTAATCAAGTAATCCAGATGAAAATAATCCGAAGTACATTATGATCGTTGTACCCACACTGAATCAGAATGGACCTATTGCTGTTAAAAGAAACTTAACAGCAGGAATGATCAATACAGAACTGAGGTACAAAGTGCTCACAAATTGACTTGGTGTGTGTTTGTGTATATATACATATATACACATTTATACATGTGTGTTGTATATGGATGTGTATGTATATATGTTTTTTGTGGGGTCTGGCGTACCTAAATTTGAATGAAGCACACCTAGCTTTTCTAATGCTGTAGCTGAAAGGACAAACTATAATTTCTGTGAGTAGTTGCATTTCATTTATGCTAAATATATTTTTTTTATTGAATTAAGCTTCTGAATATTTGACCAAATACCAAATTTATACATTATTTGCTATTGTTATAAAAACAGATGTATTTTGCATTCTGTAAAAATTTTACAGTTAAAACAGATTTTTGCCCTGTAATTGTCTTAGCACATTAGAGGAGCTCTGAGGCAAAACAGATGATTTTGCTAAAAGTCATTTTTGCAAGAGCCTCTATGCTTTGAGTGTGTTGCCCAGGGAGAGCTGGTGCTCTTAGCAGAGCGCAAATGGGGCGGCTCCTTCCCTTCCTTTAAGGACAAGTCAGAGATGGGTCCCAGGCCTCTGTCCCAACGATAGTTGAAAGGAACCAATTTTCCTCTTTATTCACTGTTGATTTCAGAAACATAAAAGAGTGAGCTTAATATTTGAAAATTTCTGGAAAAGAAATCCTCATCAGTTAAAATTATTATGTGTTTTGCAGTTAATAGCTTATAAGCAACTTTCTCTTCTTTTAGATGTGCTGTTTCATGTACCTTGCAAAGTGAATGAATTGCTTGATGTAGGCTACTTTGGAAGCTTTTTTTCTTCTTCTCATGCATTTCTAAGTGTTATGACTATGCATATTTCAGCTACAGGACAGGTTTAATAATAATAGAATTTTTGCAAATATTGTCATTTTGGTTAGTATTTGAAGGTAAGATTTTTGCTGAGACAGGTTGCTCCAGCCACAAAAGACTTGCACCTTTGCTACTTTTCTCATCTCCTGAAAGACTGCAAGATTCCTCCTTGGAAATTTGATTGCTGCAGCGTGAATGGCCTATGATGAGTGTCTGCTGTACTTTCCAGAAGGGGCAAAAGGCTCATTTATACAGATTCTATTTTCTGCAAGAATCTTGGATTAGCTGTTTCTTTCCAGTTTCTGGAGCAATAGCACAATCCCAAATGATAATATTCCATTTTTTCCATTACTCATTGCAGTAGCTACAAATACAGAATCACTTCTGAAAATAAAAGGAAGCAGTAAAGTTCTGAACAATGCCCACAATACTAGCATAATAAAGTAGAATTTGCAGGATCAGCATGAAGTTGAATAAAAATCATTAATTTGGATGTGTGCCTGGAACCTCTATAACACTGTTGATCCTATGATTTTTTTTTTTTTTTTGATTAGCATGGAATTTTCCTAATTACTTTTAAAATTAACACATTCACACTGCATTACAGTAATATATTATTAGCTAATTTTCATTCAAGCTTCTGTCGTCAAGTTGATTGACCTGGTTTATCTAGTGAGGCTGAAATGTGGGCAGTCTGTGGCTCCCTTTACGCCATGTTGCTTTTTTTTCCCCCTCTTGCTAAGAGTTTTAAGCTTTCAGAGAACAAATAAAAAAGAAAAACAATTAATGTACCTGTGTTGACCTTATGGAGGGTTAAAAAAAAAGGACTAGAGAGAGTGGTAGAGGGTTGGAGAAAAATATTGTTGATTTATCCTTTTTAAATTATGATGGTGTGAGACCCTAAATCCCAAAAGAAAGTAAACGTTACGGGATTAGAACTGGGCATTTCCGAGCAGGTAGCTATGTCAGTACTCAGCTGGGGACCTTTGGAAACACATAAGGATGAACTTTTTCTAAATAGAAAAAAAAAAAAAGTTAAACTTTGTTTACAAGCATAGAAGAAAAGAATGTTGTTATGCTTATGTAACAAAAGCCGCACAGGAGATAGGTTTTGTATGAATTTTTAAAAGTGGATAAAGAAAAAAAAACAATCCAAAGAAGAATTTTCCCTTTGCACATTCGTGTATTTCTAGATTGCACAGATGAAGATTCAGGTAATGCTTCTCTTTGCTAACTAACTGTTGCAGCGCAGCCCCACTGACGTATCCTTGTGATTCGGAAGCAGAGGGCAGGCTGTACCTGGGAGGAAGAGTAGGGGAGGGTTTCAGTTTTTGCTGCTGTGGTAACCCGTTTGTGGATGAAAACTATTGTGTATGTCAGAGCTAGCACTTCTTTTGAAAGATTTCGGCACTCAGATATATGGATGTAGTAGAGAAGCTTCTTGAGCACAACCTGAGGAGAGACTCTTTCAAAAAAAGTCATGTAGCTAATTGTTTAGGCCAGATGAACCAGATAAATTAAAATGCAAGCGACATGTGGAAGAGTGGATAATGATGGCTTTTCTGAAGGGACCTCTGCGAACTTAGGGATGGACTTGGAAAATAAGTTGGTCGCAGTACTTTGGACCTGGCCTCCATGCTCTTGGAAAGCCATGTCCTTCTGGAGAGGGTCCTAGGAATAGGTGCTTTTACTTGGCAGTACTTTTACTGGGTGCGTTTCAGCACTGTCGTCAGCCTGAATCTCATTGAAGTGAAAAGGACTGCCAAAAAGAGGGAGCTTTATACATTTAAATGCAAGTTAAAAATAGATGAAGGATTTGGTTTCTTTCAGGCTGTTACCACAAATAGGCATGCAGGAGTTTTGCTTAAATTCTGTTCTAAAATTAAATTTTTGAATCCTCCTACCTGTAATCTCAAATTTAGACATCTAATAAATGTGCGAGTTTCTCAAAAGTTATGAACACCCACATCTCATTTTTCTGACACTCATACAAACTGTGAATGCTTTATAAATCAGGCTGCTTCGTTAGGTACTTTTTTAGGCACTGATGTGGGAATATTTAGTATATAGTCAGAGATGAAAAACCTGCAGATCTACTTCATTAGCAATTTGGGTACAGAAGACAAAAACAAAACATGAACCTAGAAAAAGAACTAGGCAGTTTGCAAATAGTTAGGAAGAGAAAACTCAAGGAAGATTGCCCGTTAACAGAAACAGAATAGAGTTTGCAGCCGAGATTTATTTTTCTTCAGTTCTACCCTAGTATTCATGAGAAATGGGAGATTTTATTTTGCAGGTCGTAGATTGTTTTGGCTTGTTAGTGCTTGGTGAAGATTGGAATAACAGCAGGAAGGAGTTTGGAGTCTGACCTTTTGCTTTCACTGCCAACATACTGGAGTGTATTGTGCATGTAAATAATAATTCAGTAAAAACAGAAATAATACATACTGAATACATCCAGCATGCCTCGTGCTGCCGTGGGCTGGACTAGAGTTGTAGGTATTTTTAGATAGGATTTCAAAAGTGTTGCTCAGAACACTTTTTAATATAGGGTATGATTATCTAATTTTATCTAATCTACTTGTTACAGAGTAAAACATAATTTACTATGCAAATGGTAGTAAAGAGAATTCCATTAGTGTTTACAATAAGTGTAATTTAAAATAGGCAGGAAGAATAAAGAATTCTGAAATTATCTTAAGTAATCCAACTATTACTGTAGTGACTAATACTCTAGTACCAGTAACTAGTAAATTGCTATACTAGAATTAAATTATGTTAATTTGCTCAGTTTCACTGAGTGTAAGTTGTTATAAACAATGCTGAAAAGTTGATAGAAGTCTATAGTAATTTATTATTTGTTTTCCTAATGGTACTGAATCTTCTTTTGAAATTTAAAATTTCTAGTTTTTCAATATATAACTTTTTTTAAAGCTACTTGCATATTAGGGCGCAGTTGTAACTGACTGGATTGCCTAGACAAGCGCTCTGCATGGTTGTTTAAATTTAATCAAATGAGGACAAAAAGCAACAGAGAGAAAATCAGTAGTGTTTTAAACTTAGAGTGGGGTTTAAACTTAGAGAGGTGCTGCTTTTTAAAGTTGTCAGTTATATTTTAGATTAAAAGATGACTTTAATAGATAAAGTCTAATTTTGCAGATTTGTGTAAAATAAATTGAACATAAATTGTTTTGGATACTGCTACGGTTTAACAGAATTTTCCATTGAACTTTTGATCAATGAAGAAGTTGAAGAAATTGAAGGAATGTGACAATAATTCCATTGAAGGAACATGAGAATAGTTGGTACAAATTCTTTACACAAGGACTTTATTACTTTGTCTTTCATAAGCCAACCAACCAACCCACGGGGAATATGAACCATTTTTATATGCCTTAATATAGGAAGATACTGTAGCAAAGAGGAATACAATAAAAATTGTCAGAAGAGAAGGTTGAGCGTTATCAATATAGTTATTTTGATCTACTGAAACATCTGCTTTCAAGCACTGATCTTTTTGTGTATAAATTGTGTTGTGCTCTCAAACTGAGGATTTATCATGGCCATTCTACTACTGAAAAAATGATCTAATCATAGGGCTTTAAAATAGCTTTTCCTTAAAAGTATATTGGTGGGTGAGTGTTAGACATGTAGCAAAATGTTTCCTTCAAAACTCTATGTTATTTAATAGCATATTTATAGTCTCTTAGTCACTAAAATTCTTGTCTGCAGATTGTGCCTGTCCTTGACATAGGCAGGATTTTGAGAGGCTTTAAATGTTGCAAGGTTGCCGTGAGGGGAGACTCATTAGTTGTCTGTTGCTCTAATGCTAGAGCTAAAGAGAATATTTACTCTCTAAGTAACTGCAAAAGAAAAATGGCAGTGACAGCATATGTAAGTGGAGGGCTGTTTCTAAAAATGTTAGCTTTAAAAGATTTTTAAAATATGCATTTATCATCAATAATTAAATAAAGAAAAATTCCCTGAAAAACAGGATGTTATTTAATGATTTCTACTTTAGGTGAAACTTTACAGTAACTTCTATGTTTACTTTATTAAAACATAAATAGCAGCAGGTAATGAAATGTCTGTTAGTTACTAAACAGCTGTGAATTACTGTAATGCTAGGAGAGATAAGCAAGAATGAAATGGCTTTGTAATTGCCTTTTCCAGTTTAATGGATGAGACTATGGAAGAGTAAATGTCTAAGATTTGAATAAACATCCTTTAGCAATGAAATGTTTGCAGCATAAAAGAACTTTTCTAATATTCAATAAAATATTCTTTTACTAAAGTATGCAGCTAGCATGAAAAGGATAGGAACAAAGAACATGAAGTTTTGGAGACAGGCAAATATGTGTAGGAGTTGCATATTCTTTCATTAACATAAGAAAAGACCCCCATACAGTTTAATTTTCCTATGTTACTTTGTAATTCAGACATTGTTCTTACTAACCTGTTTCAGCTTTATTATCGATTTTTATTATAGTCTATAGGGTTAGCTTTTAATAGCACAGTGATCCTATCAATCATAAGTAGTTAAATATTTATTTTTGTAAGATTCTTAGCTTAAGAGTATGGTGAAGCACACAGCACTACAAGGTTGAGAAGGTACTTCGAGGCCTTTACAAAGAAGTTAATGGTAGTCAAAACAGCAGGTGAAAAGATACCTGGTATTGTCCTGAAGTAACAGAAATATATATTTTTGTCAAAAAGGAACAAATCTTCTGAATTAAACATCAGTGAGGAATATTTTTTTTTTAATCTTTTATATTTGGAAATATAGAAAATAGCTCTCCAAAATTATTATGATCTAATTAGTGTTGGGATTTCCACAATTTTTACTTTTTTAGGTTGCCATTAATTTCCTTTATTGTCTAGATTGTAATTTGTGTGCATTACTGTAAATGAGCTGAAAGCTTTCCAAAGATGTGGTGAAAAGGTGTGAAGAAAACATGTGGTGGTGCATATTTTCATATCCATTGAACAGTAAGATGGGACTTCACTGGTGGAAAAATCTGGGTTGGAGGGGACCTCAGGGAGCACATCTGATCCTACCGCTTGGAACATGGTAACTGTGAACTTGCTCAGGGTCTTTTCCAGTCTAGTTTGTAGTACCACCACCCAAGGATGGAGTTTTCACATCTTCTTTGGGCATCATCTTCTGGGATTTAACTAGACTAACTAATTTTGACATCAGCCCCTCAGGCTGATCATTTTTCTCTGGTATCTAATTGCAGTTTTCTTTGCTACTACTTGTATGCACTGCTTTTTTAAATTTTGTTGTGCATCTTTACCAAGAGTTTGGCTCTGTCATCTCCATGGCTACTTGTAGGTAGCTGAACACAAGCGTAACATCCTCCCCCTCGCCGCTATCTGTATGAGGCAGATGAAACCCAGCTCCTCCAGCCTTTCCTCAAGTGCTCCAGAGCCATTTTGAACTGCCTCTAGTTTATTGGTGTCTGTGTTGTACTGACGTCCCAAACTGGACCCAGTATGCCATGGATAAGTATGCCCCAGAATTTATTGGAGGGTAGGAACCACCTGTGCTGGCTGGTTATGCTCTAAGTGTGTCGCACAGTGTGTGACTCGCTTTCATAGCCTCAAGGGTATAGATCTTTGGAATGCACCAAAAGTGAGGGAAAACTGAAGCATCAGTAAATGCTCTTCAGCAGATCTGCCACTAATGGAATCTTGTGTTCTTTCCCCATCTAGAATGTGCCCCCAGACTTGTCCATCTGCACCTTTGTGCTGGAACAGTCGCTGTCTGTTCGGGCCCTCCAGGAAATGCTGGCCAACACAGAAGAAAAGGCAGAAGGGGTAAGTCATTAAATCTACACATTTTTCACCTTGAATCATGCAACACTTTTTTTTTTTCATGGTGCCACAGACTGTGACTGGCACAAGCTGTAGCATAGTGAACTCTTTAATTTTAGTTCCTCCTCCACTACAGGAATGATTTGATCTTGAGAAATTCGAACTGTCTTCAGCTTTCACTGAAGTTCCCGAGAGTTGTGAATGTGCTGCAAACTGGCATAGAGCTACAAGAATGATTTAATTTGATCTCTCCTAATGTAAAACATAAAGCTTGATCACCTCTTTAAGACAGTTAAGGTTTATGATGATTTATATCATCATTATATCAAGTCAGATTGTCAGAGATCTTGAAAGTGACTTGGATATGTGCGGTTTGTCTTTGGGAATAATGAAATTGTTCTGTATGGCCTGAAATAACTTGTCCAGCAATTCAATTTTAGAAAGGGAGATAAGGTATTAATGAGTAGTGGTGAAAAATACAGAAATTGCACGTTTTTCACATTGGAAGATGAATGAAACAGGAATAATGACACTAGCAAACTGCTATTTACAATTAAACCAAATATTGTAATACTGTCTGATGTAATACTGTTCATTCAGTGCTGTGATGTAGCCTAGCACTGCATGTGCACTTTGTAGAGTTAATTTGAATGCTGCACTCCAGCCCAAATTCTGTAAAATCTCCCTGCGAGGAAGAGTGACATGGGATGCTTATTGCTAAGCCCAGGAATTACACAGATAAAACAGAAGCAGGAGTAAATCATAAATATTGCACCCAAGAAAGCTGATGGGGAGAAGTATGCTTCTGTTATCTCTGGGAATACCTTGAGAAAGTAGACTTTAAATGAACATGCAGCAGTCAGTCCCATATAGTGCCTGGCACTGAGGCTGAAAACAGCATTTGGGAAGTCCATGCATCATCAAAAGTGTGCACTATCATTGATAATTTGGTCCAAGGGCTAACTGCAGCAAAAGGAGAATGAAATGCACATCTGAGAGCAGAAGATATATCAGAGCAAGGAGATGATGCTTCCAGAAAGGTACTCTCTTCCTATTTTGCAAATAATGAAACTAAAAGCAAGCAAATCCACAGGAAAAAACAACATCCCAAGTACATTGATGAGCACAGGCATAATGTCAAAAATCATAGCCCAAAACCAAGGATGTGCAGTGACAGTTAAGAATGTACAACAGTATATGTAAACTACATCAATAATATTTTGGTTGTTTCTTCCCATGTTTCTGGGACAGCACCCAACAACTAAAGAAATCATATGGAAATGAACATTGAGTGGTGTTGTAAGGCAGAACTAGGCACACATAAAAGAGTGAAAAATGATTAAATTATCCATCCTGTCAGAATGACCAACAGACAACTTGGGAAGCAAGTTCTGATTTTCCTGTTTCTTTTTTTTTTCTTCTTTCTGTTTTTTATTGTGTATAACCTCTTGAAAACTGTGTTTATTTAATAGACAACAGGTAAGTCTGCAATAAGGTGGTGATAAATAATGTGAACAAAAACTCTTGCAGAACTGCATAGAAAGAAAAAAATAAATAAAAAACCCTGGTGTTTAAGAAAGATTACTTCAGTGCCCTACTAGGATTTCATTTTAATTCTTGATTAGTCAGTATTAAAAATGCAGGATTGCCTTTGTCATAAATATGTATTTTTTTCACGGTAAGAATCCCCAAATGAGAATTTCCATACTTTTTAAGATTAGTGGTCCATCCAATTGAGCATTCCCTCCTGTCCTGAATTAACTGTATCTACCAGTATCAAAAGTAAGAGTGGAAACAAGTAAAAATTCTTAAGAAAGAATGTGTGTAGAGTTGTGCCCAATCTGTAAAGTTTTGTTCTTGCTTGAGGCACTTGGTAGTTACTTTGTGCTCCGTTTGTTTTGTACTGTTGCCTCTTTCTTCCATGGTTTGTCCATATAATGTCATTCAGACTGACCTCTCAAGGGCTTTTCTTGGCTCATTACAACTCAGTCTGAAAAGCAGATGCTACAAATGGCTGAGTTGCTGTTCATCAGCAGAACTGTGGCAATTCTTTAGCCTGCTCAGATTACAAGCTAATTGTATTTCCTAAAATCACCTTTTTGTTTCTGTGGACATGCTCGATTTTAACACTTGTACTGATGAGCAATAGCATGGAGCTTGGACAGATGTGATTATGCAAGTGCTTTAACACTTGAAGTGCTGCAAAAATATTTATGAATTTGTTTAACAATGCTTTGGGGTAAGTGAGCAGTTCTTTACCTGATTATAGATAGAGGAAAATTCAGGTATTCAAATATTTGGGGAGTTAATCTGAGATGCCTTGAACAAGATTTTTCATTAGGGTGTTGTTCATCACTTCAGAGATTTTTAGATACTGCAAGCAGAGATCTCTTTGCATCACCCATAGCTTTCAATGCTTTAAGTTCTGCAAGTCAGATTTTAGATCCCAACTTGGCACCAAAAAAAGGAGAGGAAATGAAAAAAAAAAAAAAAAAGAAATAGGTAATTTATGGTGAACGATTTGGTCTCGCTGACCTGACAGATCATTCAGAAGCTCCATGGTAGAAACAGAGATAGGATCTCTGTGTTTTCACAGTGTATCTATCATTCAGTAGTTACCTCAGGAATTCTTATAGATATCCTGTAGGTATGTCTTCCTGCTTTATTGCTTAAAGTGGCTTCAGTGTTATATGCATGTAGTCCTATTAGTTAATCCAGAGAAAAGAAAAATTCAGGAAAAAATGGATAAATGCCATAGAAAATAAAATCTGTAATTAATCCTGAAATTCATATATATATTTTTTTTTGGCTAGCAGAAAAAAAAAAAAAAAAGCTTTTATGTTGAGATCACCAAAAGCTTATTTTTTAATTAAGTTGTAGTGTGCTTTGCTTGGGATATATTGTGAAAATATATCCAGCAGCAGAACATGATATAAATGCTATTCCTTTTTTATCTTGCGACATCTCATAATCTTCTTTAATAATTCTCTCAAACAAGGTCATTGAATTTTGGAGCCTCTTGAATGTATGTTAAATGCCATATCCCACTCTAATGAATACAGAGGATCTGTAACTCACTTCCACCTGCCAGTATATGTGTTGTTATGTTCCATGCAGATGAATGCTTTTAACTAAACATTTTCATCAAAGTGACTTCCTTTACAAGAAGCTTAATTTTTTCAGCTGCTGATAGAGTTTTCATTTCAGTTTGGTCTACCAGAAGAGGAAGATGTGTCCCTGGCTTTATTATTGTACTGTCCATGCCAGAAACATGCCAGGGAGGAGAGGTCTGTTCTGGCACCAGTTTCTGGGATTTCTGTATGCTCTCTGGGCTTTCTTCCACCCAGTACTATGTATGCCTGTGTTTTTTATTTATTATACATGGGATCAGAGAGATTTCTTGCAGATGCTTCTGTGGTCTTTTGCATCAAATGTCAGCTTTTTGATAACTTTTTAGAAGGAATACTAGAATCAGTAAGGATCTGTTTGCTTGTCATTTGTAGCAAGGAAGCAAATGTGTATGAGAGTGTACAGAATTATGGATGTACTTTGGATGAAACTGCAGGCTGTGCATAGAATAAGTTAGATGGTGTAGAGATCTCTAGCATTTGTCATGTTACACTAGGATGATTTTGAGCAAATAAAACTGCATTTGTTCTTTACCTTTTAAATGAAAAAAAACTTGAGTAAGCTTGCAGTCAGTTTTGCTGGTTCTTTTGCTAGAGTTAATCGCACAGAAAAACTGTCTTCCATTTGCCCTCAGATACTTGAAGTGTGTTTACATTTATGCAAAATAAAATGTAGAGTTAAATCCTCTGTTATTTTCCTGCAAATTGATCTTATTTGCCCTCTATCCTATTGCAAGCTTTTGTATATGCTTTTCTTTGTTTCTTTTTTCCAATATTTGCACAGCATCTCTGCTTTTCTGCTACTGCATGACATGGAGATAATAGATTTTTCCTATGTTTGGAAGCAAGTGCAAAACAGAGGAAAGTAATCATTTCCCTTAATCTGCTGGACACCCTTTTTCTCTGCTCAGCTGGCTTTCATTGCTGTAATGCCATCCTGCTGACTGATGTTTGACCTGGTAAACAGAACCCCCAGTTTCTTGCTTGCAAAACTGCTTGCTAGCCAGTCATTGCTCAGGCTGTGCTATGGCAAAGCTCATTCTCTCTCAGATGTCTCAGAGGTGTTTACCTTTGTTGAACTTGGTGATGTTTCTGTTGGTTCACTTCCCTGGCTAGTTGATATCCTCTCCTCAATTTGGTGTCATCCTCAGACTCACTGAGGGTGGGCTCCGTCTAGTTCTTCAGGATAGCCATGAAGATATGAAATAACTGTGTTTTAGTCCCAGTATCAGCTTCTGAGTAATACATGTAGGCAAGTTAAATTCTTAAAAAGCAAACAAACAAAACCAAAACAAAACCCATATACAGCCATATACATATTCACTTAAGCTCAGTGAAGAGCAAATATAAACTGAAGATTTCATACCAAATGAATGTGCTGCAGTTTCCCAGATGTCCGCTGTGACAGATGGGCTGTACTTCTGCCCTTCTCACAATGAAGGCAATTCAGGCCTGAAGTAGATTTTTTCTGGTACCTTTGGGGATTCCACAAACCCATCTGAAGTTGGATGCTGATCCTCGAAGCAGAAGGATGATGTCCAAAATGATCTCAGTGAAACGCCTGGGCAGCGTTGCAGTGTGTCTGAAGATAGGAAGAACTGGATCAGGTTCAACTCTGCCACCAAGGCAGAATGACAAAGCTGTATGTTAAGAAAAGGGGGACCATGATTTTCCCTGAAGTTGCATCTTAGCAGAGCTCCGAATAGGGACTACACACAGGGATTCAAACCGGGCCTGGTTCAGATTCCATGTGGCCCTTGGAAGGAAATTGAGAAGAGCTCGACAAAAAGTCAGTGACTGCAAACAAGTGCTGATTGATCTAACTTTTGTCAGGCTGTGAGGACATTTTATAAATAGTGGCAAAGATACTGGGATAGGGAGCCCAAGGTGTGGTACGAGGCTTTTAGCTTGGATTAGATATTAAGGGATTTTTTGTTTCTCTGTGTTTTTTACGGTGAATTCTATAGGTATTTCCCTCTTACATACTGCAGCTGGTTATCATAAAGGATGAGAACCTGGTGATAGCATTCATTAAAGATTGCCTGTGAATTTCTGTAAGGGTTGTTTTCAGTTTTTTTTTAAAAAGCAGAAGAGTTTAAAATAAAAACACATTAGACATCACAAAGTTGAAGCACAAACTGGAAATGCTACAGTTAAGTTTGCTCCTAGAAGCACACACAGTTCATTTGTGGAAATGAGTTGGAAGGTGTATACAAAATGTCACTGTGGGCAAAATATAAGATAAAAAGGAAAGAACATCCTCAGCTCCGACCTGCATTTAAATACTGTCTAAAAGTGCTTGAAGGATTCTCAGTTTTGCTACCGAATTCCTATATGAATTTGAGAAGGTCTATTCAATCAGTAATTTTCTTCTTGCTACTGGATTCCTCTCTGAAAGGAATCAATGCCTTGAATTTTTAAACCAGCTCAGTCAAGCTAAGCAGTTACAGTGAGTAAGCTAAGCAGTGATTTATATCTAACTCTGTGTTTCCTGGTTTTGTATGTCTTGACACTGCAGGATTGATTTCTACTCGTGCTGAGAACTCAGAGATGGGGGTGTAGTTGATGGAAGCTACGCACAGAATGCAAAATAATGTTAGAAAAAGGGCTTAGGCATCTCAAACAGAACATAGTGGTTTGTGAATATTTTGATTTTAATGACACTATGCTTTTAGATTCTTATGTCTATTGACATGGCATCTGAGATACTGTAAAAATTAATACTTGTGAAATGAACATTACAGTAATGAACACCATAAAATGGATGCCATTTAATCATCATGTCTTTAGAATATGCTTTTTATCAATATTTAGTGCAATGGTTGCACTAAATGGTTGCACACTGAACTGGGATGAAATAAAACAATGATTACCATCTGCTCTCTAGGCTGAATGAGGCAGAGTTCATCTTGAAAGGATAATAAATGGAGATGTTATGGCAGGCTATGCCACAATACAATGACATATGTGAACAAAATTAAGGTTATGCAGCTGACTTCTAACCCTTAGTGTTTGCTGTAACAACTTTAATAATTTTTTTAATAAGAATTAGCATAACTCTTTCAAGAGTGCAAAAGTTTAAATGCTTAAGGTTTTGAAACATGCAAAGTTCAACTTTACATTAGTCTCACAGCTGAGCTTACTGCTGAGGCAAGGTCTTACATGGTGTGATACCCAAATATAGTATTTTCCTTTCCTTTTGGAGTGCACACAGCTGGAAGTTGAATATTTCTGAAGGCCAAGACCTTATATTAAATAAATTATAACTTATTTGTGCTGAGTTATACAATTATATTGAGAACTGAGATAATAATTGTATACTTTTAACAGATTGTTTATACCACTAGGTAAATGTCTCATAAAATACATAAAGAATCATTTAAACTTTTATTTCTGTTATTGTAACTTCTGGTGGGATGTTTTTTTCTGGTATATCTGGCTAGCTGGTAGCAAAATTTCAGAACTGGAGATCCTTTTCTCATAATGTCTTTTATAAAAACTGGTGTAACAGACATTGCAATGGCTGATGCAGTATGATACCAGTGCAGGAATTATGCAGTAGGGCTGTATAGGCTGGAAGCATGGAAAATGTTGGTGGAGGCTGTGGTGCTGAGGATGAAGGAAATAGTCTGCTGGCAGGGAGCTCTGCGGGGTGTCAGGGGAGTGGCAATGGGAAGATTGCAGTGGGGCAATCCCTAAAGCGGGTTGGGTGTGCTTGCTCATCTGCCTGCATATTCTGTGCCTTTTGTAGCGGTTTAGGAAAGCTCATCTCCAAAGTCACTCCTCAGGGTTTTCTTAGCATGATTTGCCTTCTAACTCTTCTTCTCTTGCAGCGTTCAGCACCTTGCCTTTTTTTTTTTTTTTTTTTTTTCATGATGGTGGTGCTGTAAACACATGAGTGCGCTCATTCAAGTCTGCATATGAATAGTTCCCCCAGGAGGCATAACATCTGAAGAGAAAATACATGTGTAGCATTTGAAAGACACGAAGAAGGATAGCTAAGGAGGAGAGACTGAAGTCCTAACCTGAATAGGAAACTGGGAGGCACTGAGTTTGGGAGAGATCAGGGTTCATTTCCATGTTGCTTGTGTGGTATGTTGAAGTTGGTGATAAATTTGCATGATCTCCTGGCGCTGGTTGCTGAACAGTTTGGAGTAGGTAGTATAGACATGAGGATTTGCCTGCACACTTAGATCTGTCCCTTCCTGTGTCAGTACCAAGTCTGAAACGATGCTAGCTACCTCACCAAATGAATCTGCAGTATCTTAGCAGAAATGACAGCTCCAGCGAAAATGTCTTGTCTCATAGCTAACAACTGTTTGTCAGTAAAAAAATGATGTATTTTTATGCCCAACTATTTCTTAAAGCTCTTATAGCATTTTGCTGTTTTACAGAGAAAGTGTATGGTTTCTGTTTTGGAAGATAGTGATAGACACATATTTTTTGTTTCAATAAAAATGATAAAAGTGTGCAAAGTTGGCAAGTTATGCCAGTACACTTTAAATATTTAAGTACTGCTGTAGTGCAAGATTTGTATTATTCCAAATCTAAGGCATTTTTTTTTTCTCTATCATCATAGAGAATTGTAATTTTTATCCTAATTTGCTTACATGGGTATGAACAATTGCTGAATTGGGAAGGAGGAGGAAAGCAGTGGCAGCTGCTTCCCACATGCTGCCAGTGGAGCAGCATCTTTTAGAAAATGGGTGATTCAGACGCTTGGGTCTGTGCTTGTCCTTCAAACGAATGGAAGCACTTAGCCTCAGCTAAGGAAAACCAAACATCCTCAGCAGTGTCTCACCTATGAAGAAGAGGAGAGCAAAAAAAACCCAAATATTGACACATAAACTAAATGAAAAAGAACAGTTTATGGGAGGGAGGAGGGCAAAGAGAACTGTTTATCTCTGCCCTAGGGCCTGGTGTTTCAGAAGCCAGGGAGGTCTGGCCTGTCTGCTGGCCTATGGGCAGAAGGGAGGAAGAGAAGGTGCTCTGTGATGCTCCTCAGGAGCTCCAGCGTGCTGCCACCAGCAACTCCCCTTTGCCTCCACAAATCTCCTTAAAAATGGTTCTTCGTGTGCCTACTAAATGTGAATGGCACCTCTCTGTGCTTCAGACCTAATTCAGTTAGGTTGTGACGCCCAGCACTCTTGCTCTTGATGTGATTTTTGTAGGCAATGCCTGTTTTGTCAGGTAGTCCCCATGGTGTGGAGTGTGCAGCACAACACTCCACGGGCAGTCATTGGTAGCAGGCAGTCTAGGGACAAATATACACAACACTTAAATAACAATGTTTTTTAAGAAAAAAAATAGATGAGTCACAGAAGCTACTTGTATGTACAGAGCAGAAAGAGGAAGAAATCTGGAAATCCTCTTTTTCTGCAGATTTTCTTATGGTGGCTATCATTTAATGTGGTAAGTTAGCATAACTTAACGTATGCATAGGGCATTTAGGAGAAGAGGATTTCAATTAGCAAGCTGTTGGTTCTCTTTAGCTAAACTGCATTTTCAGGTGGTGTTTGGGAGCTTATCAATAGTTGGCTTCTCCAGCACAGCATGTATGTTTGTTCAAACTGTAATATTGCCAACGATGTACAAAACCTGTGGTTGCTCCAAGGAATTTCAGGAGAGATTTCTTATTCTGTCTTCTTTCACAAATGCCATTATTTTCTTCAGATACAACAAGGCCTTCATTTGAAAAGTAGGACATGTTGAGTGAGTTTACAGCTTTCTCTTTCCAAGGAGCATGTGAAGCAGCCAGTGTTAGCCTCTAGTTGGGGAAAAGGCCACCATTGCCTTTCTGTAGTGAACGCATGGATTTGAAAAGCCCTTTCAATATCCAGTTTGAAATTGGGGCTGATAACTCTTGATCTGGATGTTTAGCAGACCATGTTTTCCAAGTCCTAGAAGTATATAAATTATATTGGATGAGAGACTAATCTTTTGTAGTTGCTCTAGGAACAGTGCTTAAAATTCTACTCCTCAAGTTTTTCAGGGTAAATTTGAGGTAAATTTAATAATTAAATTTAAATAATAAAATATAATTAAATATAATTAAATAATAAAATGTAATTAAATCCACAATGAATGAGCTGGGTTTTTTCCCTCTACATTTGTAAATGGAGTATTTTGTATACTTGAAAATAGTAATGGTTGCTATTTGTATACTTGAAAATGATTTTTTTGCACAGATATGATGAAATTGTCTAAATATAAGTTAGAATTCAAATATTTTTATTGTGAATCCTTTAGAACAGAAGTAGCCTTGTCCCTGAATTGCTTTAGCGATTCACTAAATCTTTGTGAAGTGTTAAGTAGTTGAGTATTTTATCTTCTTCAAATAATTTATGCTGAACTTTGACCATGTTGAATGCTCTGTTGTCTCAGTCAAATTTGGCATGTTAAGGGAAATATTTCTTGATGATTTTGCTAGGTTAGGAGGAATATGTCATGCAGCAAGCTTGCAGAATTTAATGCTGATAGAGAAAAATCATTGTTTCAGAACAGTAGAATAAAAGCCCTATTAATTGATCATACTATACTTTAAAGTGCTGACACTTTGAATATTTGGTTAGCATTCATTGTCTGAAATATGTCCAAATAATCCAGTTGTTTGGACTTGGTGTTATATTGCTACATTTTCTGTATCCAGATTTGATATTACATAGACTTTCCATAGTGTTTCTCCATTGAGAGAATACTCTATAGGAAACATATCCTATAACTGTAGGGAATATGAGACTCTAGTATTTTTCATGAATCCCTAAGAAATACAGGAAGGACTGTACAATAGAAAACAGCACATTATTGGAGAACTATTAAATCAGAGACTTGCTGCACTTCGGTTATGCATACACTCTTCAGCCTGTTTCTCTGCAGCTCAGATCTCTGCACCTACTCAAGTTGCCTACTCTAAACTCATAAATACAGTGGTGCAGATTGACAATGGAAAGACTACACGTGATAGACCTTCTCTTATTTCTCCTTAAAATCCTAGTGCCATTACCCTTTTTTTTTTTTTCTCCAGCAAAATTCCATTTTCATAGGTGGTTTTTAAATCAAGCCAGTATAATCCTGAAAGCGGCAAACAAAATAACAACTTATCACATAGATCCCATTGGGATATTTAATAGCTCCAAAAAGCGATTAATATAATAAACTAACTTGGTGCTATTCACAATAAAATGGTGATCATTTCTGCTTGATTAATTTTAGCAGTGAAACAGCAAAATTCTCCATTAAATGCTAAAATGCTCAAGAAAGCATTTCTCTCTCTCTCCCTCTCTCTCTCTGTCTTTTTTTCTTTCTCTCTCTCTTTTATTTATTTATTTTTATTTTCCCTGGCAGTGATTGCTTCTCCTCAGTCTATTTAAAGCAGTTATCAATTTTAGTTTCGGAATCTTTTCTTATAGATTTAACTGAACTTAATGAAGAAGGCATTCTAACACCTGACACTGAAATTACACATATTAGGGGGCACAGAAGTGAAAGATATACGTCTTGTTTCTTTTGCATCGAATTAACTTTTTTATGCCTTTGATTTTGTTTTGTTTAGTTTTCTTTGTTTATGCTTTTATTTTTGCTCTGATCCATACTTCTCTACACCTATGAGACTGACCTTTTTCATACATTATTGTCTGATTGTTGTTAATAAACAAAGATTTAAACTTAGAAACAAAACTGAATGATCAGTATACCGGCTGATTGCTGACACTTAAAGACCAAGTTTGCTTTGCTTTCTAATAGTAATATTAGATTCCAGAATGTCATTGTTTTGCTTTACATGTCACAGTCTCTCCTTTTTATCAGACCTGACTAACATTATATGTAGAGAAGTATAAAAAGAGAAACCCCAGAAAACAAAATGAAAAAACACCTAATTCCAGGAGGAGAAAAAAAAAACTAAAATTAATATGTCCATTAACTATTAGTAGAAAATTTTAGTTACAATGTGGTCAAAAATTGGCATTAATACTAAGAGTTTTTCATATATGTGCATTCATAAATCCATGCCAAACCTCATTAACAGATTGTAAACATTTGGTTGCACACATTATGCATGCATTTGGGATGAAACTGTTTCTTTAACACGAAGAATTTTAATTTCACACCCTCTACTCCAATCCTTGACAACTTCATTTTTCAGGAAGCTGTTTTCTGTGGATAGCCAGCAGTGAAGCTAGACTTGCAGCTCAATTGCATCATGAGCTTATTAACTCCCATCTAATCATCCAGTCATGGCCAATTAATCACTTCTGCTGGTGCCTTGTTTTAATAAAACCTGTTTGCCATGCCGCTGAGCAGCAAACTATTGTCTGATTTTATGTAAGGGAGATACCTTTGCTCAAGGGGAAAAATACAGCCTTCCCAACTGATACAAAGGGTCATGTCTCAAGGAGCCAAGTGTTTTGTGTGTGTTTTTCTGATTGTGCTTAAGAGATGAGGAAAATTTCTGTGCAGAGCTGAATAGGTTTCCTGTGCTGCAGGGAAAGGATGGAGGCAAACTGGGACAGGAATGTAACTGTAGCTGGTGGGTTTTGGAGTATTCACATCACTCACCCACCTCCACCTGTGGAGCTCTGGCTCCATTAATTACCTGGTATTAGTAAGCAGCAGGATGATGCAGAGAGCTCACAGCTTTTCATATTCTCAGCATGGCTGGGTTATGAGTGGGAGTAATTTCATCCTTCATGAAAATGGAAAGAGCTAAGCCTCCCTATTTCTTTTAATAAGTCTTCTGTATGTTAATGAGTAACTCAAATTTATCAAGGTAGCTCCTTAAAAAAAAGTCTTACAACTGGAAGTTGAATAGGCTCCTGATAATATAAGCTCTCAGATGTACAGTGCAGTAGTCTAAAAAGCTGACAGTACTTATCATAAATATTACGGGCTGGATATGTTTTGATGTTTCCTAGCAGAACCCACACATCTTACAAGACCATAAATTAAGCAAAGATATAGAATTTTCTTAATTCCTAGGACTGATCAAAATGTTTGCTCTTTTGACAAGCTATAGGTCCAGTAAGGCAAGAATTATTCTTTAATCAAGCTTTGGAGCACATATGCTTACCATAGAGTCATATTTCTGTAGTTTGGAGTGTTTTTGTTAGTTTAAGAGCTGTCTGCAGGTGCCAGGCATAACCCACCAAAATAGCAAAGCATTGCAGTGATGATTTCTTCAGCTATTCTTTGGACAGGGCTTCATCAGGCAGTGGTGTGTCCTGACAAACAGTAGAGCTATTAGGTTCAGCAGCCAAGACCCACATGTCCTTATTGATGTTTGCTCCTCTCAACTTGGAATATGCATATCCCCAGTTCTCTTTACTGAAAAGAAAGAAAAATAAGTGAAGATCAAAGCATTTCATGCAGCTTTACATCATGCATTGGACAAACCAGTCATCACTGGAAAACTTTATGAAAATTGCCCAGCTTTTACAGATTAAAAAGAATACTGCCATTAACTTCCCTTCATGCATTTTATTTAGGATCAGATATTTATATCTTATATAGCATCAGGCCATTTCAGGTAAGCTGAAAGAACAAACAAAAAAGAATAAGACTTCACTTTGATCACCTGAGCTTTGATCACATAAAAGTACTAGAACAATTCAACAAGTGCAGGAACAGTGTTTCTGCGTTCTGGATGTCAAAAACCTCAAGGAAAGGAAAGAACAGGAATAAAATCATCATTGCTTATACCAAACCACAGATCTGTAGCAAGTTAGTATTCTAGCCTGAAACATAGAGCCTTCTTTCGAGTGTGCCCTGTTTAGAACACTTCTGTGACTATGGCACAAGCCTTTTTATGTTTCCCCCTACGTTTCCTATTTTTGTGATGGATGGCAGGCCTTTTCATAGCCTTACCACGAGCACTGGATCTCTAACATACACTAAGTGCTCTTTTCAGGATCAGGAATGCAATGAAAACTGACTTTGTGGGAGAGAGAAGTTCATTTATTTCTTACTGGTTAAATTTGCTGAAAAAGATAACAGGCAGAGAAGGAACTAAAACAAGTAGACACAGACGTACATCTCTTGGAGTATTTTGAAGACAGAAATCTTCTATGAGTTAAGACACTTCTAGATTAGAAGACAAGGTAGCTCATCAATTACCTTGTTGAATCTTGAAAGCAGGAAATGGAAATCAATTAAATTTAGAATCTCTGGAGGAAGTTTTGTTTTGCAGACATGTATCCTTTGTTATTCTAGAGTTCAGTTGTAATTATTGTCATCTTGCTTATCTCAATAGTTAGAGAGCTTTAGAGGTTTTGTTGTGTGTTCTCACTTCCTCCACTGAGGAAACATGGTGGAGGAAAAAATTCTGAGGATGATTTTATTTTTCTTCCCCAAATAAAATTTCCCTATTTCTGTTAAAAATAAATAAATAAATAAATAAATATAAGCCTAGAGGAGAATGCACCATGCACCAGCTGGAATGTGTTGCTTCAGGTTGCAGTCTCATCTGTGGATCATGACAGTGCATCTGCTGCAGTTCTCCTGAGTAATTGTAGAGTGCGGGATTAGCCATATCCAGCTGAGAAAGATTCTCCCATTGTGTGCAGAGCAAAATTCCCTAGCTTTTTATATGCTAGAATTTTGTATGCTAAGTGGATTGAAAGAAAACAGACATAGGTAGAGTGTTTTCACAGGTTTAAGTTGCTTGTTTGTCAGTTAGGTAAGTAATATTGCTGTTTTAGTGGGTACTCAGTGCAGTCCTCTGTGAGCTTACTTTGTGTCAAGATTTAGTAAGTGAGTCTGTGAGTCTGTTTGAAGATGGTTATATGAACACAGATTTAATGTGTGTGATTATAAAAACGTGGTCAATTTGACTCGTGGAAGTAGAAACTGTCCTTTTAAAATACATTAAACTAGGCAGACATCTCAGCAATTGCAAAGCAATTGTTTATGTGATAATGTACATTGAGGGTTTTTTTTTATTATTTATTTATTTATTTATTTTTATTTTTTATTTTTTTTTTTACCTCCCAAAGACAGTTCTGGCTGCCCAGGTCACTTGGGTTTTGGGACAGCAAGAGATTGTCTCAAAGCAAGGCACTGAAACTAAATGAGCTCTTTTTAGCATCAACACACAGTCAACTTGTTTGCACTGCATTATTAATGCATAAACAATTTTAGTAAAACGAAAGGTGTATTAAAATCAAGCTAATAAATGAAGGACTTGGACATGATTCATACTTGATTCTGTTTATAAGACATCATAGTTGTGTTGTTTACCTTTGGCTTCAAATCATTTTTATGTCTTTTTACATCCTTTTGTTCCTACATTGCATTTATTTTAAAACACAAACTCTTTTTTTAGGAAGAATCAAATTGGTGTCTGCTAATAAAACATCACTTTATCTGCAGAAAAAAAAAAAGGGCTTGATAAGCTGCAGTGTTTTCATTGTGAAGTTTAAAAGCAAATCTTGTCAGGTGAAGTAGCATTGGTGCCAAATAACTTTTTATTAGCAAGTGCCATGTTAACTTTTTAAATAACTGGAATGTGTTCTGGTGGATGCTTTTTATCCTTCCTGAGAAAATGTGATTGATCAAAGACTTCTTAGAGTGTTTCTCTATGTTGCTAGCACTAAAGCTTAAGCTTTTGGACTGATTCTTTATCATTTCCCCAAGGATGGGGAATTATGTTTTGGAGCTTTTTTCTCCTCTTATGTGAGGTATTCTCTTGTGCTGCAGGTAGTAGGATCTGAGTTTGAGAGCTATCCTCTAAAGAGTAGTAGCAGAGCTTTACGAAAGAGATAGATAGATAGATAAGAGAGAGAGAGAGAGAGAGAGAGAGAGAAAGTGTTTTCTGTGTGACTATGTCTTATACTTTTTGATAGATTGGTACTAATGGAACTATGGAACTAATTTGGCATTAGTCTTCATTTGTTGTTTATTTATGTTGATATTTAGGTAGTTTCCAGAGTTTGAAATACTTCTTATAAAATGAGAAAAGGTGAGGTATTGTTGTTTTAAAAAGAAGATGCCAGCAAAATGGCTTTTTCTTAGGAATGATCTTTCTAAAATGTGAATTATTAACTTCAAATTATTCTCTGAATTCTGTATTAAAGGAGGAGATTTACTGATTTCTTGCTTTTTCTTTCTACAGCTAGTTGATGTGGAAAAATGGGTATGTGATTCTGTCTTTTATTCACCTGATCCCAAATGTTTCATGTGGCCACTGCGTCTGATTTGTCTGTTTTTGTACCTTCTGTGTTCATGATCCTTTAACTTGCTTGGCTCAAAAAGAGAGGCAAATATATTGTTTTGTAGATTCCGGTCCTTTCTGAGTTATGTCACACAAAATTGCATAATATTATGACTTTTATCTTTTGTAATTTGATTTTAGAATTGTATAATACACAGTTATGATGATTGCCTGTTGGTTTTGAGCCTTGCTGTCTAATGTTATAACTCCATTCTGTAACCCTCCCTGCCTTTTCCAGCTAGACACTGTAATCCTGAAATGCATGGCAATAAGATAATTAATATCAATAATTAATATCCAATGCTTTATCTAGCTACAAATAATGTATATACTTAATGAAGGAGAACAGCTGCTACAGAATAAAAAAAATCATTCATAGATCTAAGCAATTAGAAATTCAAAGCACATCAATTTCTGCTGAGTATGTTTAAGCCACATAGAATTGTTAAAGCCTTTCCTAATGTGTCTGTGCATACCATGCTATCCTCTTCTTCATGGAGCAGTCTTAATTGGGTACTGAGCTGAATACTTGTGTGGTGTATATGTATTACCCTGCTATATGACACGTTTGCATATGTTTTTCTCTAATGTATCATCAATATGTGTATAAGTTAATGGTCATAAAATTGTTGTATTGTTTATTCATGTGCAAAAAGTTATCCTACCTGAAAACTTGGGTCACAAAGATATCTTTGATTCTGTAATACTTAATTAGATCTGTACATATTCAGAGAACAACTTGGACATTCTTTGTTGTATGACCAACAGGTCATAGGTAGAGCACTGATTTCATTTCAGAGGGGCTTTATGGACAGTTAATCTGTGATTAAGGGTATAATAATTGCTCAAGCTGTAAACTGGTTGAGACATCTATAGACAAGTACATTGTTTAAGTGGTGGCTTTAGATTTCCACCACTCTTTTTATCCACAATTATTTATATCGTCTGATTATGATTGTATCTTCCTATACTTCATTATAATTCATTAATCAGTAACTGTAGCTAAGTGTTAATTTTAGGTAATTGTATCAATATCATAGGATTATTCTTCATAATCTGCGAATTTGACATTTCGAGAGTTGGTTAATTGGTTGTATATTTATTTGGGGTGTTTTTTAATCCATGATGCTGATAATTTTTTTCTTGTTTTTGTCCAACTCTTTAAAACTCTCTAAATACAAATGAGACATTGGTTTGGAGTCTTCAGATTCTGTGCTTTTTACTCCCTGATTCCAAAATTATTAATTGTCAGCCTTGTACAAACTCACGTTTCTCCATTAAGAGAAAAATAGCAAAAACAAAACAAGCACTTCAGGGAGCGGGAAGAGGAAGTGCCGTAGTACACAGGCACCTGGCCTCATGCTTCATGAAGCACAAAAGAAAGGCAAAAGTGTATTTGTTTACACCCTGCCATGGCTGGGTGTTTTCAGAAAATATAGTACTGTCTGCATAAATGTAGGATCTGCCTTTTTAATCTGCAATTCTCGAGAAAGTAGTACCTCAGGCTACTGAATTGTTACTTAATAACACCAGCATCTTCTGCTTTGGAAAGATTGCTTCAGTGTAGTTGGCCCTTAAGCCATTTTAAATGAAGCATTTATCATAAAAGTCAGGCTGGAATGATGCTTCACAAAGTAGGTAGTGAGGCGAACTGGTTCTGTAACTCATACTGTTACCTGGCTGAAGGGAAGGGAGTGGGTGCTGGCTCTGTGTCAAATACGAAGCCCAGTTTGCCCTCTAAAGCAGCTCTTGGCCAGACTGTTGTAAGTCCAGACTGTTGCTAGAGGAGTTAGTGAGTTAGTGGAGGATGTATTTATCCATCGAAGATGCCTTAAAGGAATCTTCAAAACTGAGACTTGCATCTGAAATGCAGTTACTGAGCTGGTTTGCTTGACTTTCCACAAAAACAGATTTGCACACACCTGGTCAGGCTGGAGACGCAGTTGTGAAAGGAGCTCCCGCTTGTCCCTCAACTCTTGAATACTTTTTCCAAGTCTTCAAGTGCTGTGTGGCTCTTCAAAGCTCACCAAATTACGTGGCTGAGAATTTGGACTCAAGCTTGAATGGAAATGCAAACATAAATCACATTGTCAGTGTATCTTTTATTGATTTCTTCAGACTTTGAATGAGGCTTACTGACTTCATCTAGAAAATTGGTTAAGTGTAAGTTCAAGTGCTTTTAGTTTTTTGACCTCCGTTTCTGCTGAATGCTAATTCCCATCATTGCTTTCTGATGTACTGAGAATATCTCACAAAACTAATTGAAGTAAAGCTTACCTCTATAATTCTGGCCATTTTGTACTTGAAAACTGCTTTTAATGAAACTTGCAGGTGAGAAAGAGGACATTTGGTTCAAATAAAAATGTTTATGAAATGAATGAAATAATCTTAAAATATCTTTGTTGTTGTAAATCTTCATGTCCATTCTTCTTAGGAATTGAGTGATTTGGTATTGATTTGCAATATTTAAGAAGTGTGCAGATTTTGAAGACCCTTGAGGCTTGAGTTTTAAAGGACCTCTGCTCTCATAGAAACAACTAAATGTTGTAGCTTGACTAAGAAACTCTGAGGACAGTGACAGAATTTGCTAGTAGGAATGGAAGCTTTTTAGGGCTTCTATGGTTTCAAAAACCTGGCCATGTGAGAAGTTGGGTTCTGAAGTTTTTATTTTTTATTATTTTATTTTTTATTTGGCTCTAGACCATCAAGAATGATTGTTTTCAGGACAGATCACTGTGCAAAGCTTTTCTGCTGTAAGTTTTGTAGAAGAAAACATTTTTAAAAATTTAAAATGCTGAGGGACAAAGTTTCCCCTTTTGCTGGCAAGTAACAAAGCTGTGTTAACCACAACATTGTAACATTAAATAAAGACACAACTGAAATTCTTCTTCTGAAATTAATGATTAATCTTTTTCTCTCAAATAATTTTGTTTCTGTTAGCTCAGTTTTATGCACTGAGGAAAACTATTTTAAAATTTCTTTGGAAAAGAGAAACTTGCAGAGTAAGAGGAGAGAACATGCTTCAGACACTTTTCAGAATAATTGCCTTCATTACAGACACTCTTGACAGTGGATTGAGAAGAAGATAAATTCTGGTTTTGAGGACAGTTCGTGTCTGACAAATATAGCAAGAACTTTTAGGTAGATTCTGGCCTGGCTATAATAAGCAAGTTTGGATAATTGCTGAGTTTTGGGTGAGCAGCAAAACAAAACTTCGTTGGCAGAAATGGTGGCTGCAGTATATCTTCAATACCATTTAAAATCACTCATTGCATATTCTTGCTTTATAATTAGTGTGGTTAGCTGCTCTGTTAACCTCATACAGATTTTATGGGAAAATTTAGAACTGGGGAGTAGATAACACTGTATGAAAGCTAAAATGAACAGTCCTTGAAATATGTGGAATATGGAAACACTATTTAAAATGCATACCTACCGCTACAGTTGCAATTATATCTGCACTTCCATCCTTAAGGAATTGTATAATGTACCAGATGTTTACTGAAGCCCAAGTCTAATTCATACCATCAAGAGAAAGTAATACAGACATTTTCTAAATACACTTCTTCTTTCCGAGTGGAATCTGTCTGCAACATATTTTAATAGAATAACGAAAATCTTATTTATTAAATAGGATTCCTTTGGTCTTGAGAATTTTTTTTCCTTCGTAAGGATAGTATTCCTGTGATGCAAAGCACTCACAGAGGTATTTGTTCCAAAAAGATCAAAGAGCATATGCAGCTGAAGGCTTAATTCAGTGGAATATGCTTATCCAGTTGTCAGATATATTTAAGTATCAATCCTAACTCTCAGGATAAATTTGCAAGAATAAGATGCTAGAGAAATTTAAATGTTGCAAGCATTTAAAACTTGCAATACATTCTGATTACTTGGAAAGGTGAATCCTAGAGGTGAAATGCGTCTTTAATACAGTTAGTTAGTCATTACACTTGCATTGATTTCAGTAGGATAGGATTTAACATAGAGACTTTTATTTGTAGTCTAGAAATACATTAGAAGTTCAAGTATCATCTTGCTCCTTGCTTTTAAGTCCTCAATAGAGAGCCTGCAGTGGGTTCTTAAATTTCAGTGTGTAAACCAACCTTGGCCTTTTGTAATTAGTTACCAACTGATGAGCTCTTTAGCTGTTGAAGGTGGTTTAGGCATTTCATTATAGGCATTGCAGGGTTATTTAGTCTCCTAATATAGTTAAGGCAAAGAATACTTCTAGTATGTAATTTTCCCCTTCTTAAAGTAAATGTCAGCTTAGTAAATCAGATGGATTGCACTCTAGAAATGCCTACATCTCTTAGATGACTGTGAAGTAAGTCTGTACAACAGCACAAAGACAAAAACAAGACAGATAAATCTCCATTCTTGAAAACTCTTAAGACTGAACTTGTTTTTTTAGGATATTGTTACTCTGGATATTGCATGCATCTACTATATGATGCACATTTACAATATATGATTACATAATTACACATGGCCAAATTCTGCTGTCAGCATTGCTGCTTTGCTGATGGCCTAGGAGCTTTCTGTATAATGGAAACTAACGTGCCATCACAATTTGATCTTTTCTTCTGTCGCTTGTAGCTGTGAGCAGTTATTAAATAATGCACTAGTACTTACTGACTGCATCAGTCAGCATTTTGTATCACTTGAGCACCTCTGTAATCAATCAGTAAATGATTCCTTTCACGAACGAGGTGCCTCTGGCCTGGCTGCCTGCTGCTGGGGGCAGCTGAATCCTTGGCCATTCCTGGTGCGGAATTTCTCAGATTTGGCCTGAGTTTCCAGAGCAGCACTCTGTCCCCCTGTCAGAGTGTGTTATGAAGAGAAAAGCTTCCTTCTCCTGATAGTCTTAGAAGCAGCAGATAGAAGGACGAGTGCCCAGCACTGCCTCCCCTTGCTGTCCCCTCTTGGTGCTTCTAGCCTGAGGAGCCTATGGCGCTTGCTGCCTCAAGGAAAGGCATGTTGTCTTCTTACGTGCACAGGAACTGGCACAACTCCGAGAAATGTAATATGGCAGAGACGGGCAAAGGAAAATTGCTTCCCTCTCATCTGTTACAGTTCATTTAATATGCCAAGAGAGCAGTATGAATTGGTAAATCTGTATTTCCAAAAAAATAAAGCAGAAGAAGCCGCTGGGTCATTTTAGTAATCAAGGGAAAAGATAATGTACTCACATTAATTTGGAGCTAGCTAAGAGGCTAGAAAAAAAAAGCAGATAAAATAAACGATCAGTGAGAAAACCAGACAGTTTTGCAGAAGGTCTGGAGTTTAATGTGCTCATAAAATAAATAAGCAGTGAGATTGGACAGCTCTTGGCTAGAATAAAAAAATTCATAGGTGGATGACAAGTAGAAGAGACTTTTTTTGATGCATCTAATCTTCTTGATAACGTGTTGGCAAATGAAATTGTGTTGACAAGTCTAGGAAAGGTTGCATTAATTTCAATTAATCATGTAATTAACTGGCTTCTATATTAATGAATTTAAACACCACTGTGGAGAGCTCCACAAAAACTTCTGGTTAGTTGCTGAAGCTACTCCATAAAAGCGAACAAAATGTTGGGTTTTAAGAAATGTGATGCATAACAACATCAAAAAGATCATACTGCTAATCTATACATATATTTTAAATACTCATTTTATGGAGCAGAGGTGGCAAGGGTGGCTAAGGTTCAGTTTTACTCAATTTCCAAATACCTAACTGTGAAATAAGCCTAAAAGATTTTCCAAGAGAGAATTCTTTAGACATTTTGACATCAATAGGTCATAACTTTTTAATTTTTTATCTAGATACATCTTTTGAACCAGATCTTTTGAACAAGATATCTTTCAGAACAGATACTATTTTCTTGTCCACTGCATAAATAATTTCTCTTGCAAAAGTGTGTATGAAATCAAAGCAGTCAACCTTACTTAAAAGCGCTTAGCTTTTTAGCTCTACTTAAAAGTTAGATAGATTCTGTTTACATGTGAGATAGGGATTTGCTGCCAAAATTCAGTCTTCAGCTTGAGATTTTGAGATATCAAAATAAGAACTGATAAGGTCAAATGAGTGGAAGGTGGCCTTTTTTGGCTCTCACCCCC
>JAWLRI010000436.1:279817-302602 GCA_034781795.1 Crypturellus tataupa | reverse complement strand
CGAGCTCCTGGCTCTGCAGGGCATCTGCTTCACTACCACCTTTCCTTCTTTTTTTTTTTTTTTTTTTTTTTTTTTTTAAGACTAGGAGGAAGCACTTGATGAACCCTCCAAGCACTTTGTAAAACTGACATTGAGAATGGCTATGACTTGGCCAAGATATGTTGATAGTCCATTTTCTAATTTTGCCTTTATTTTTTGGTCTGTGTTCCTAATTCATATTCTAAAAGCATTTTTTTTTCTTCTGACCCCAGCAGAGTTTGCTGTTCCATGATATAGCCTTGCTTGTGTCATTCTCAGTGTCCAAGAGGCAGGAATTCTGGGCTAGATAAGTAGTGTTATTTTAAGGACTGAACTGAATGATGTCAGAAGAATTTTCTCAACATAACTCCTCTGCTGATCCACCTCTTCCTCCCACTTAGCTGTCTGTCTTTATCTGTGAGTTTCTTCCTCCAGTGACAAAGATGACTCACATTTCTTGTATCATATGGCAACAAAAAAAGCTTCTCCATAGTCTTTTACTCATGAAAAATGCCTCCCTCCCTCCACTTATTTAGTTCTAAAACAATCAGGAGGATTTTTATTAATTTCTTCTAATTCTTTTACAGGAGAAGTGGGGGAAGTGGGAAGAGAAATTATAGCTATGCTAGGGGAGAAATTGATGAATTTTATCCTCCTGGGCATTTTTTTTTTTTCTTAATTACTGTAAGTAGTCGAAAACAGAAGATTATAATGGAAATACTGCCTTGGCCATAAATATAAATGTTTATTTTAAATAGATGGCTGAAACCAAATGATCAATAGTCCTATTTATTGTGAATTTATTTTTATTACTGCTTCTGCTTTTCTCTGCTCCTCATTGCTGGGGAAGTGGAACATAAATATAGTTTTGGGAATATTAATCATGAGGTCAATCTGATGTGCTTCTAATTATATAGCTGTTTTTACCACCTTCCCACAGACCAATATAATCAAAATCAAGTTCATTTACCATCATATTGACATAAATGTTTTTCATCATTACCAATGATTTCAGCCTTTCTAATATAGGTTGTAAAATATCTCTGTGTCCAAAACTGAATGAAACATGCTCATGATTTTTGCTAGACACTTGATTTATTGAGGTTCAGATTTTATTATTATTTTTATAAGACTGATTGCACACTATAATGTAATGTTTAAAGCAAACCATGCTTGGGAAAATGAGTTTGCTAACCTCTTTTTGCTGTGCTTTGCCTTGGCATTACTAGGATATTAATTATTACTAGGATATGGACTGTCCATTTCAGTGAAAGTCTTTCTTTTCTTTCCTTGACAGAATAGCTATTATCTAAGATGGGGTAACAGGTAGCAGTACAGTCATCAATCACACAACTCTTCAAAGGAAATACCTATATTTTTAATTTAATTTTTATACTTATTTTACACTAGTAAATAGACTAAGCAGTGATTAAAAATTTATATACTGCCTCAGTAGGTTCCTCTTCCATTTTGATATTCTATTGTACCATGGTATAGTCTACAGTGAAACAAAATGAGAAATTCCTTTAGAGTGTTTTGAATTTAACTTCCAGTGTTGCTGTTTGATTTGAGAGTTTTGAAGAAATATATTACCATCATGTAGCTTGTCATTGAATCAATATATTTTGCATCTTAAATCCAAAGGAAGTAGACAGAATGGGTTAGGTGCCAGCCACTAGAAATGCCTAAAGCTCATTAATCCACAAATTTCCCATTATTGCTATTTTTTTTTTCATTTTTCATAGGAAAAAAAAATCACAGCACTTGGAAGATATTTTTTTTGTCAAGGTTTCTAAAAATAGATATTTTTATAAGCAAGAAAATGATGTTAAACGCTATGGCTTATACTCTGTAACTTCATTTGCAGTCAGTTCTGCTGTGGCGTTTCCAAGTTCTCTGGTGCTGCTGGATATGTAATTTCCCAGCACTGCTACTCTAAGTGTGAATTATTTAGTTTGTCTAAGTAAGTTGCCTCACAAGCTTCCTAGCACTGTTCTAGAGTTACTTCACAAACTTGACAGTGGCTCAGCCTGTTCTTGCTCATTCTGGTTTTGCCACAGGTCAGGATTTTCCAGACTCGTTGGCCAGCATTCATCCTGTGCCACCAAAAGGACAAGTGGGGCTGTCATCAAGGAATGGCTCAGATTTTAGATGGTTGAATTTCTGTCCAAGGTGCCTCTTTATTTCAGTGTTCCATCAGTTCAATCAGTGTTGGTACTGGTAGATATTAAACTGATGGAGTCTTTTGTTGGACAAGTCTGCACACAACACCCAGCCTAGCCTGCAGCATCATCCACATGTCTCCCAGATGCTTCTCAGAGGTATCTGAGGAGGTAAGAAGATGACTTGTCATTTTGGTAGATTAGGTCTTTAATTGACGTAAATCCAGGATACTCTAACGGATACCCTAATGTATAAAAAAACCCCTCTTGTTTCTCACTGTGTACTTGCAGTTTTTTCTCTTGAGAAACCATTCAGGACAAATATTTTCATTAGTCTGCTGGTTTAAAAACTTTTAGTTGAAACCAACTGCTGTAAATCTCTTTACTAGGGAACAACATAGTTCAAGGTGCACATGTACTTTTATGCAGCATGGATAGTAGCTAATTTGTTTATTTTTTTTTCTCCAGTCAATGCCTGTGTGCAGTCCCACATGTCATGTTTGATTTCTTCTGCTAATGGATGAAAATACAGTTTCAGAATGTAATGCTTGCTGTGAACAGCCCTAGCTATTTTATGCCCAATGAACCTGTTTGAGGAGCTTCCATGAATTGTGGATGCAGTTTCTCAAAGGGATCTCTTGCTGGCTCTCTTCCTGGGGTGCTGTTGACAGGGAATTTAAATAATACTTTGTAGATATTTGTAGGTATTTGTATATATTTTTATATAAGTAAAGGTGTCCTGTGCCATGGCCTTCAGCATCTGTTCGTAGCATAAGATGGCTGAAGTAGGTAGAAATTATTCTTTTCCCTTCATCCTTAATTGTCAGGTTGACCTTTAAAAATAGAAGCAAGCAGTATTTTTATGTTTGTAGGTTTGAAATCCTTGGTCAATTTTTAGGCATTGCCATTTTAAATTGCTATTAGCATTTTAAGCTTGTGACAAGAATAAATTAGTTATGGCATAGATTGTCCAATTTGCTTTAGAAATAATGTATTAATTTAGGCTTCATTTAAGAAAATTATTTCATTTTAATAAAGTGTCAGTGTTCATTGTTTTAAAGAACTTTGATATGTACACTGGATTAAAAACAAATAATGATTAAGACATTTTAAATTGTATTTTCAGCTAGTAGTATTTGCTTTGGAAGGTATTTCTGACAGCAGTAAGCATGGAAATTTTAAATAATAAAATGAACTCACAACTACTACTTTTACTGCAGAACTGGTGTTATATCCAATGGATTTTATATGCCATGAAAAATGTTACCTAGCACTTGCAGTTTTTTAGAAAGTTGTATAGAGCAGTAATCAGGGGGGAGTCAAATGTCCTCTAGACCAATCTGGTGTTCTGGTGTTTTCTTAGACTCGATCTAGGACACAGAGGAAATTTTAGGCTCAAGCTGGCTGTGGTTAGGTTTTCTGAATCTAAGCATTACAGTAAATGTTATGTATTACATTTTTTTTTTCTTAAATAAGGAAGTCTTTCATTTTCCCCATAACATGTGCCACTAATTCCATTTTCAGTTACATGGCCATCAGGAAGTGACATTTTAAAGGCAGAAAAAGCTGTTATATCCTTCTTAAAAGCTCACTCTGCTCTCTTGTGTGATTTTCCAGAGAATGAACAAAACAGGAGCTCCTGTTTTGCTATGACACCCTCACTACTGGTGATAGGTTTTAATTGCTTTCATGGGTGATTAGACATGCCTGTCTAGCACTATGCTAAATGCAAAAGAAGGAAGGATTTCTCAAGCATTACACTTCTGGATAGGGGCAAAGTTACTAGAGACTGCACAAAACCTTGGAATAGCTATGCTATTTCGGTGTGCACTTTCACGTGCACTTTTGTTGGTACATTTCTGAAGTTGATGATAGTTATTTTATTTTATTTTATTTTATTTTATTTTATTTTATTTTATTTTATTTTATTTTATTTTATTTTATTTTATTTTTATTATTTAACTGTATGGGAGATGCATAGGTGAGTGAAGAAAAGCTGGTGAAACAACACAGGCATTTGCATGCAGAGATGTACTCACGGGCCCAAGGAATATAAGATTCCTAGTAGGATTAAAACTGTTCTCTTGAAAATAATGGAAAAGCAATGGCTATGTGACCCAAAATCTCCTTGGGTGTCAGAGGTGCAGGAATGCAAGCACAACCATATGAATACACTTCATGGAAATATGAATTCTGATTTGTCAGCTGATTGCATGAGAGTTCATATATATGGACATATTCAAGACTGTACAGGTAAAACAGTTTTGTTGGGCTGTAATACATTCTTACTACAGGATAGGTATCCACAGTAAAATATATATTTCTTTCCTGACTGTAGGTGTCTCTTGTGGTAGAGCTTGCTTTGTTTTCACATTTGATGAGATTGTATGTTATAATTTTTAAATTCTTTTTGGTGCTTTAAGCCTATTTCAGTAATACGGTAAGTCAGAAGAAAAACAGACAAAAATAATATTTCCTGGTTTTAATTTCTTTCCCTTTATTTTTATTGCAAGATAACACTTTTTGCATCAAATTAAACAGCTCAGATATTAGTAGTCTATTCTCATTGCCTGTAGTAGCAATGCAGTGAACTTGAAAATCATTTTTATGTTTTGAATGCTAATTTCTTCAGCTTCATAATTGTTTGTTGTTTTATTCTAAATTGATTTTGCTTTGTCAATAGCTTTTTGACAATGAGATGATTTCAAATTAATTTTGTTCTCAAGATACAGAAATATTAGGGACATTAGGACAGAAGGGCAGTTTATGTGACATTTTTCACAAGCAATGTGAAGCGGCATGGTTCTTTCAAACTCAGTTTAGTAACCACAGTTCTGAAAGCTTGCCAAATCTCATTCTAAAATATAAATTCTTGTATTATAACATCAAAAGAGGAGTATGGTGCTCCTATTATTGATAATGCTCTATAGCAGGAGCCCAGAGAACTTCTGTGACTGAGTTATTTGAATAATAATGTGTGAATAATCTTGACTTTATTCAGGGACCATATTCTCTGACTTAGAAATACCTCCGAAAATTAGAAATTAAAAACATAGGACAAATCAGACTCATGATACATAATATGCCTATGTTAGACAGAAGTAAGATGATCCAGCAATTTTTATTTATTTGTTTACTTTTTGGCACCCAGATCTGTCTGCCAGATACCAGATTGCTAGCTATACATCAAAATTACAACGCAAATCACATTTGCCAACTGGGACCATTCATGGTTCCAGCTCACACCTTTATTGGTTGAGCACATGTGAGTGCTGCTTCTGGGAGAAGCCGGAATGCTGCAAAGATGGTGTCAGCGGTCTCTTCCTCTTCCCCCGTGTGATGAGTAGCAGATGTTCAGTGTTCACGCTTGGCAGAAATGAACAGTCCTGATGTTGTCAAATGGCTACCTGCTGTCCCCACGCCTTTGGAGAAGGTGGTGGTAGTGGTAGGACAAAAGTAAATCCTGATGTTGTATTGTCAAGGTGGTGTGTCTGTGATGAAGACCAGGACTTACATTATTTTCTAATAGAAATTCATGTTCAGGCTTGCAGACCGATTACTGAATATGTCTCCCTGAAAGTCAAAATACCCTTTGTGTCTGTCAGGATGCTCACTTCTCTTGGTAAAGATAAAAGCTATAATTCATGGGTTTTTCTTACAAGTAGTAAAGTTACTATTACTCGTACACTCTGCTTTTTCACTAGTTCCCTATTTATTTTCTTGACCAAGTAACCCAAAGATGAATAAATATCATGCTAATGAAAAAATGTTCAGGAAGGGCAACTAGTAAATATGGATGGGAAATTGTGTATTGTCACCTTGGCCATTCAGTGAAATGGATCTTCAGCCCTGAAATGAAACTGCCAGGGTGATAACAGAGTATGATTGCTGCCATTTATTCTGTAATGCATCTGATGCTCCAGTCATATAGAAGGTCAGTCTACTCTGGTAAAAGAAAGGCAATAAATACTGTATGTGAGAAATTAAATTTGGGATCCTATATGAGAGAATAATACTGCTTCTTACAAAGTTGTCACATTTTAAAATAATATTTATGGGTGATGCCTTTAGACTGTTATATGAGGTATTATGTGAGGTGTTTTCTTAGAGGAGATGTGGATTTGTGCTCTTGGCAAGGTCTTTGTCCACCCTTGCTCCTGACCAGTGTTAGTCAGCTGCAGCCAACCTAAGGGCTCCATAAATCTGTGGCAGATGTTAAAAGGTTCCTAGTGCTTTAACAAAATTATTTATTCTTGATTATATGTAAACAGATACCATGATGTCAATATTTTGAAAAAACAGTTGCAGTTTCCAACCAGTAAAAGCAAATTTTATTAGTTTTGTTTCAGTCACGATTTATGCTGCATTTTTCAAAAGCAACACTATTTTTCCTATTAGAAAGGCTTTGAGCGTGATTAATGAGTTTTCAGAACTCCCAAATCATGGTAAGTTAACTTGGTACTTTTAGTATCAGTTATCTGAAGTATTTACTCATGGTTTGTTAGAAGTGATATATGAAATAATTTGGGTATATTTGAGCACTTGCCTGGCCTGGCAGATGAATAAATCTGTCTGATAGTATTTAAACACTGTGGGCAAGCAGTCTAGAGGTTGGTTCTGAATGTGAGTGAACTATTATTCATATTTTGCTGGTAAAACAGTCAATCTAGAAGCCTCCTCTGCATATCCTATGTGCACTAAAGTGTGTCCTTGGAAAGGAGAATGGGATAATATGGAGAGATTTAACAACACATGAGGGCACAGAGGATATGTGACATGCATCAAAGCTACTCTTCTCTATAAAACATCAACTTTCAGCCCAAGGAAATATGATTCAAGCTTCTACAGTCTATTTTTTACCAAGATTGTGACTGAGTACAAAATTTTTCCCTCATCAGTGTAATCAAGATTTTCTATTACAAAAAGTCAACAGATTCTATATTTACATGTCCAAATTCTACCTAAGATCTGTCCCAAGGAATAAATATATTCTGACTGAAAGTTCAATATATTCAGAGGCAATCAGACCTAAAGAGAACAAGTTAATGAAACTACCTATTGAACTAATCCCTGACTTCCATGTCACGGGACAGATAGAGATTATTCAGAAATGGATTATTAATATTATTATTAATAATAATTTTTGTTTTGGCAGAAGGGTCTGATTTTATTCCAAGATACTACTATATATATCCTTTCTTTTTATTTTTCAGTCTGCTCAAGGTGGAGGTCATCGAACGTTGCTCTATGGTCATGCGATCCTGCTGCGCCATTCCTACAGTGGCATGGTATGTAACAGGAGCTAGCAGCAGTGACAGTTTATTCTTTTTGTGTGTGAAAACTACTAGAGATCACCCAGACTATTGATATTTACTAATTAATATCCAGAGAATTAGTCACAGAAGAGAGGCATTCCGCTGCACTGAAATCTGTTTGGAGGGCAGATGCCTGAACACAGGAAACTGAGCTGGTCATTCCTGGTTAGATGCTGAAACTTAGGTCTGTCTCAATACTGATGAGAAGTAACTAATATCTGTTCTCTGTCAGTCTGTGTTGAATGGGTGATTTCTCATTGATTTTCCTTGGATATTGGATGTCAGATGAGCTGTGCCTGAATGCATAGCTGGCATCTGGCTGGCAACCTGATAGAGGCTTCCTGGGAAAGGAAGTCCCTCCTTGCACACATTTTGGACAGCATCCTTACTCTCTTCAATCCCCTGATAAAATTATATACTATTCAAATGAAAATAAAGATTCAAGGGGCTGAACTAGGTAACTGACTGCAGCCAGTAACCTAGTGTCCACTCTTACTGTGCTCATCTCTATAGAAAAAAACATGGATGGAAATGGAGGGCTTATTATAGAGCATCTTCCTTGGTCAAGACAGTGTCTTTGAGCAGTGCACCTTAAGCACTATGCAGTTTTACAGGCATTTATGTTCTTGATAGTGACTACTGGGGATAATTTAAGAATCACTGTTAATCATATATTAGTAGATTGATGACTTTTTATATTCCATCTGGTTATCAGGCAGGAGCAGAATTAGTAATACATGATTTTTTTTTTTTTTTATAGTATCTATGTTGCCTCTCTACATCTCGGTCTTCAATGGACAAGCTGGCGTTTGATGTAGGATTACAAGAGAATACAACAGGTAAATAGCAGCTTAAAGACTATATAAGGAAGAATATAATTTAGAATGCGTAGATGCATATTTCAGTTTTCTTTAGTGATGGGTTTCTCTATATCTTTATCCTTGTTCTCAGTTGAATGTTTTCCATTCCAAGAGCCTGAAGTGATGTTAACAGGGAAGTTCTTTAGTAAGAACAGCCTAGAGTCCACTTCCTAAAGCTCATAGATCTTCAACTGGAATCATGATTGAAGTGCAGAAGAGATGTTTTTATCTTCTGCATGGTGTGTTATTTTCAACCAAATTTCTTATGAGATTTTGCAGTAATGATATTAATTATGAAAAAATGCATACATGCTTAGTTTACCTAAGTGAAAACTGGGTCAAGACTTTAGGATTGAGATCAGCATGAAATAAATGGCAATAATCTCAGGCATTCTCTTTCTAATTTCTTTCTCTGTTATTAATCCATAACGATATAGGTGAGGCGTGCTGGTGGACCATCCATCCAGCTTCCAAGCAAAGATCTGAAGGAGAAAAAGTGCGTGTTGGGGATGATCTTATTTTAGTCAGTGTCTCTTCAGAAAGATACTTGGTAAGTTTTGCAAGAATATTTGTATGGTGCTCTTTCTGTTAAAGAAAAAAAAACAATTAATGAAGCTGTTACACAAAATGTGATGTTTAAACTGGTACTTGATGCTGTTTTACAAATACGATGCTGTAGCTCTGGAAAGTGTAACACGTATGTGACTGATCTACTTTGTATATATGGCAATAATAGTATAGGAGTTGAAAAAATGCTAGACAAGACAAGAAGAAAATACAGAAAAGAAGAATCCATCCAAGTTGAGAAGTTTAGAGTCTCTATCAATGTTAAAATATTAACAGCACTTTTATGAATTAAAACATACTGAAGATAAAACGTACAAATAGCATTATATAAACTTTAAAAGGCTCATTTCAAAAATATGTTTTATGGTATAATATACACTACTACTGACATGTCACAAAGTAATTAGAATATATTTTTTTAATATTAAACACAATTAAAAATGTTTTAAATTTTACTGTGGTAACTGTTTAAATAACCTTTTTTTTCCCTCAATGACATATCCCCCATTCATGCTGATGACCCTGCTCAACAATAAATGTTTTTTTCTGTTTATATTTTTACTTTTGCAAGCATCTATACTGCCATGAAAAAAGAGTGATGACAATAAAAAGCAGAGCAGTCAAGTGGAAGGTTCTGTAAAAATTAGCTCCAATAATTTGGCAAATGTAGCTACAACTGACGCCATAGTCTTCTAAAGGGAAGTGCTTTTAGTTTTAGTCAAAAAGGCTCTCTTAGTTCTCCCTATAATATTAAAAGTGTATTTGATATTCTGTACTTGAATTTTTCCTTATACTATAGAATGCTATTTCAGAAACAAGTTTTACAGTATATAGTAAAAAAATCCCAAAGAATTAAATAAAACCTCTTAAAATAATGATTCATCTTTTTAATAGAATTGAAAATGTTTTCTCTTCTTTTCAAAACAAATAAAAGATAGCTCATTGAATTAGTTATGGCATTTCTAATTAAAAATTACATTATAATAATTATGTTCTCATTTTCTAAGTAACAATCAATATTTTTAAATATTTTTAATAACTACAATTAGAGAATTTCAATTAAACTTAGTGCAAAAAAAACTTAAGACAAAATAAAGAAGTTATTACTGAAAAAGTTTCAGACAAATGAATTTTGCTCCGAACTCTCTCTAAGCTGTCACCTTTTATCACCTAGTTAGTAAGTTTACTACTGTTTTAGTTACTATAGTACTAATATAGTTACTACTATAGTAGTTCACTTACTATATTTTATAAATATTTTATATTAAGTAGAATTTGTACCTCAACAATTAATTCTCTTCTGTCATATGTACTTGTTTGCTGTCTCAGTGTACATTTATGCACCAAGGCACGAGGCAGACTGCAGAGTGATTTTATTGAGAACGTTACATTTGTTCTGTTCTCCTGGTGTTAATGCCTATCCTGTCCTCTCTGCAATATATCAATATATACACAGAAAAATATATTTTCTTTGTAGAGAGGAACAACTCTGCAACTCGTGAAATGGTTAAGAGTTAAATTTTCATGAGTAGTTATTAAATCTATTTTACTTATTCATATCTTGTTTGATAGAAATTAAACAAACACATTTTTATAAACGGGTAAGATTCTAGTCTACATTAAGAGTCGATGAACTACAATGCTTCACAATCATAAACATGTTTCTATTTCTACTACCTACTCAAAGTTTATATTAGCACTGTAAATAAAGGAGTATAAATATTTGACCATATTACATGAAAATTCGAAGGGCCAGTTGCCAGTGGGTTAATATTTTTCATAAAAGCTGTCTCTTATTTCTAAGATACTAGTCTCTTTCCTTTAAAGGACATACAAAATATCTCAAAAAGCTGTATCTTAAATAGAAATTTCCCAGTTCTGAAAACTGTGAACTTGTAGATACCGATTTAATGACATATCAACCACCCCCAGCTAGCACTGTAGTTTTGCACAAGTCAACACTGCCCTGCCCTTTACATAAATGCTTGTATTTTATTCAGCTTCACAGAAGTCAACAGCCTTTTTACTTCTTGCCTTGATAATGTGCCACTTGGATTGTTTAACATAAATAAGTTTAACTAAGAACAAAATTGTTTTTTTTATCTGACCATAATTTCTAGTTTGATACTTCCATGCAGACCTGAAGAATGGCTTGTGTGCCTTGAAACAATTCCAATCCCTTTTTCTTCCCAGCTATGAATCAGATTTTCCAAGGCTGTTGCCTACGAACCTTGATTCTCCAGTACTATTGTAGTGAAATAGCTCAGAGACAATAATTTAATATTTTGGATTCTTTTTGAGCTATCTAGTTCAGAAAAAAAATCACTCATCCCAATACAGGCACAAATAATGTTCCCAAAGCTGTAAAGAAAACAACATATTGTAAAAGATGTATATGTTTTTTCCCTTGGCAAAAACATATACACAAAGTTCTAATTTTCTACAGTGTCTGGTAGACATGGCACAATAATGTGTGAAAGCAAAAGAACACTTTATTAGAATAACAACATTTTCATTTAGAGAATGAATCTTATAACTTCTATTTTCAACTGCACTTAAATAAGGAATATAGCAACCAATACCTTTCACAGTAGTTACCGGTGTGGAGAGGTAAAGTTATTTGTATGAATCCTCTTTGACAGTGAGACCAAGTAGATTATTAAATTCAGTCAAGGAACTTGAGGTTTTTGAGAGACTAAGTCTATCTGTTTGCCCTGAACAGATATTTTTTGATTTCATTGAACAAGTGCTAAACTGGTAGGAATATTATTAGGAAAATGAGAAAATAAAAGTCTAGAGATGTGCATATTGGTTGATTGTTGACTCTGGGCAGTAATGTCCCTGGGCAAGTCTTTCAGTTGCTCTGAATCTCATTCCTACCTGTGCAATGAGATTTGAGAGGCTTATTTTCTTCTATAGGCTTTCTGAGGAAAAGCACTTATAAAAGAGCTTGTGGCATTACATAATGTGTGAGCTGCACTGTTGCCAGATCCTCCTGAGAGGAAACTTGGCTCTGCTGAACCCTATTAACATAGAGCAAAAAGAAGTTCAACTGTAAATATTGGCGCTGTTTAAGTTCTACTCAGAGTTGTTCTGTTTCCTTTCTTGAGGCAATGCAGGCCTGTGAACAGAGGTAATTTATCCAGTGTTTTTTCCCCCCTCTCTTGGACATTTTTAGAATGAGCACTGAACTATGCCTAATATATTGTTAGGTGCAGCCCGTAGTAGCTTTCAAAATTGCCGGTTAAATAGTTTAGAAACGTAATTAAATCTCATTTCTTTCAATTTCATAAGCCTCTGGGTAACAATAGTTCTTAGCCTTTTAAATAACAGTCAAAAAAAAAAAATCCTTAGACATGAAAATGAAATGCAAAAGGAATGATCAAGATAAAAATCTATTTTTTCTATAAAAAAACTATATCTATATTTTTTTTCTATTTTTGTGTCAGTCTGAGATTGTTTTAGTTTGTGTAGTAGAGGTCAGCGGACCCATAGCAGGAGCACTGTGAAGGAAAAATAGTTCACCCCATTAAAAAAAAATAATCTCACTTCCTTGGAAATGTTGAGCATCCCACACTTTACTACAAGCACATGAAATGAGAAGGGGGGTCTTCATGTCACAGGTGTCCTTCATGAAAAAGAAAAAGAAAAAAGCAACACTTTTCAACTCAATTTAGAGGACCAGGAAGGATTTCTTGATTTTATTTTAGTAGCTAAAAATTTGATGACTTCACCCATTCAACACATGCCAAAACTCTTGAAGATCCTATGTGCTAATGAAGTGCTTAAATTTCCCCCACAGTGAATAATAAAATCTTCCCCCAAGCCTGGTGAGAGCAGATATGCCTTGTAGCAGGCGGCCCAAGGCAGGGAGAAGGTACTGACAACTGAGAACTCAGTGTTTTATGTGCTGGTGGTGATCTGCTGCCACTTGAGACTTGCGGAGGAGGCTGCGGTTAGAAAGTAGAAAGAACAAAAGGCTGATGAGGGTGAAGGGACAGAAATAGGCTGTGACAAAGACTGAGCCTGAACCTGAAGTGGGAAGGAGGGAACGGAGTGGAACTTGACTGACTGGCTGAGGAGCTTGGCAGCTGGAGAGAGGCAAGAAGAGCCTTCTGTGACATGAAGGTGGTGACAAGGGAGGAGTGGGCACCTGCAGGTTAGGACTGAACTAGAAATTTGGGGAAGAAAACCCATGCTGCTGAAGACAACTGCAAAAGAAACCAGTAGAGTAGAACAGGGAAGGAAAGTCAAGAAGAGGAATCTATAAAGGATCTGAGGTGAAGGAGGAAAACAAAACTGCTGGACGAAGATCCAGAGAGGGGAAAGTCGGTGACCAGGAAATGCAAAAATAATTACAAGGGAGCAGGAGTTGTGCTAAGTTTCTGCAAAGATACTGAGTGCTAGGTGATGTGGGAAGTAAAAAGCTAAGCAAGAGGAAAGCTAAGCCTCAACCTTGTAGGTCAGAGGAGAAATCTTTGAAGCAGAAATGTTAATTTGGAGAGATTTGGAGAGACTGTAGCTAGGTTGGTTGGTTGAGAGATACAGGACTGGAATAAAGATCTGGGGAGGAAAAGAAAGTGGAAGAGGCTTTGAACAAGTGGGATAGGTAGCTGCTCTCAGCAACTATTTAGGAAATCCACTGTAGAAAAGCATAGGAGTCACTTATGCTAGTGCTGACAGTGTATTGATTTTCTAACGCCTATATGTCAGATCTCTAAAAAATGGTTTTGAAAGTTTTTCTGCATGTATTTCAGGTGAGTGTCAGCGGCATATGTGCCACGTACTGTAACTTTTTTTCAATTTGTTTTTTAAAAATATGGGAAAACTACATACAAGATACACCATAATAGAATCTCCTTATTAAAACTGCAGAATCACAAATATTAGAAAATGCAAGAATTATAACACCAAATATATTTAATGACATCTCTTAAATATGCGGTTTGTTTTAGGTCTCTGTCTCAATGCTAATGATAGAATTTCAAAGGATCGGTCAGGGCTGAGTAGCAGGGACACTGCAGAACAGACGAACTTTGAAGATGAAATTTCAAGCTTCATATTTCAAGGGCAAATTTCAAAGGCTTTCAAGGGAATTATAGGTGCAGAATGGGCATTGTAATGATTAAATAGTTTTTTTTTCTTTTTTTCCTGGAGAATTAGATTCTGCACCAGGCTCTGCTGTAGAATGTGCTGAGCAGATCCTCCATTACACCAGAATTGCCTTCTGATGGTCACTACCTCTGCCTTCCATATCAGCTGGGAACCAGAGGCAAGGCTCCAATGACTCCTTTTGCTAAAAATTACGAGGTCCTAGAGTGGCTGAGCTTTGATATTTGCAAGTAAAAATATGGGAGCTCTGCCTTGAACATTATAACCGCATATAAGGCAGTCTGCATTACTGCAGGAAGAAAAAAACTCAATTTGGGCATTTTAGATTAATGAAAACTCTTCAGTGTAAACTATGTACTTCATCTCTGCTTTGGAAAATGGAGCCCATGGTACTCCGTTTGGGAGTTTGAGACAATAAAGTCATTAATATTTGCTGTAATTTGTGAAACACTGTGATTGATAATAGCAAAAGAAAAGCTTATAAGGAAAGTAATAATTCTCTTCAGAGCTTTGAAGAATTTATACTACTGAATAAAGCATGAGGCTGCAAACTGAAGAATAAGGAGAAAGCAACACTGAGCAGCAGTTCAGGAAGTGAACCCCTGTATCCTATGAGGCAGCGCTGTGGAAAAGTCATACAGGACTGTGCCATTAGGAACTGTCATATGATGCGTATGCCAGGGGCATATGGAATGCCATTTTCATCAACTGTTTACAGTTTTATATTTCCTAGCTTTTGTTTGTGCACTTCCTGGCATGGCTCTCTCATTTTCTGCTTTCCTCAGCATGACAGTGGATTAGATAAATATCAGTGGCTGATTTTTAATGATAATATCTTTGCCTTTGTGGGTTTGTGTGTTACTCTCCCTTTGCTGATATAAGTCCTCTACTGAGTTGAGGGACTGGAAGGGGTTGGTATCCCAACTGTCTTCCTGTATCAGTGGAAAAACTTCGTGCTTGTGGATTTGCAGGCAGTGTCTTTAAACCATTTCAGCTGAATGCACAGAAGCAGGATTTTATAGAGCTTTAAACCCAAATAAATTTTTGCGGCTTTGCTTACTTTGGGTCAAAACTTAGATTACTTTTTTTTTTTTTTTTTTCTCCCAGCAGTATAAGTTTGTCCATATTTATTCAGACTTTCTCAAAATATTTGTAGACTTTTCTGCAGGTATGAAGGCCTTAACTTTTTAGATATAAACGCAAAATATAGTGATATAAAAACGTTACAGAGATGCAATTTTGATGCTTTTAGTTCTTTACAATATTTATATTGCATGGGAGTAAATATTTTCATTTGTTTTGACAGCATCAGTATAATGATCAGTGTCACTAAGTGAATATTTTTTTCACTGACTTCGGTGGTACATTTTAATAGAAATGGTATCTGGTAAACATGGAATGCTTTTGTTTGTGAAGCTGCTCTAGCCACTTGGTGCAGCACCCCAGGAGCCCCCCTTCTTTCCTTCAGTGTGGTATATGCACTTTAACCTTCATATGCAACTCTCAGATTGTACCAGGAAGGAAGCTTTTAAAATAATATTTTCCTTTTCCTCTCCTCTCCTTTTTTTTTTTTTTTATTGTGTGACTACCTGGAAGAGGCAGAAAAGAATGTCAGAAACAACATAATGTAAAGGGCAGATGGAAATAGATTGTGCTAGATGTGCAGTATCAATATTGGCATAGTTTAGCCAGGAGGAAGCCTGACGCAGGTGTTTTGTTTTCTGTATGATTTTTTTTCTTTGCACACATGCACACTTCTCATAATGGAAACACTAGGTGCTGTTCAGTATATCTTTCGGTGCATTCCTCTGGGGAAAACAATTTATGAATTGAAGTTTTATTGGCTCTTTCTAAAAAGCAGCCTGCATCTTCTCCCTGCAGTATCAGTGTGTGCCATCAGTGCAGACTTGCTGAGTACTGAATTTAAAATACATCATCTAGTTATTGTAAATGTAACTATGCTACTGCAAGCACTGCGGAAAGCTTCTTATGGAAATTACCTTCTGATTCCCAAGCCCTTCCCTGAGCTTGAATACACTGTGTTCTTCAGTGAAGACCAAGGAACAAAATTAGGATTTTTTTAATGTTCTGCATACCAGTATAGAACTTATTAAATGAAGTTAAGTTCAGCTGGGAAACTGCAATGCTAGTGGAAATTGCAGTCTTGGAGTTTATCCTTGAGAAGGTGCTTCTAGACTGTACTGTGTGCCTGTATTCAGAATATAACATATTTCATTCTGAAATGCAATTAGAAAGCTATGGCAGATTAAGCTTATCCTTATATTTTTAGTATATTATTATATATTATAGGTATATGAATACATACATTTATATATTTATATTATTAGTAGAGGAGGCACATCTACCACATGTATGCGCTTAAGACAGTTACAGTCTTTCGGTTTTATAGTTTAGTATTTTAAAACCTTTTCGGTTTAAATAGTTTAGTATTTTTCATGCCTCAGCCAAAGAGGAGACTGAGGAACCTTCCTTTAAGTATGACAGGAGATCAATGCCAGGGCTGAAATAGAATGCAGGACTCCCAAACCCAACATATTTCTGCTTTGCAAATGTTGTTACTGCAAAGCCAAAAGACATGCTGCATTTCACTGGAGGCCCAGTAGCAGCCTGCTACTTCTGCCAGGTACTCTGTTATGGATGCAACAAAGCATCTGTTGTAGCAGTTGCAGAGGTTGCTCAAAACCAATGTTCATGAACATTTAGGTTTATGATTTTGTGATGATTTATGATTATGGTGATTTTGTTGTGCTCAAAGTACAAAACCAAATGTGTAAGCACCAAAAAGTTATAGCAGATTGCTTTAAAACAACATGAAGGCTCCAAAATTGAGCACTGAAAAGATATAAAAATCTGAGGATTAAAATTGGTGGCCTTACCTGCCTCTCTTCTACACATGTGATGTGATAGAAACTATAATTATACACTGACATGCTACTTCCTCTACAGAAGCATTTTGATGGTATCCAAAGGATGAATTTAGGACTGCATAGTTTATATGTGTTTGTCACATTTGTAAATTGTATTAATTAATTGCATTAATTTTGTAAATTGAAAGATGAAAGATTTGGGAAGTGAAGGAAAGGAGTCAATTGCAAAGATATCCTCTATGTTTCTGTTCTACACTGGTCATGTCTGATGCTAAGATTTAAACTGAATTTTTTAAAGATATGGTTATCTGCTGACTCGACTGGAGACATCTACATTGTAATCAAGCTGCAACTTGAGTCAAAATAAGCAATCAAAATATTAGATGTTCTGTGAAGAGAAGTCGGCAACATGTTTTTCTTCAACCTTCTACTTATAAAATGGAACAATATGCACAATGGTTGATATCACTGTGTCTTCTGAAGATAAGCTCATTAACGTATAAAAAGCACACAGATATAAGAACTGCTAAAGCACAGATCACGGCAACCTTAAATTACATAAATGCTGGGCTTGTTATCCTTTTCTTCCTTTACCCATCCCAAATAGAGTGTTTTTCAAAAGAACAAGAAGGTTCTCCTTGGTTGTGCTATTCAAGTTGCTAATGGTTCTTAACTGGACATCTATGTAATGAGCTTGATTAGGAAAAATTGATCTATTTAAGTAAGGCCAAGAAGGCAGAACTGGGATTGGAGGAGTCCTAGAGATTGTAATCCCTCATCTTGATCTGTGTTCAGTGACTAGTTTATTTAATTGTGCTACTGAGAAAATAAAAGGTGAAATGACATTTTTTTTTTTTTTTTTTTTTTGAGGGAGGATGTAAATAAAAAATTGAGAAGAAAAATCATCTTTGGCACTCACCAGGCAGAATGGGAATGTTGGTAGAAGGTGTACAATAATAGAATTAAAGAAGGGCATCCATTGAATTGTTAGGCAGGAAATGAGCTTTTCAGGGAAGGCTATGTTCAGGTTTCCTTGGAATATGCAAGCTTGTTGCAAGAATACATTTTTGGATAATTCCTTATGTGTCTTATAGAGTTACTTTACTTAAGGATATCCTTAATCTTTTGGCGGTTTTAGGAAGGCAGGTGCCCAGAAGAAATATTTAAATGGTGAATTACACCTGAAATACCTAGATGAATGTTACATCCCACTATAAAAACTTACTACAAAGTCCCGTTGCATATAGAAGGAATGTAAGACCTCTGTAACATTTAATCAAATCTTCAGGAAAAAAATACATTCTAAGACCCTAAACAGCTAATTCTTTTGTGCCATGTATATATGTTTCTTCAATGCAAATGTTCCATATCTTTCTAACCTTTTCCCATGCCCGTTGAGGAGTACCCAGGGCTGACTTGTCATTTCTGTATGCAGACAATGGGGACAGTTTATGTATAAAAGAACCAAGAGCAAGTTTGATATTATTTCTGCATATGCTAATTAAATTTTTAATTAATCTCAGATAAAAACCTCTCTCTCTCCTGCTTTTAGCATCTCTCTTACGGCAATGGGAGCTTACATGTTGATGCAGCTTTCCAGCAAACCCTCTGGAGTGTAGCCCCAATCAGCTCAGGAAGTGAAGCTGCCCAAGGTAAGATTATCTCAACTTAATTATTGAAAGAGTGATTTTAAAGGAAATACCTGAAAAATTAAACTCTTCTGCCAAATGAGACTGAAATATGGGAATTGATTTCTCTTATTTGAATGTTAATTGACTAAATAAAAGTTCTGAAAATGGAAAAGAAAAATTACACTGAAAGACCATTTTCTGAATTATTTCATTTTACTAAATGTATGTTAGTAACATTTACTTAATATAACTGTGGTCCTGGTTTAAATTATTATCTCTGATTGTTCTGAAGTGTGCAGGCGTGGTCACGTGTTCCTGTGACTCACTGAATAAAAAATGCTGTTAGGTTGAAGAAAAATCTGGTTCTTTAATCAACCCTCAATATTTGGAAAATAAGTGTAAGATTGAACACCTTTTTGCATCAGCACATAACTTCTTGGATAGTTACGACATTTGGTCAAATGATGAATCTTTTAAAAATTATAATAATAATAAGGGGAAGAAAATAAAAATTAAGAATGTGAATTAAGATAGAAAAAGAGAAAAATAGAACCAGAAGTATCTTAACAGGATACCAAAGGCTGGGAGCTGATGTGAGAGCCTCCAGGGTGACTAGTGGCAAGTGATAGGGGCAGGAGTGTTGCTGCTAAACACTGAATGGAGAAACTTTTTGAAGTGTTCTCCTCTCCAGACTGTTGCTTGTTACTAAAAACCTCATACTCTGTTCTTCTCATCCTTCTACTGCTGACTGCACTGCTGTGCCATTTGTGTTAGTGAAGCCAGTGCAGGTTATCAGCTGCAGCTCAGTGTCATGCTGCATCTCTCCAGTGGGTGATGCTCCCTAGTGAGACATACCTGGCTGCATCTCCAAGCTGATAAAATACAGTGAGACGTTATCCATTCTTACCACAGAAGATCATGGAAAATTGTATAATATGATTTTGGCAGTGGTGAATTTCTCTCCTATAGCACTTTATTGTACTTTGTTGTTACAGTTTTCCATTTTTTTTGCTTTTCCTGGGGATAGATCCCTAACTATTTTTCTGAGAGACCCTTCCTGGAGATAATCAGCTGGATGGGGTCAGAAACAATTAGGGAAAAAACTCCCTTTCAGCAAATACAGCAAATTCTCCTGTAATCAAATCTGTCTCCTTCTGAAGGGAGAGTGATTCTGATACCTGGGTAGTTCTTTGTGACCTATGTCTCAAAAAAGCTGTAACCAAACTGAAGATAAATTATATCTGAATGGAGGAATAGGAATATAAAGCTAAATTTAAATTTGTTAGTACTTGCAGAATGGTTGAGGTCTTCATATGCAAAGTACTGGTGTATAGGAACACCTAACACCGGTATGCCTGCTCTAAATCAAAACTTTCCATTAGAAGTATAGTAATGAGTTATCAGATATTTATTATTCTACTTACTTCTGTGGAAAGAAAAACATGTCAATTAAACTTAATGACTTCAAAATAAAAATAATAGATAAATAATCCATAAAATGAGTTGGGATATTGAGAGTAGCTTGTTAATATAAAATAGTTCCTTTTTGTGTGCATTTTTGCAAAAGATTTTTAAGTAGAAGTCGATTTACTGTTTTAGTCAAAATGGAACTAGAAGGCCATGACAAGTAATTCTGCACTGGAGATCTATATTGGCTCGATATGCCAATATTATTATAAGGCATATTGGCAATTAATATATGTTAACTAAAATACCCCTCTGAGTCAAAATTAGTAATTTAAAGGTGAAAAATCCAGTTCTAAAATTAAGTGCATAAAATTATCTGATACAATTTCAAAGGTTTTAAAAAAGTTTTTCCTGAATATACATCAAAATAAAACCTATGAAATATGTGTATGAACATATTTGTGAATGCTAGGTCCTAAGCACTGGCTTTTTCTCTTAAGCTACAGTTCAGCTTCAGACTACTGTTCTAACAATACTTTAAGAAAATGATTTTGATATAATAAAACCTATACTTTACAACATCAACTCAATGGATCATATTTTCATATCCTACTCAAATGAGTTATTTGATATTAACTGATTCTATGAAGAAGGAAGGAGTTCAGAAATTACCTTTCTGCAACTTTAAAAATGTGTTTGGCTTGGTAGATTAAAAAAATGTCATTCAATTACTCTGAAAATCTACCAAGTGTTAGTACTTTTAAGTTACTAGTTTATAAAGCAATATAGGTAGAAAACATAAAATTCAATTTCTTCGTAATATCGGATCTGTTTCAAAGAGACTGATGTGAAAGTGAAGTTGATATTTTTACTGATGAGAGTTGTAGAATTATTTTCTACTTATATCTGCATGTCCTTGTCCCAAATATTGTGAAGCTACGGATATGTTCTGTCCTTTTGTTTGTGGACATGGATTTTATTTGGACATTAACTGGAACCCTTATCTTCTAAAATAAAAAAAAATGTGTGGATGAGATGAAAGAGAAATAAGAAGCATTTCCCACTTTACCCATTGTAACTTGGGAGGCAAATGCTTGCTGTTTCAGCTGGATCAGTCTTTCTCTGAGTTGCACAAATTGTACAGTCCCACCTCGTTCCAGTGAAATGTCCAACCCGGGTATCCTCTGAAGAGTGGCCCAAAATGTGCTTCTTGCTCTCCTCAGCAAAATCTTTTCTAAGATCCTTTCACTTTCTCCCCTCTCTTAGATGTTGACCTGAACCATGTTTCCCTTGCCACGGGCAGATGACTTCCAGGGGAATGAGTCATCTCCCTCTCTTTCTCTGGGCTCCAACCCAACACAGTAGTTCTCTGCTTACAGGAATACAAAACACCAACAGAAGACAAACTGATGTTTTATTGCATCTTGAATTGTAGCTTCCTATGGTGCTATTTTCAGATAGACACACTTGATTTTCTCCCTTTTTTTCAAGGCTATCTGATAGGAGGAGATGTTCTGAGGTTATTGCATGGCCACATGGATGAATGCTTGACAGTCCCTTCTGGTGAACACGGAGAAGAGCAAAGAAGGTGTGTTTTGTGACTTAGAATAATGAATTTCATGGAGTCAGTGCAGATTGTCATTGGTAGCAAAAGTTTTTGAGGCTTGTCAAAATGAACTCTATCTCTCCTAATAGCGAATGTTGCTGAAATCAGCTTTGAACATGAGTCTTCTGCGCTTTCCTCTTGATGTTGTTTCAGTCTGCTTTCAATTTCAGCTGTAAAAGCAGTAGTACTTGTTGGAAGTGGACTTGTACAGCAACATGAGAAAAAATGCACTAATTTGTTGGAGAACACTGAACAAAATGGAATTGAACCTTGTTTGATCTTAAAATCAAATATAGAAGAAGCTTCTCCAATCTTCTATTATGCTAACAGATGGGTTGTGACAGTACACTTAAAGTGGCGGGTTAACTCTATTATTGTGGTTTTGATTCCATTACCACAGATTATTCATGATATTTACTGTTTGCTTTTATTCATGATATATTACTTTTATGCTTTATATTACACATCTTATTGCTATTTTGATAATTTATTGTCAGCTTTACTGACCTAAAACTGTGAAGGAAGGTTTTGGTTTCTTCACTGCATTATTTTTTTGTTGTTGTTGTTTTCATACATACAAAATGCCTGAGGAAATGGTATGTTAAGATTACCACCAAATGCCTCAAGGTTGCTAATCTGGGTTATTAATCTCAGGTGTAACTCACCTGGGAGTACAGGACTAAATTTCTAAATTTATAGTTATTTTCATGGTTGAAGGACTCCACGAATAGAAGCAGAAAAGTGATGACAGCTCTTAGTGTATCTTTTCCTCTCAATTAACTAATAAATCCAGAATGGCACTGAAAACGGCATGTCTCAGTGGAGCCATTACATGGATGAATCAAAAAATAAAATCAAAGTCCTGTTCACTTGCTCAAATAAAATATATCCTAAGCCTTGAAGCAGTCAGGCTGTAATGGAAGTGTCAGATCTACTCCTGCCTTCAACTTGAAAGTAGTTACATGATAATGTTGATTTTGGAATACTTTGTTTATTTTGACACTTCTGAATTTCCACAAGAAAGAATGTACTATTGATTTGTTTCCATGTGGATTTTTCTCAGTATGCAAATAGAAATAAATCTTCATTCTATGTCTTTTAAAAGAGTGCACTCCTAAAATATATAGATAGTGAATCTTTGTATGTAAGTACTAAGGGAAGAAACTAGAGATGTTTCACCTGTAGTTTTTTTTTTTTTTTTTTTTTTGGGGGGGGGGGG
>JAWLRI010000436.1:260167-277378 GCA_034781795.1 Crypturellus tataupa | reverse complement strand
TCCTGCTGGACAGCTACTGTGCGGCTGATCAGCGGCCCAGCACAGGGAGCGCAACAGAGTTTGGCCGCGGTGTCTTCGCTCCGCTCCAGCCTCCGTTACTCCCCTTTGCAGCTGCGAGGAGGGCAGATCGTGCTGCCGGGGGAATGAGAGGAGGAGCAGAGTCCGTGTACACCAGCCAACCTGGAAGTGGCAACAGTGTATCACCCCAAGCAAGATGCTGTAATGCCAAAACTTATATTACGCTGTAGGTTTTCTCTAAGTTTTCCCTTTTCCAGGCCATTCTTCCACAAACGTGCTCTGTGTCTCCTCGCTTCGTTGCTGACTCCCATTTCCCTCCACAAGCTCCCAAAGGAACTGCGCTACCCTAATCACTAGAAGGGAGGGTGCAATCGCTGCGTTTTTGGAAGAGGGACTTGGATTTTGGTGGTAGTGAGGTGCACTGGGAATATGGCCAGGTTGGGGACCAGTATTTGCCACAGGCCAAAGCAGATACTTGTGGAAGGTGAGAGGCTGTCGAGGAGGGAGATTTGGTCCTCTCCCACCAAGATGCTCAATCTGCAGCACGGCTGAGCCTGAGGCGGCTGCTCCCCTCAGACTGCTGAGGAACTTCCAAGTCCTCTCTGACAACCTGCCTTTTTTGTCGTCGTGGGTCCTGATGGCCAACAGGACATTTTTAAGAGGTCACAGCAAGTATCACTGAACTGTAAATACTTCAAGACAACATCAAGGACTTGTGGAGTGGAGGCGCAGAGCACTGATTTAAACAGATCCTTGCAGCAGCGACTCAAAAACTATTAAAATAGGATCTGGGTGGAATCAGAAACTTTAAAAACAATTTCTAGAGGCGGGAGTGGCATGTGTACCACAGAGCAGTCACTAGGCTGGTGGGCTATAATCGCCTGAGATGTGCATTTCTGCTTGAAGGGCATGTTTAAGATTTGCTCTGAACATGCTAGGCTTGAATTAGTCTGTAATTAAAAAGAAAAAAAAAATCAGTTGGAAGCAGTGCAAGCAGAGAGGTTTATGTGCTGATGTGTTGTTTTACATAATATTCTACTGCAGAAAAAAAGTTAAGGATGATGTTTTTTAAATACCGCAGACAGGCTATGCCTGAGCCTGATAGCTGTCATTCACCCTGACTCTACAGACAGAAAAGACCAGAAATAATGTTACATTTGTGTGATTTCACTGAATTAAATATGGCATACCACACCTCCTAATTAGATATGGGCTTGCTTGTGTACATGGGCAATGGGCTTTCTTACTTTGTGCATTTTTTTCTTGAATTGAAAGGATTGTGTTTCCTTCCCTAACAATTTCCCCATTTTGAACACAATAAAATTCTTAGCCGCTCAAGACTTTTTCTTGAGAACTACCGTAAAATTTAATTCACTGTTTGCTTTAAGGGCAGTTCGAAATGCTATGTGCTTTCAATTAGGCATCTTTTCCTTTTGATATTGTGACACTTTAATTTTTTATCCTTTGTAGAGTTTAGCTTTGAGTCTTCCTTTGTCAATATGTAACATCAAGGAAATGAGTAAAGTTTTTGTATTGATTTTGGCAGTTGGTATTTAGAACAGGTATACGCTGAAGAGCTGCTGTGTAATTGCTACTTATTGTTTCTCACTTTAATTAAAAACCATGCGAGATAATGCTCACACAGAATTCAGCTATGCAATGAAGATTTAAAAAAAGTCAGATGGTGTTTTCCAGATAGAATTGAACCAGCCCACGTTTGCTCATTTTTTACTGTACAATGAATTAGAAATCATTGTACAGTTTTCATTTTGTTGTAGAATGCAGAATATATAATTTTTATTTTACTGTAAAAATGTTACCTATTTATTACTACAGCACTTCACACTGCTATAGAGCAGTTTTTCAGTTGCCTTTTTTCTTAAAAACTGCTAAAAAGCTGATGGCAGAAACCTTCTGAAGTAGGCTCCCAGCTCTTTTCACTGATCCTGCAAACCAGGCCATTCTCTCTAGAATGGTAACGTATTCTAGATGTGGCCTTACTGCGAGTGGACTCTATCATACCCAGGAAATGTGTGACATGTGAAAATGTGAAAGTTTTCACCTGCAGGGAAGAAAAAGAAAAGAGGAAGCTGAAGCTGAAAAGGGTTCTGTAATATACTTTTATAAATAAATTTGAAATATCTGTGGAGTTCTTTGCTGGTTTCTCATATAAATGGCTTTCAAATTAAAAACAGAACAGGTTTGCTAGTCATTGAAATGAATGGAACAATTTCTTTAAAGAGAACACAAAAACTACACAGCAGATTATGACAGAGCATGTAGATAAATTGCTGTATAGCATTAGTATTTTGAATACTTGAATTTAAAATAGATTTGAAGTAGATTACAGAGATTACTCTGATTTTTGTACAGGATTTCCTCAAAAATACAGGACATGTTTGCAGTAAGAATCAATTAAGAGCCAAATCTTCACTAGCGTGTAGTATGATGTGTAGTGTAATCACCCATTCTTCTTATATAATGCTTTGTGGCAAGGCATGTGATTTGAAAGTAGCAGGAAGATTAACCGTAGTTTTTGCTGCTTCTAGTTTCTCTGGAGGCATTTTATCTGTTTTTGATCTGTGTAAACAGAATAACCGCCTAAAAAATAGGTTTCCTTGTGGTGATCCCAAAACAGTTTTTGAAATAAGAGCCGTAACTTGAGCTTTCGTGTCTTTTTTTTTGGATTTGTTTATTTATCCAAATCCAGGTACTATATTTTTATGCTGTTTTGTTTATCTCCCTCCTAAACAAAAAGATAAATTAAGTGTGTATATATATATATAAAGTCAGAAGTTTAGATAAGACATTCACATTTATGATGCCCTGATTCCTTCCCAGGTTTGAAATTTACTCCACTGCTCCTTTGCCGTGGAACGCTTCTCGAATGAAAAAAGCATTGACAGCAACAAAATACTGTCAATCGCCTCATTTAATGCCCTCTATTTGTGAATTTCATTGATATGATTGCCCTCCTTTTCCTCAACTATCCTGTAATAAGAATACAAATCCAATAAAACCATAGAGAAGAGAAACTCTTGCTAAAGATGCACGAGCTTTTACCATATGCTAGTGCCAGCCTGGTTTTTGTGATATGTATCTTTTGTCCTCTCCGTCCAAAATCTTGCTGCTCTATCTTTGGCCTCTGGGCTTCTGCTTTGGCTTCCTAGCTAGTCTACCTGTCACCGCTTTTCCTGAGGCTTTGCTACTCCCTAAAGCTCTATCGCCGTTTTTTTGCATTTCCTCCCTCTGCTGCTGTCATGCCCATTTATAGGGAAATGAGAGAAACAATCCTGGGATATTTTTTTTCTCTCTCTCTCTCCCTCTTTTTTTTCCTTATTTTTTTTCATTTTCTCTTTTCCTTTTTTTTTCTTCCTTTTTCTCCATTTTATTTCTTTCCTAAAATTTTCTCTTATGTTATGAAAGTCCAGTAACTCCATCTTCAAGGAACAGAGAGATGAAATAAGGGGTGTACAGTTGCATAAAAGAAAGCAAAGTGGCCAGTGAGAAACCATTCTTTTATGTTTACAATGGGAGTGTTTTTAAACATTAAAAATGACACTGATTCAACTGCTACATATAATTCAAAGCTAGCCTCAGAAGAGTGCTCAGGCTGAGAAAGAAGTGATAGCTTCCAAGTTGCCAATGGGAAAAAGAATTTTGTTCCTGAAAGATGGCAATGTACATGAAACAATCTAATTAATTTTAGTCTTTGCTTCCACCTGATTTGTTATATATTTTCAATGACTCAAGAACTGTTTAATATAACTGTTAAATATTGTATTGAATGAATACAAGAATTCGAAGTGCATTTGTGTCAGCTAGCTTCATATTAAAATAAGCCAGGATGTAATCAGAATGTTTTGACTTTAAGACATGTGTGACATTGACTCTGTTATTGTTTAGGTGTTGCAACAGCAACCTAACCAGTTAGTTGCAGAACAAGAGTTTAAACAAACGTCTGAATAATAGAGGGAGTGTGTGAATACAAGATCATTTATCATTTGCACTTCACTGTATTAATGAAGGTTATTTCAAGCAAAAAATAAGATTTAACATGAATTTTAATCTATGAGAGAAAGTACAAGGGAGTTACTAATGCTTGTCAGCTGCTGCTAATGCAGTAAATATTGCAGTAAACGACTCAGATAATAAGTGGAAAAAATACAAAGTTTAAAATCAACTATTACAAGAGGAGAATTACATACAGGTTTATAACTGCTTTTTGGTAGACAAAGGACATCATAGTGGTTCTCCTTATTGCTTTATCACTTTGTGGGTCTTTAATATTCAGGATGACAGATTCTATAAATGTAGTGAGAAGGGGTTATTTTGTATTTTGAGTATTTTCCCAGTATAATTTAAGTCTTCCTTCATTTACAACGTCAGAGTGTGTTTTTTTATTTCGTTATGGTTGTTGTTGTTGCCAAACTTTTACCATTTTCTTTTTTGCCTCTGTTTTTACATAGGATTAATTATATAGTGACTTCCAAAATGGGTTTTAGCACATTTATAGCACATATTTGTATTTATCTTTTTTTTGCACATATTTAGCAGATTTTATGTATTTCTTTCAATATTGAGAAGTACAGGTTAATTCATTTTTCTTTTGGGTTTGAGCCATTTATTTCAGTGTGAAAAAAAAAGCAAAAACCAAATTTTGAGGCTTGATTGTTTTTTAAAAGCATTCAGGTTTCTGGATGTGTACAAGAAACAAGAATGGGTAATTGCATATGAAAGTTTGGGGTTGGGAAAGTGTTACCACTGAGATGTCTGAAACATGTGAGATGTCTGTGAGTGTGTTTTGTGAAACCTTTGGTTTACAATAAAATGGCAAATACAATGACAAATAGTGAATGTTTTTAATTCAGTGTAGTAAAATGGTTGAGTTACTCTGTGAAAACATTGCCTTTCCTGTGAGTGGGATGCCATGGTCACGGATCCTTATGCTCATTTAATATTTATTTACCGTTAGAATCTAGAAATACTGTAATTGTCGGTGTTTTTTTCCCTTCTTGAATCTGTGTTCTTAAAAGCAGTATGAGAAGGATACTAAGTGAAAAATATTACTTTGCAACAAAAGATGCAAAAGACAATTAAAATGAAATTTGAAAATGAGAAGGTTTAATTGAAAAGAACAGGGATTGAATATGATATCCTTAGGAATATGACAGTTACAATAACTTTTGTCTTTCTCTAGATAAGAAATGCAATTAAATAAATGTGAGGAATACTTCCTTGGGATAGAGCTGAACCTTTAGTGTGTGCCTTTGCTTGATTTTCAGAACTGTACATTATGAAGGTGGTGCTGTGTCCATTCATGCCCGTTCCCTTTGGCGACTAGAGACTCTAAGAGTTGCGTAAGTAAAATCGCTTTCAGTGGAGGCATCAGTTTAGCTGGGGACTTCTGTTTCTAAAGCAGTGTTCCTATAAAGCAGGATTTGATAATGCTAAATCTTCTGAAAAAGCACTTCACACCACTTCCAAAAAAATTAAAGCTCTTTTCCCATAGAGAATTAGTGATACTATTCTAGTTTATGTGTGTGTGTGTTTTTTTTCCCTTATATTGGTTAGAACTACCAGTGAATTGAATGTTTACCCTTTTTTATGCACGTTTTAAACAATTTTTTTTTTAAATTGCCTATTTGAATGGCCTGACATTGCATAGCTGATACTGCTGATTGTGATGTGGATCCTACACAAAAATTGTAGAAAAGAATTTTAAGTTATTAAAAATGACTTTACAAGATGCTTTCAGCTTAAGAAACTTTCTAGTGTGAGTGTGTGTTTTGACGTTTTTCCTGTCCTGCAGGGCTGAACTAAGAGTATTTCTCAATTATTGCTCAACTACTCTTAGTGTTTTCTGTTCCTTAGTGTCCAAGTGAAGCAGCCTACTGGGGCCGAATAGACTATAAATTGAATGAGACCAGGGAAAAGCAAAGCCTTGCATCTACTATATTATGAAAGGCGCATGATTGATGTATTTTGCTAGATGCAGCAATAAAATACCTGGAATTCATGACATGAAGTCTTAGTTGAATTACAAAAGAATTTATGCTAGAACACTGATAATTTAGATGGGCCATTACGAAGTGTACTGACTTCACTAAGTAGAAGACATAATGGAAAAAATAAATGTATTGCTAAGATATAAAACTTCCATATTTCCTTCCTCTGAAAAGCTGCCTTCATTTTACTCCCTTATCAGAATAGAATATTAGAAGAGAATATTTCATTTACAAAAGAAAATAGTTAAGGCGGAAGCATTCTATACTGCAAGCATTCAAAAAGCATTCAATAAGTATTCAATAACTAAGAAGCTTTAGATGTTTAGGTAGTGAAGTGTAACAAATCCTACTACAAAAGAGAAGATGGTCATTTCTTGCATTTTAAAAAGATCCTTCAAATTGTTTTTGCATAGTTTGCATACAATATGACTAACCTCTAAGAAGAAATGCTTAAACAAATGAATATGTGCGTTAAACAGGCAAAATCTTCAATCTGCTACATTTATTTGACTGGGAAAATGAAAATGATATAAACCTGTGTAAGATGTTCATTTCAGTCATTTTCATAATTATCTATGAATATATATGAAACAAGGGTATAAGGACTTTGTTTTAAAAGCTTTTTTTGCCTGGAATTATTTTAAATGCAAATGGAAAGATGCACTAATAAAAAGTTCTAGTATGGGAACGAGTTTATTACCAGGTTCATTTGAAAGGGATCTGTTTGTATTCCATTGATATTATTTGAACATTTATTGATAATTTGGGCTATTCCAAGCCACAGCATAACCGCCATTATGCTTGACATTTTGGAAACAAAAGCAGAAGTATCGAATATGTGTATTTATTTTTGAAATGTGAACTTTTAAAGATGCTTGCTTTGTGAAGAATCAGTGAAAATTCTCAGCCAGCGCAGTTTTCCAATCTAAGAAAAATTTAAGACAGTTTCTGTCCAAGCTATGGGTATGAAATGTCATCCCTCTGCAGATTTGTCTTTAGGAGTTAATCGTCAAGGTTAGAAGTAGTGACTTTTCAGTTTGACGGAAGAAGTTAAAAGCTTGCAGTTTCTGTTTTTTTTTTTTTTGTTTTTGTTTTTGTTTTTGTTTTTGTTAGAGGAGCTCTTAGGAAGATTAGATGGGGAATTTTTGCCTCTCTTCCTCCTCTAAAATGAGGTTTTTAATATTAATTTTTTGAATCATCCATCTAAAATGTTAAGTTAGAATTTAGCAATACATGGAAACTATTCCAATTAGTTGGCAAAATAATGTTCTTTTCAATATGTTTGCTAATAACTAAATTGCAGATTTGTTAAAGGTTTTTCCTATGAACTGTTTTAGGTGGAGTGGCAGCCACATTAGATGGGGACAGCCGTTCAGATTAAGACATATAACGACGGGGAAATATCTAAGCCTCCTGGATGACAGAAGTCTTCTTCTTACCGACAAAGAGAAAGCAGATGTAAAATCTACAGCATTCTGTTTTCGGTCTTCCAAGGTATGGAATCGGTGCAGTAGTAGTATAACTACTAATACTTATGTTATCTTTAATAAGCAAGATCTAGTTATTGGAGTCTTTCAACCTTTTTGCTGCTTTTGTTCATTTTTTTTTTCTAAAGAAAGTATTCAGTATAATTCATATACATAAAGCATTTTTTATCATATTTGCATTGAGTGGTGTTTTCTGGCTGGTTGTTTTTTGCTGTTTGTCTATTTTTGCACAGTCTCCTGGTTTCTTATGTATTTTTCTAATTAACATTACTAGTAGTTTACTGCTTTATCTGTGTTGGCTGAGATAGGAAGCATTAATAATATTGCAGAATCAGAATGTTTTTTAATTAGATCTTTACTGTGCTTTAATTTACATTTACCATAGTTTGAATTATACATTAGGCATTTTTCTTTGAGTCTTTCCATAAGCACTTCAAATTAAAAAATATTCTTTATATAGTGGGTTTAGAATAATACAATGATAAACTCATTAATAACCTTGATTTTTACTCTTTTCAACTGCGGCATGATATTGCTGAGAATTTTCCAATAAAAGTATTTTTATATTTATATTTTAAATATATATTAATAAACAGAATGATAAATATTTCAATAACCTTTCTTTAGCTATTACTTCCTGTGTTTTTAATTATTTCCATTGTACACTTTCCATTGTACACTTACTTTCCATTATACACTTACACTTACTTATATTACTTATAAGTAATAACTATACTTCTGAAAGGAGTTATATAGACTTGTGCACTTTGAAAAATTAAGATGATAGAACAGGTGACTATTGTTTAGAGACCCAGACGAAGTCTTTTTTTTTATGATTAGAAAAGTTGTAGAAATACTCAAATTTTTCAGAACAATGCAGTAAAAATGAGTTTGGAAGTTGCTGTTGCTGTTGATATCTGAGTGGTTTACTTCGTGTTCGAAGTGAATAAGTAAAGAGAATTCATACACCAATTCTCAGGACTGGAGTCTTCAGCTGAGATTGTACCAGAGACAGTAGAAAAATATACTGTCCTCTATTATCATGTAGTCCAAAAATATAGGAAGACAAGAATTGTTAGTGATACAGATCTGTTGTCAATATGGAAAAGGCAGGCAGTCTCTATTTTCTAAGTAGCATAGACAAATGAGTGTGCGTGGTGTTCTGGAGATGGAACAATATTTTGTTTGAAATTTCTTCCTTTTTTTTCAACCTACATTTTTTGATGTAGCTGTTGCCAAACTCACCATATGCTGTGAAGAGCAGAGATGAAAGATTATGGGGCAGATCAGCATGTAGAAGGGTAGTCACTTCTGGAAGTAATACGTAATCAAATCTTGATTCTAACAGTAATTAATTTTTAAAGTAACATGACAGTTTTAAGAGAGATCTGTAAGTTTATCGGCATTTGGCAGATAATGAGAAAATAATCTTACTGACGTTTAAATAAGAATTACCAAGGAAAATAGCAATCTGGAAGATCATATTTGATGTAAGTTTTCTGAATATCAAACCTCATTTTAACTGAAGACTCATTTGGAAGAAATTATGGAGCGACCATGGGGTGTCTCATTTGCCTTTCACTGCAGAGGATGAATCCACTTTGCTGTTCAAAAGTCTCAGTTTTCCCCATTAAAAAAACAGTAGATAACAGATTTATTTGTATAGAGGTGTTAAGATTTTTAGGTTCCTCCTCTGTCTGTCGAAGAGCATTGAATACAGGCAACAAAAGTAATAGCTCTACTAGAAAGACTTCTGTAGGTGAAACAAGCAACTTCAGGGGTGCCTCTTCCTCCAACCATGTATGGAAGAACTATGTAATCTCTTAGTTGTGTGGTTTGTGGTGGTTAGTCCGAAGGGATTATGCCTGGGGAAGTGGAGGTCCCCAGTCTTCTCTGTTAGTAGCAATTATAATCTCTTTCCTCCACAGTTATAATTCCACCTTTCAGTACCTTAAAAGTGCAGAGAGATTCCACTTCTTGTGCTATAAATAAGTTAATTTCAATTAGGAAAAAAACAGATGTGGTGAAATAATACCCTTATTTGCACTTGTAGTAAATTGATTTGATGCTTCAAGTGTCATTTCCTTGAGGCATATGAATAGATGAGAATTTCAGTATCTAGTTAGAAAAAGAAACATCATTCATGTTTGCCGAGAAAATATTGAAAATGTATCCCCTGTGTAATTTGAAGATTTAGAAGCAAATTTAAATGCTCAACATTTATTGTAGTTTTTAGCCTCAGTATTTGCAAAGGCTTTACTCATTTTGAGTGCAGTATCTTGCCAGTGTTACATTTAAAATTTAAATGTAAAAAACCTAAAATGCTCCCATTTTTCATCACATAGCATTTATGACTAGCATAGTTTTCTTGGGTGATTGAAGTAATAAGTGTGCATGTATTTGGGTGTATCTATATATATCTCTATATACATACATATATAGAAATAAAAATGTGTACATATATATTTATTTATAAATTTTTATATGAATAAATTATATTTCATGGTTATTTTATTTCTATATTTATTTTTACGTAAATAAGTTATAGGTATCTGCTCTTACATGGTAAATTTCTTTAAATTTCTCAGTTCAATAAATAAATATGAAAGCTTAAAAAAAATTACAAGGCTGTGTTCCGAAAACACTGATATTCTGAAGAGCTAGCACTATCTTCATTATTTCTACAAGTTTGGTTATTACGTCTTATCCTAGTAATTATAATTGTGTCAGAATTATATTAGTCTTTGAAGCATTTTGAATTCAGGAGAGATTTTTTCTTTTTTTTCTTTTCTAACTCATAGGCTCTTTTCATTCAGCTCAAGATGTCTGTAACTATCTATAATATGAACCATATGGTTCATATATAAATTAGATATTTATAGTGATTCAGTTCTGTATTATTTTTTATTTTCTGCTTGTTTAATGTTGGTCATCTTTTTTGATAAAAAGCATTACTTTAATATAATCTTCCGTCAAAAGAAAGTAATATTCTTAGTTTCATAATATTCTATGGTCTCTAGACAATCTATTCTCTATAAAGTATATTCTTTATAAAATCTTTTTTAAATAATGAAAGAAAGCCTTTGTATCTCCATTTGATTCTTAATAAAATTTCATTGAAAATATGTTAGTGTCATCTGAAAAAAAAAAAAAAAAGGAGATGTAGCTTTTTCTAGTCTGTGAGATCTGCTAGAATATGAATGCTGAGTGTGCCACAAAAAAATAGAGGTTTGGTCAGATGACAAGAGATAGAATTGAAAGAAAAAGACTTAATCATGATAATCCCTTTTGTATGTCGAAACATAATGAAATAACACTTTTAAGGCTAGGCTTAATAGAATAGTTATATTTAACATTACGATAAAATCATATGAAACAACCTCGTCCATTTAGCTTGCATGAAAACATGGAAGGGTCGGTCTGTGTTCTTGTATGCCTGACATAAAAGCTTGGCTTATAACAAGGATTTCCTTATGAGGATAATCTGCATATTGTACAATAAAATTGTTTGATAGCTGTGCATTGATTGCTTTACATCACAGAAGTGCTTTAAAGACTGTTGCAAATGACAGTTTCTTATATTCCAGTTTATTGAATGGAGAATAGATATTTTTAATCTTTAATGTGTAGAAAAAACACTGGTTTTGAGATTGTAACTAAGTTGAACATACAACTGTAATTTTTCTTTGTAAATATGCTGTAGAAAACAATGTAGCAAATGTAGGCATTCAAGACCTATATATAAAGGCCATTATTAAATTATATTGTATTATATTATATATATTTTTGCCAATCCTGATTTTGAGCTTATGAACTTTCTTGTAGTAGCTAATGAGATTGGTCCATTAGATGTATTGTTTCAATTGTCTGCAGCTTGTCATGAATCCAGCATTCCACTCAAGTCTTTCCCTTTATAAACAACCTCAGGTTCCTGTTTGCTCCCACAAATAGCTCAATGTCTTAAAGCTCGCAAAAGAAGGCTCCTTCTTAGGCTCACAGCCCCCACACCATGACTGAGCTTTCCATTCATTTGCCTCTACTTAAATCTGTCTTTTACTGTATGCTTTCCGAGCTGTTATTATGCAGGAAATTAAAAATATATAAAAAAAAGAGTGGAGGAGGAAACTTAGTTTAGGAATACTACGTATATGGAAACAAAGCATTATTTTAAAAATCTGAAAAGAGCTCAGGTGAATGTGATTAAATTCACTTTGAGTTTTAAACTTTACATGTGGAGTCGCCAAGGTATTTATGTGGGTCAGAACAGAGTTTTTGCTTCAGAAATTGTTGGCACTGCAATTTCCATAAGTGAATTGAACATTAGCCCTAATTGGGATGGAGATTACCATATCAATGCCCTTTAAGTCTTTATGATAGTATATGTTAAAGAAAGTTGGGAGTAATATTTTAAATTACCACTTGTATATGTTATTGAAAGACTTTTCTTAATGAGAAAATTTATGAATTTGCATATTCACATAGGAAAATAGACTGGAAAAAATATTACAGTGTAGAAGCACTGACGATGCAGATAAATGCCTATAGCTTGTGAAGATAATTCATAAGATTGGCATTTGAAATCAGCCTGTCATTTCTTCAAATGCTAATAGGACCTAATTTGTTTTTCTTGTATCATTATCTGTGTGCAATTTCCTATAATAAGTAGCTTTTCAATTTCCAACTGTTATTACAGTCACGTTATTTGTACTAGCTTTTGAAAGAAGTGAATGCAACATTAAGAGAAATTATATGAACAATCTAATGAATTAACAATGAAATAGAAACATACAATAGCTCAGTAATCAGCACCAGACTTCTTAATAAATCAGCTATTGCCACATATCACTGGACAAGATTTTAGCAAGAATTTAAGCACTTAAGGAATTCAAACATTTACAAGAGAGTGAAATTAACACATTTATCAAAAAAAGTTTAATAAGCTGAATTGATGACTGTGTTATCTCGGGAAGCTTAATGGTAGGAAAAGTAATAATCAGAATTCCACCTGAGTAATAACTTATCTTTATTTTTTTCTTTTAAGTACTTCAAAATAAATTCGTAATTGTAGGTGGAGAAAATCTGGTTATACGACATCTCCCTTTATTTAAGGCTTTTAAAGTCCTTGAAAAGTTAGAAGTACTAAAGTAGTAAAGAAGTACTGAAAAATTGGGAGAATTAGAAGAATTTGTTTGTTCATTTAAACACATAATCTTTTACTCTCTTTTCCTGTCAGGCCATCTCCTCAAATCACTGTGTGTGTTTTGTGCAAGGAAGTGGCTTGTCTCCTAATGCCCATCAGTAGAAGCAGAGCAGGTTGATGCTGCTTTTAGTTAGGACCATCTTATGTGGTTTTACAAATTCTTTGTTCATATATTAAACTGTTTTTTGAGTGTATAGCCTGAAATAGACTTGCAATTTGCAAAGCTGTTTCTTTGGTAGGTGATTAAAACTAAGCAGCCTGCGAGGAAGGAGTTGGTTCTTTATAAGAGCATTATTTTGGGGAACACCTTGAGTTACAGTTCCTCTGAAGAATACTTCCCAGAAGAAACCCTACCCTTCCCCAAAATATAATAAATCACATTAAATACTCACATGCATATATATTCATATATATTTTAGACAGGTGAGGTGACTTGACCAAGCAGATTTTTTGAGATACTAAACTTCCTCTTCTGAAGTGACTCCCATATGTTTAGGACTCCGGGTGGATTGATGCAGTGCTATGCCAGTTTCTTCTTTACTGTGCGTCAACAGAACAATGACAAATGTACAGATCCGAATTTCTTCTCTCAGGAAATACCAAGCCTCTGGTTAGACAGTAGTGAGCAGTGACAGGTTAAGGCCACCTACCTGTGACAGTCAGGAATGAATTGCAGGGCAGAAGACTTCTGGAGATTATAGACTGCTTCTGCTAAGGAATTCGAAATATTTGGTACTTTTTGTTTTTCCCCACAAAGATTTATTTTTCAATAATGACATGTGTTGTTCATTATGATCCTAGTTTTTTTCTGAGTAGGGAAAATGAATTTATGTGCTTTCCTAGTGTAATGACCTAGATTTTTTTTATAGATGAGATCTCTCTCCATTTATTTTCCCTAGTTAACCAGAAGTCATTTTTTTCCCCCAATTTTTAATAGTTTTGTTGAAGAAGGATTTCCAGTATTCTGTCATATCCTGTGCTGTGCAATTGTCCTGTATTAAATATTAGATGCAAATGTTATCATATTGGTTATTGTTCTTGTACACATCTTTTCCCTTCAGGAAAAGTTGGACATAGGGACAAGAAAAGAGGTGGATGGAATGGGAGCGCCTGAAATAAAATATGGGGATTCAATATGCTTCATACAACATGTAGACACAGGCTTATGGCTCACATACCAATCTGCTGATGCAAAGTCTGTAAGGATGGGATCTGTGCAGCGCAAGGTGAGACTGTAAATGAAAATGCACTTTATACAATCACTGTCTGTTTTTGGGAACAAAAGTGAAGAAACCTGCAGGGGCAATTGATTTGTGAATCAAATTATTTATATTTGTGGTCATGTTGAAAGTTAAAGGTATATCGTGTGCTGAACTCTTAAACTGAAAAATCAAAAATCAAAAAAAAAAAAAAAAAGCCTCTTTGCCTATAATCATCCGTGTCAAAACATTCTTAGATTTGGAAATATTTGAAGGCAAGCTATTTTGATTAGCTGCTGAAAGAAGTAACCTGTAACAACGTCAAGAATACTAGTTATAGTCTGTATTGTATACTAAAACTAATTTTTCAAGTTCTTGCTGTTCATGTTGTGCTGAAATGCTAAATTCTCATTTTGATCTCTGAGGGGTTTCATATTTTAAGGAGCAATAACTATGGACAAATATAATGTTATCTCACCATAATAAAGTAGGGAAAAAATCTTTTCAAGATTTAGAAGATCTTTCAAAAGTGACTTCATATTTATTTTTATCTTCATTTTATATGTCCAATTTGGCAGGAAAATGCAAATTCTCAACACAGGAAAAAAAAAGATGAAATGTGGTAGAATCATTTTTAGAAGCAATATGCTTTTTATATGCAGTGTAGTATTTGCTATCTTTGCTGTTTGACCCTGAATTTCAAAGTTACAGCAACCTTTGGGAGGATTGTGCCATATAATATATGTATAAATTATATACAGACACACACTCACTATATTGTCTGGACAGACATGTTTATGCAAAACTAAGCTAGAACGCTTCTCTTTGCTGTACTGTTAAGATTGATAAGAATGAAACAAAACCCTTTAGATTTTCAATTTCTTTATGTTTTTGCATGTTGCTTACAACATACCAAATTGCATGTGGATTTCTCTACATTGTTTACAGATGCACTAGCTATGAGAGTGTGTCCTTTCACACAAGGAAATAAAGGAATATCTATTTTTAGTTTATAATATTAATATCAACATAAATTAATAGAAAATTTTCAGTGCCTGACTTCATAATTTCTTAGCCTCCTTTTCTATATGAGATTTTATATTTATTTTGGAATTGCATTTCATTTTGATGTGACTCCCTTTTATTTTTGTATTTCAGGCAATAATGCACCATGAAGGTCACATGGATGATGGTTTAACATTGTCCAGATCTCAGCATGAAGAATCCCGCACAGCACGTGTCATCCGTAGTACTGTCTTCCTTTTCAACAGATTTATAAGGTGTGTTTTTAAATGATTGTCACTTTTGTTTCCCTGATTTTTATTCTATTTAAAATGGTCGTTAACATGGCAGTGAAAAATTAAGTCATTAGAAAATCAGATCAATACTTCTGAAATAAACTTTATGCCAAATCTACATTTGTTATCAGCAAAGAAGTACCTTGAGAAGTGTTATGCAGGCTATTTTCTCTATCCTCTGATATTACTTTATTGTTCAACCTTCATAATAAATTTATAAACATACTACATCAAACCAAAAATGGAACAAAATCATAAAAGAGCTATGTTATTTTCCAAAATCTGCTGAGTGTTAAAGTAGGGTGTGAGGTGATCAGTGTAGAACATGATTCAGCTTTTGGATTTCTAAATATAGCTTTAAAAATAATAAAAGGTAGCTTAAAAAGATGTCTGTGCAAAACAAATATATGAAGCAAGTTCATAGTCACAGGTCAATTTTCTTAAGTAGGTAATGCTATACCTTATTATTCCTCTTTCCTTAGGCTTTCCTTATTTACTTCCTTTTAAAGCCACTTGTTTTTGTACTTTTTATACAGCATGTGAAATGTTTTCTTTTATAGTGATTTAGGCCTCTAAAAATACCTCCAAATTTATGCAACTTGCATTTATCTTCCTACTCCAAACATTCTCCTAAATAATGCAGGTAAAATGCTAATTCTCCAACATAGTGGCCTCAGTAATTTAAGAAAGGCCACTCTTATCTGGGTAGCTGCCATTAGCAAAAGAATGATCATATGTTATAGTAAGAGTAGGTAGGAGTTTTGTATGAACTCATTTTTCAAAGATGATTTAGTTTGGAGGCCATCATGTCCTAGGTCAGTGTGCAGCTCAAGACTGAGACACAGGAATTTATTGAAAAAGTTCTGAAAAGCTTCTGAAATGATGAAATTTTCAATATAAAAGTCATCCTAGATATTCCTGTAAAAGAAACATACTTAGAAAGCTCTAAGAAAAATAAATAAATAAATAAATAAATAAATAAATAAATAAAGACAGAGAGAGGCAATTTAATGATGATATCACAAATCAAGGAAATACTGAAGGAGAGTTGAAATTTATTAGAGAAAGTGTATGGGATGTGAGTTAATGTTTAGCAATTTGCAGAATTTTTCTCCAAGAAGGAAGAGTAGGAATTATTCTAATAAGTGTCTGACCTATTTCTTTGCTGTGAAGCCAGTAGAAAAAAATTCTTGCTGGCAACATTAGATAACGTGTCCATAATAAAAATTAGTTTTACCTTTGGAACTGTCTTTTGAAAGGAAAAGATAGACAGGGAAAAAAATACAAATGGTCAAATAAAGTGCAGCCTGAAGGGAAAGTAGGAGTTTGAGGGCGTTTGGATCGCTGGGGAGAAAGTGCAGCAGGAAGGAGAGCAGCTTGGCCCCATTTCTGAGAGGTGATGGTGCTAAATTACGCCCAGGAGAATTCCCTCATGCTCTGCGTGTGTGAGGGGAATGAAGGGATACTGGAGTGCAGGCGTAGGCCGAGGCGGGAAGAGCTGGCATTGCGGAGGTAGCCCAAGAGCAGGGTGGGTGCGTGATGAGGAGCACGTGGGCTGGCTGGGCTTGCCGGCAGGGACTGTGCTGCATTTATTTGTCTTCTGCCACCCCTGGCCTCATAGTGCTGTGAGCAGGTTTATCTTATGCTTGGCCTCTGACTTTGCTAAATTTGGGGGTAGAATATCTAAACGTGTTTTCTGGATTTGGAAAAACAGCCCTGAATGGACCCAGGTTTGGTGATGATCTTGTTTGATACACTCAGAATTTTCTGGGGGAAAAAATGTGGAGGATGAGGCAGGCATAAATAACTGTTGGCAACAAAAGCTGTTGAGAAGTTGTGTAGTTGTCAGAAACTAATTTTGTAACTTGTTTCCTTCCTTTCCTTCCTTTCCTTCCTTTCCTTCCTTTCCTTCCTTTCCTTCCTTCCTCCCTCCCTCCCTCCCTCCCTTCCTTCCTTCCTTCCTTCCTTCCTTCCTTCCTTCCTTCCTTCCTTCCTTCCTTC